>PVJX010000298.1:0-23916 GCA_004027295.1 Dolichotis patagonum | reverse complement strand
AGCAGGTTTAGCATTTCTGTTTTAATACTTAGATTGATCAGGGGGTTTTTTGGTACCAGAAATTGAACTCAAGACCTCACGTTTGCCAAGCAGGCACATACGCTGCTGAGCTAAACCCCTGACCCAGATTAATCAGTTTTGATTTTGGTTTTGTGCCAAGGGGGTAGACATGGGTCTAGTTGTAGTCTTCAGCATGCAGAAAGCCATTTTTTCGTCCCCAGTAATGCCATTCATTAAAAGAGGCTATCCTCCTTCCTGTGAAGGTGTTTGGCTTCTTTGTCAAAAATAAGGTAACTGACTGATGAAAGTTGTTTCTCCATCTTCTAATTTATTCCATTGATTTGGGGGGGTCTATTTTTTTTGCCATGCTCTTGTTATCACAGCAGATTTATAGTATAGTTTCAAGTCAGGCATTTTGTTGCCTAGAATTGTTCATACTCTAGGTCTCTTCTGATTCCAAATACATTTTTGGATTGTTTTCTCTAATTCTGTGAGATGTGCTATTGGAATTGTAATGAGGGTTGTATTAAATCTGTATAACAATTTTAGAAGTATGACCATTTTCACTGTATTAAGTCTGCCTGTCCAAGAACAAGGATTATATTTCTACTTTCTGATACTCTTCAATCTCCTTTTTCAGGGTACTGTAGTTTTCAATGTAAAGAAATTTTACTTCCTTCCTTAGATTGAGTCCGAAGTAATTCATTTTTTTGGATGCTATTGTGAAAGGGGTTGCTTCCCTAATTTTTCTTTCAGTGAGTTTTTTATTTGTATACAAGAAGGCTATTGATTTTTGAGTGTTGACTTTGTATCCAGGCTATGCTACTGAGTTTGGTTATTGAGTCAAGAAGTCTTTTGGTGGAATTTTTGAGGTCTTCTCTGTAGAGTATCAAGTCTCTACAAATAGTGACAACTTCTTCCTTTCCTATTGTTATTCCTTTTATTTCTTTCTCTTGTCTAATTGCTCCAGCTAATGCAATGAGTTAAGAGTGGTCACAGCAAGCATCTTTGTCATTTTTTTTATTTTAGAGTGAAAGCTTTCAGAGTTTGTCCATTTAGTCTGTTTTTTGCTGTTGATTTGTCATGGATGACTTTTTATCAGACTCTCAAACACCATCTATTCCAATTCTCTGTAGGTTTTCTTTATCAGGAATGAGAGGTTGAACTTGGTCAAATGGTTTTTCTGCATCTATTGAGATGATCATATGGTTTTTGTCCTTAGCTCTATTTGTATGGTGAATTATGGCTATTGATTTGTGTATGCTGAACCATCCCTGCATCCCTGGAATGAATCCTAGTTGATCATGGTGTGCAATATTCTTGACTTGTTGCATTCTATTTGCCAGTATCTTATTGACAATTTTTGCATCAATGTTCATTAGGGAGATTGGTCTCCCTAGTGGTTCTCTTTTTTTTTGGTTGAATCCTTCTCTTGTTTTTGGTACCAGGGTAATTCTCCCAGGAATGAATTTGGGAGTATTGCTTCTCTTTCAGTTTTATTAAAGAGATTGAGAAGTAGCAGCATTAGGCGTTCTCTAAATTTTCTCGTAGAATTCAGCAGTGAATCTGTCAGAGCCTGGGCTTCTCTTGTTGGTAGGTTTTTAATTCTGTCTTCCATTTCATTGACTGGTACTGGGTTATTTAGAATTTTTATATCTTCTTGATTCAGTTTTGGTAATTCATATGCATGAAGGAATCTATCCATTTCTTCTGTTTTCCATCTTATTAGAATATATGCTTGGAAGTAGAGATTGATGATGGGGATTTCTGCAGGATTTGTTGCGACTTCACCCTTGTCATTTCTAAATACATGGATTGAGTCTTTTCTTTTCTTTCCTTTTTTTTTTTTTTTTTTTTTGGATGAGGTTGGCTGTGAATTTTTTAGTTTTATTTAATCTTTCGAGAACCAACTCCAATTCTTTATAAGTTAGTCTCTATTGCATTAACTTATGCTCTGATCTTTCCAGTCTCCTCCTTTGTACAAGCTTTAGGTTTGACTTGCTCTTCTTTTTCTAGAAGCCTGGGGTCCAGGGTTAGGTCATTTATTTGAGCTTACTGTTTTTCTGATACGAGTATTAACCACAGTAAATTTCCCTTGTAGCGCTGCTTTCACTGGGTCCAATAAGTTCCAGTATATTATATTGTCGTTGTTTAATTGTAGAAACTGTGTAGTGTCTTTAATTTCATCTGTGACCCATTGGTTGTTTAAGAGGGTGTTATTTAATTCGTGAAGTTCTTGTGATTTCTTTGGCCATTGATTTCCAATATCATTGCACTATTACAATAAATATGCATGAGATAATGTCAGTTCCTTTGCATTTACTTAAGCATGGTTCTGTGAACTAGTATGCAGTCTGTTTTGGAGAATGTCCCATGTGCAACTGAGAAGAATGTATACATTCAGAATGTGTAGAATGTAGACATCTACTGAGTCCATTTGTTCAAAAATTCAGTTCTAATATTTCATCTTTGATTTTTTTTTTTGTCTTGGAAGTAGAGATTGATAATGGGGATTTCTGCAGGATTTGTGTATATGTGACAGTAAGGCATGAGGTCCCTCATTGCAATTGTATTAGTGCCTATGAGATTTGTCATGTCTGTTAATATTTGTTTTATATAGTTAGGTGCATTGATTATTAGTGCATATGTATTTATGATTGTTTTCTCTTCTTCTTGCATTGTTCATTTTCCAAGGTTAAAGTGAGCTGCTTTGTTTCTCTTAATTAGTCTTGGCTTGAACTCCACTTTGTCTGCAGTTGGTTTTTTTTTAAATTTTTTATATTTATTTTTGGTGCTGGGAATCAAACTCATGATCTCACACGTTCCAGGCAAGTGCTTATGCCACTGAGCTAAATACCTGGCTTTGTCTGCAAATATAATAGCTACCCTTGCTTTTTTCCAGGTTCCTGTCATATGGAGCATTGTTTTCCACCCCTTGATTTTCAGTCAATGCATTTCTTTTTTAATTAACTGTTTCCTGTGTGCAGCATATTGTTGGACCTTGCTCTTGATCATCCTGCCAGTGTGTTTCTTTTGATTGACGAATTGAACCCATTAACATTTGTGGTTCTAATCAATAATGTTCTAACTTATCCTTGTTATGTTATTTTCCTTTTGTTGGCTCCCTTTATTACCCTTCTGTTTAATTGGTCACTTGGCCTGGTAGATTCTTTTTTTTGGGATTCATGGAATTGTAATCTTTGTTATCTCTTTGTATTATATCCTTCAGAACATTTTGGAGTGCTGGTTTGGTATTATGAATTTCCTCAAGTGTTCTTTGTCATGGAAATGTCTTATTTATCACTTTTGAAGGCTAGTTTTCTTGAGTACTTCAATCTCAGTTGAATGTTGTTTCCTTAAAAGGCTTAACAGTGATTAGGTGATTTGTTTCTTTTAATATTCTGTTATTGTGTTAAATTTCGGGAATCTTGTCTCCATTTTGGGGGTAATGGTTTGAGAAAGGGTTTTGCTATGCAATTCAGGTTGGCCTTGAACTCACTGTTAGTCAAGGCTGGCCTCAAACTCACAGCAATCCTTCTGCCTCAGCCTCCTGAGTGTTGAGATTACAGGTATGTGCCACCATGCCTGGCTTGTTTCTATACTCCTTGGGTAGAATTTTTCTGATCATGACTATTTGGCGTTGTATATGCCTCACTTATCTGTATGTCAAATTCTTTTTCCCTGCTTGGGAAGTTATGTGGCATGACTTCTGAAAATAGGTTATTTTTCCTGCTTTTTCACTGACTCTAATTAATCTTATATGATTGCTCTTTGCATCATTTGCAGCTGCTGAACTTATTTCTTATGGTCTCTTACTGTTTGTTTCTTTGTTTTTAAAGGAGGAAAGATTTAGTTAGCTTATAGTTTATAGAGCTTTCAGTATATAATTCACTGGCTCTAATACAGGATGGCACATGGCAGAGGGGTAACAGTTCATGGCAGAAGACAGCAAAAACAAATGAGCACAAAAAGGGCTCCCTTACTGTTTTTTTCTTTTATTTTAAAGAGGATAAAACAATAACACCAATCAAAACAAACCAATGTAAGACATATAGGACTTCAAAACATTATGAAATCAACAATAATTTCCATAATGCCTTTTGATGTCTTCAAAATAGCTGCAGATAACTTCAGACATAGTAAAAATCAAATGGAACAGAATAGAATTGAAACAATAAAAACAAAACAATGAATGCAATAAAGGAGTTCAAACAAGCCAATAGTAAATCCAAAATTGCTACCATAATATATCTTGCTGTCCTTAAAATAGCTTCTCCTGCCATCAGATTTAATGTAATCAAACGAAACAAAAGAGCATAAAACCCAACCCAACAAAACAATGGAAATGATACAGGACCTCAAAACAAGAACATAGGGAGTCAATAATGACTGCAGCTCTCAGAAGGTAATCCCCCCGCCACCAGATTCCACACTGTGTTCTCCTATCCTCTGAGCCCATGATCAGACCACTGGCCCTAGACTTACAACATTAGTGAAACACCAAAGCACCACAGGTGTCCATTTGCAATTCACCTTGGTAGCCATCATCACAGCCTGTGTTTCTCTGGATAAGCTAGTTGTTTATAGGGCAGAAGGGGAGGTATTGATACTTGTTTGCCAACCCATGCAATGGAAAAGACGGGTCTGATCATTCCAGAGGTGGCCCACACATGGCGCAGGTTACCAGACTGGGCTTGTTTGCTGGTGCGGCCATTGTTGTCTCTCCCCCTAGTCCATGAATGCCCTCCTTTACTGTGTTCAAGAAATCTTTCTTTTCATGATTACTAAAGACAACTGTCTTCTACATCTGAAATTCCTCTAACCCCTCAAGTTGGCTCATTGTGCTGTGTATATTTTCAGTGGAATTTTTAATCTGTTGGATATCTGTTTGAATCCATTTCACGGGTTTCATTTCTTTCCTATACTGGGTTCCTAACATTTTCCTAAGTTCCTCTTTTTTTTGTTTGTTTTTATCTGTATCTTCTCTAGAGTCACTAAGCATGCCATTCATTATGGTCACCAACTTTATGGTTATCTGAGAAGGTACTTCTAATTCAATTATTTCTACATCTGCATTTATCTGTTTTGTTACTTCCACTGTTGCCACTTCAGAGAGGCCAGTTGGGTAGCTTTTGGGTTTTTCCACCCTGTTGCCCCCTAAGTTTTCCTTTGGTGAGCTGGAAGTCTGGGATTGCATCTTGAGTGTCCTCTCACTTTCTGTTGTTTTTTAGTTTAATTTCTGGATTGATGCTTGTAAACCAAAGTAAATAACTTTACTGCTAGAATTTAGAACTCTTAGGAAATGATTCTTTCTCAGAGGTGTCTTCCATGTTTATCTGACTTTTACACTTTGCATCTTTTGTAAGATCCTACCTCATCATTTTATTGAGGGTGAGAAGCTGCCACTTGGCCCAGACCCTGACTCTTTGGCACTGGCCTTTACTATTTGTTATGATCCATGGGCAATCTCAGTCTTGGTATACCAGGAAAAAAAAATTGATTACAACAATAAACTCACCTTGACTAAAGTGGTACAATCAGCAATAACAATAACATCAAATACAGCCCAGAAAATAAGATGGAGGTAATTATTAATTTGCCACATTTAACCATGTGAACTAGATTTTGTGATTACATAACAAAATCTAACATGAACCAGATAATTGTATGCAGCATATAGGGCCTCACTATGGCAGTTTTACCCTTAGGGGAGAAAACTTAAAAGGGGTTGTAGGAAAAAGAAAAATAGAAGAAGAGGAAGAGATTAGAAGCAAGACTGGAGGACAAAGGAAAATCACTTCAACTTTGGGAAACTGGTAAAGGAGACAGGAAACAGGTGAAGGAGCAAGAGAAAAAATGAACAATAGAAGAACAACAACCAGAAAAAAAATACAAACTATGTTTATATTCATGTAAAAACAAGAATATAAAATCAATTCATCCATTTTGAAGGAACAGGAAGCTCATCTGATCCAGGGGCCTAGAACCAAGGAGTGGTGGAGTTTGAGAAGCCAGTAGCTCCATCAGCTGAAGTTCGGCAGTGTGGGGCACCAAGCATGTGAGGTGGGGGGAGTCCTGGTCTTTGGTTTCTTGATTCAGGAACTATTTGACAGTGAACATGTCTCTGCCTGTCAGAAATAGAAAGGTCCAGGACCAGGGATTTAGTTCAGCAGCAAGAGCACCTGCCTGGCAGGTACAAGGTTGTGAGTTCAATCTCTGGAACCAAAAAAAAAAAAAAAAGCAATACGAAGATAATTGATTATTAACAGTTTCAGGAGTCTGATGATGCAGATGAAGATTATAGCAAAGATTCATGTCCTTCCCACTAAGAAAATCTAATCATCTCAAGAAGATAAAAATAAGAGGCAGTCTGGAAATAATTCAGTGGAAGATAGTGAAGACTCAGAAGAAAAAGATGTGAAGACCAAGAAGGATGATTCTCATTTAGCAGAGTACAATGAAGATAAAAAAGATGATGATAAAAATGAGCACCAGCAGTGGCAGACAACATCTAAAGCAGAGATGCTTTAGATGCTTCCAAACAGAGATGTTTATGGAAGAGGCGAGTAGTGAGGAGGAACAAGAGAATAAGGGACCATAACAGGACAAAGATTCTGGCAGTGATGAAGATTCCCTAATGGAAGACAATGATAATGATGATGGTAATGCCTATGACAGTTCAAAAAATAAAAACAGAAAGATGCTTAAGAAGTCCAAACCTAAAAAAAAAGTCCAAACCTGAGAGAAAAGAAAATGCCCAAAGCCAGCTAAAGGCTACAGTGGTGCCAAGCCCAGTGAAAGGAAAAGAAAAAGTGGGTCACTGCACAGCTTCCAAGGCAACAAAGGAAAAGACTCCTCCTCCCAAAGAAGATGAGGAACCCAAAAGCCCTCTAGAGGAGAAGACATCAGCAAGACCCACGCTTGAGAAGTCTGGAGACAAAGGGTCTGAGGACGAAGCCCAGGCTGGGAGGATTAAAAGTGCTCATGATTTAGGGAGAGATTTTATTCAAAAGAAGAAGGAGGAGAAAGAAAGAAAGCAAAAGGAACAAAGAAAGAAAAAGAAAAAATGAGAAAGAAAGGAAAAAAGAGAACCTACTTAAGATAGAACATGGTTTTGGCTATGGCTTGACTCATGGGCTTTCAGTGCTTTTTTTATATTTGTTGAAAATTTTTGTCCCCTTTCTCTCTTTCCTTCTCTCCCTCTCTCTTTCTTTTCCCCTCTCTCTCTTTTACTCTTCCTTTCTCCAGAAAACCACTGTATATGGAAGTTCCAAATTTACTTTTGTGTCTGTTGGTCCTCTCTTTGCCACTCCTTCTGTTTCCCAGTGAAAACCATGTCAGATTAAGCACTGGACTGACCACTCCATCTTTTTCTTTGTAATGGAAGATGCACCACAGGTGTGAAGCAATAAGGTCTGAGATGGAGACGATAGGAACTTTATTTTGGCTAACATGATGATAGCAAGTTGAGTAATGATCAAAAGACATAGACAGATTTTAGTTTAAAATAATTGCTGCTTTCTCTGCCTGGACTTCTAAAAAAACCAGTGGTCATCTAATCTGAGCTTATGTATATAGATACATAAATATAAATGTCTAAAAGAAAAAATCATACAATCAAGGAAAAACAAAACCAAAAAAAGGAAAAACAAGAAAAGATGAAAAAAACATCCACTTCAGGACTGCTGTAACTCAAAAATGAGATGATGTCCAAAAAAGGAAAAAGGGAAGTGCTTTATTTAAGCCGATACCCAGTGGCACAGATGCGATGGAAATTGCAGAGCTGTGCAACTAAGGTAGGTCCCTCAGGAACCTATCTTATAAGGGGAGTGAGCACAGAGCCAGGTGGGAGAGGGACCGAGGAGTGAAAACTTGTTGCCTTATTTGGTATTGAGGATGAATTTTTCAGAGACAACTAGCTTTATGAGAAATTTACAGCTCTTGGTCACTTCATTGAAATTTATAAAGGCTGAGGCTTTGCAAAAAGCGAGGTTTGCCTAGCTCCTGGAGTTTTGCAGAGAACAAAAACTGAAACTAGAGACAAAGGAAATGGTGCATACAGAACAGGATGGCAGCGCTTTAGTTAGAGTACAAAATTCCCCACTGATTTTTCATCAGTGAGACAAATCTTTGGCTCATTGGGGAACTTCAGACAATGGTATCTGCTCATAACCTTGTGTTGTTAAGATCAGTTTAATAGTTTAAACTTGGTCTCTGACATAATTTAAAAACCTGTTTATAACACAAGGTCTGATTGTTACACAGACGAGGAGGATTAACAAAGGTCCTGTGATTGCCATAATCAAAGTTGTTAAGCAAGGGGAGAAAGAGAACAAACGTTCAAACCAGTTTTGTTCAGCCTGTCTGGCCTGTTCTCGTTTCTGCAGCTGTTTTCTAAGGCTAGCCATGTTTTGTCTAATGACCCCAGAATGGTTGTTATATAAGCAACAGTTTTTTCCTAAAGCCAAGCAGAGACCCTCCCTCTTTTAGAAATAGGAGATCTAGTCCCCATGGTTTTGTAAAACCATGTCAGCCAGGGAGCTTAAGGAATCTTCCAACTTAGAGACAGAGTCACTGAAGACAGCTAGATCTTGATCAATGAGTGCACTTAGGTGTCTATAGTTTTGGTCTCTAATTACTAAGCTAGACTCTGCAGTACTACAGGTATAAGTACAGGGTTTCTCTTAAATCGGACAGAGTTCTCAAAATTAGAGCTAGGGAAAATGTGGCTGCTTCCATTCTACACCTTTTTTTGTACCTCACATTTTGAAGAGAAAACAGTATTACACCAAAGCCTAGTTTTAATTTAACACAAGGATTTATATAATGAGTTTAAAACAAAAAATCCTTTTGGCCTTAGGGGCCTTTTTCCTTTTATATGATAAAAAATGTTGCCACAGTAACCAGTGTGTGGGAAAGAACATCAGTTTTAAGCTTCCTAGCTAACAAGGAGAAAATGGTTGTCCTACTCAAAACTTACTTTTAACTTGGAAAACAATCTCTGTAGGGAAATCCATGCAGTTTACCAAGGATCAGGCCCGACCTATCCAGAGCTGCTGCAGTAGTAAGACCTTCCACCCCAGGAGGGCAGAATCGGGGTCTGATGTGCAGGGGGCCAGATCCAGTGGGATGGAGCCCACCTCCACCAGCCTGAGTCTCCCTCAACTGCAGTTCACAGGTCCCTCTCTTGGGTCTGGCTCCTACCTCTTTGGCTCTGTCTCCACAGTGTAACACAAAATAGATCAAGCAATCCTAGAATGGGCTTAAAATCTCAACACTAAATGCTTTTACCTCATTTTTAAACAATATAGTTTGCTCGCTACCACCACTGCACCAGCCTTACTCACCTTTATCAGTGGCCCTTGAAGCTTTCACTTTCACATAGCCTTTTTAAAAACTTGCTTATTACTTTCTTTAATCAAACTCCTATAACATCCTCCCTAGATTCCCCATAGTTCCTAGAATCCTCTGCCCTTCAGTTCACATGGATGGTTTCCTCTAGCAGAAAACAAAAACCAAAACAGATAGTTTCAACATAGTGACACGTATGCAGCAAGATTTCTTGTTAAATTTTAAAAACTTGTTTGCACATCCTTCAGTTTAACATCATCATCACATAATTAAAATAACTAGAAGAAAATAAAATCAACCGAGAGTTCATGTTTCCAAGCACTCTAGGATGCTCCTGATGAGGACTTGCATTCCAGGTTCTGTTGTCCTCAGGAGAAACTGCAAGCGGAGGATATTGTTGTTGGAACAACTGGTGGACTTAGGTCACAACAGGTTGAAGGGCTCGGAGGGACTTAATAAGATCCTGGTTAGCTAAGTCTGCTAGTTTCTCTTTAGAGATTCTTGGAATGAGGGGAAGGGGTCTCCTGTATAGGGCTTCAAATGGAGAAATACCAGCTACATAGGGAGTGCAACGCGCCCACAAGAGGGCAAGGGGAAGGAGACTCACTCAGTTTTTGCCAGTTTCTAAGGCCATCTTAGTTATTACCGTTTTCAAAGTCTGATTCATCTTTTCTACTTGTCCTGAACTTTGAGGCCAGTAAGCACAGTGAAGTTTCCAATCAATCTATAAAACTTGGGTTAACCTTTGAGTTACCTGAGCTATAAAAGCTGGTCCATTGTCGGACCATGGATAAAGGGAGGCCAAATCTGGGAATAATCTCATATAGAAGCTTTTTAACTACTATTAAAGCTGACTCTGATTTGGTAGGAAAAGCTTCCACCTATTCAGTGAAAGTGTCAACCATTACTAGGAGATACTTAGATCCCTGAAGTCTGGGTTTTCCCATCTCAGTAAAGTCAGTCTCCCAATGTTCTCCAGGCGTGGTTCCAAGGTACCGAGCTGTCTCCAATGGCTTAAGTTGCTTTGGGTTCACCAGTTGACATTGGGGACATCTGGAGCTTTCAGATTGAGCAAGCTTAGTTAGGTGAGGGATGAAGAAATGGTCCTGGAAAAGGGCAGTTAGCTGTGTTCCTCCCAAGTGACTGGATTGGTGGGCCTGGGGAATGAGCTCACATCCCAATATTTCTGGGAGGAGGATTCAATTGTCAAGTAGCTGATACCAGCCTCCAGAAACAGTGGGCTTTGCATGGAGTTGGGCAGCCAAGTGCAGGTCCCCTCAAGTGTAAACGGGTTCTAACAAGGTTGGAGGGACCAATAACAATGTCTGGATTGGCTCGGTCCCCACTGATTTTAGGGCCGCCTTCCGGGCTGTAACATCAGCTAGGTTATTCCTCTGTATTAACAGGATCATCTCCCACTTGATGGGCCTTACAATGGATGATAACTACTTGTGTTGGCATCCAAATAGCCAGTAATTCCAAAATCTGGGGGGCATTTTTTGATCTATTGACCCCCCAGAGGTCAATAGGCCTCTCTCCTGATAAATAGCCCCATGAACGTGAGCAGTGGCAAAGGCATATCTACTGTCTGTGCAAATATTAATGTCTTTTCCCTCAGACAACTTGAGGGCCTCAGTGAGAGCAATAAGCTCCGCTCATTGGGCAGAGGTGCCCAGTTCTAAGTCTTGCTCCCATAAGACCTGGGTATCTGTGGTCACTGCAGCTCCCACTATCCACTTACCTTGATGGATGAAGCTGCTTCCGTTGAAGAAGTATGATGGTACCCCAAGCAGGGGCTAATCCATCAGGTCAGGTCAGAACCCTGAGAGGTGGTCAATAACCTCAACGCAGTCGTGGAGGGGCAAAGATGGGTCATCATCAGGCAGCAGAGTAGTGGGGTTTAAAGCAGCTGTTTCTTTAAAACTAATGGTTGCCGGATCCAAGAGCAGAGCCTGGTAATGCATCACTCGGGAGTTAGACAGCCACCAATCTGGTGGGGCCTTAATAAGGGTCTCCAAGGAATGTGAGGAGACAATCAGGAGTCTTTGCCCAAAGGTCAGTCTTTTACCAAGATGGCCAGAAAGCCAATCACTCGCAAACAAGGTGCCATCCAGCTGCCACATTGTCCAGTCTCTTAGAGAGACAGGCAATAGGCCTCTGCCATGACCCCAAGCTCTGGGTCAAGACTCCCTTGGCTATTCTCGCTTCTCATCCATGTAGAGGGAAAAAGGCTTTTGGAGATCAGGTAAAGCCAGGGCAGGAGCCTCAGTTAGGGCTAGTTTCAGTCGCTTAAAAGCCTGGTCTTGAGAATCTGTCCATTCCAGAGGATCTTGGGTGGTCCCCCTCAGGGAGTCACAGAGAGGCTGCAGTATCTCAGCAAAGTTAATTATCCAAAATCTGCAATATCCCATAGCTCCCAGGAATTCCCTCACCTGCCTTTTAGTGGCAGGGGTCGGAATTTGCATGATGGCCTGCACTTGCTGAGGGGAAAGAGTCCGTTTTTCCCTCACAGATTTGGTAGCCTAAGTAAGTCACAAGTTGTTGGGATAATCGAGCCTTCTTAGCAGACCCCTTGTAGCCCAATTTATCTATGGCTAGTAAAAGATCCTGGGTAGCACTCGCACAATGTTAATGAGTCTGCTGGCAGCAAAATATCATCAATGTACTGCAAGATAGTCATCTCCCTTAGGTCTTGCACTGGCTGATAATCTTGGGTCCCAGGTTTTTGGACTGGCAACAAGGGGGTATTCCAAGGGGAGGTGCAGGATCTCAGGATGCCGAAGTTTTTTTAACCTCAAAATATGTTTTTCTATGCCCTGGCGGGCCTATAAGCCAATGGGGTATTGTCTAAGTCGTATAGGGGTGGCTTGAGGCAAAAATTCAATTACAAATGGAACCTGGTTGTGGCCAGGCCAGGGGGGTTGTGTTCCGCCCATACCCCAGGAATCTCTAGAATTAATTGTTGGAGCAGTTCACTATCATTAGGCATTGCCAGGTCTTCTAACAACAAACGTGTTTTTTTCTCTGGATATAGGGCTAAGACTTGGGTGCTGAGGGGCTCCTGAGAGCCACCTTCTACTTGCACAGCCGGGATGGCCGCTTCGAAGCTGAGATGAACTTTTAAGTTTGTGTAAGAGGTCTCAGCCCAGCAAGGGATCGGGACACTAGGGTACCCAAAGGAACTCATGGGAGACAGTCTTTTGCCCTGGTCTGGCAAGCGGGGCTTGAAGCTTTGGGTAAGTTTTTGCAGTTCTGGTGGCTCCCAATACTTTTAGCTTTTTACCCATAGAGGTCCCTATAGGCTGGGTGAGGACTGAATGAGCTGTTCCAGAATCCATCAGGAAATTAATTGGTTGCCCCCACACACATTTAGAGTTAGCCTAGGCTGGGGGGGGGGGCATATGAGCCCTCTATCGTGGGTCAGCAGAGCCTTTAGAAGCGTCTCTTTCTTAGCCTTGAGCTTAGGGCAATCCTTTCACCAATGTCCCCTTTCCTTACAGTAAGCACACTGATTTTTGTCTTGAGGTGGGCAGGGCTTGTCATTGGACTTAGTGACTTTTTTTGTAAGAACTTCTAATACCTTAGTCAGCTTCTGGTCTTTTGGATCTTCCCAGTGGTTAAACATTCTCTGAGCTATTTCTAACAACTAAGAGGCATTTCCTTGAACCCTTCAAGCTTCTGTAATTTTCGCTTAACATCTGGGGCCAACTGAGTCACAAAGGCAATGTTAATAGCCCAGGCATTTTCTGAGGCTACTGGATAGAAATGCCATAGGCCTCTTGTAGTCTCTCCAGGAAACCCGAGGGGGACTCATTAGCTAATTGTCTTATTTCTGAAACCTTGGACAAATTGGTGGGGTTTCTGGCGGTGCCCTTAAGGGCTTTTAAGAACAACTGGCGGAAAAAAAAAAAAAAAAGAACAACTGGCAATACCGATCGAGAGCCTCCTTACCTCCAGCTGTATTAAGGTTCCAGTCAGGATGGGACAAAGGGGAACAGGGATCACGCACTGCTTTTCAGCCCAAGGTGTGGTTGCATTTCCTTTCTTCTGCTATAAACAAAACTGATGAAATCTGCTCTGTTAGCAGTCATCCCAAATGGGGTGATGGGTGGAGAAAACAGACTCCAAAAGAGCAATGAGGCCCTGAGGGTCCTTGGAAAAAGGGTTTTGTTATCTCCAATTATAAAAGTCAGAGGCAGAGAAAGGAACACAGGTAAAAACTGGGGTGGTGGGATCTCGAACAAAGGGAGGAGGATGGAGGGTTGTGGAAGAGGAGTCAAGTGATTCTGAACGCTGATAACTCCTGGTCCAGATGGGGCTGGGCCAGAGCCAGAGCCAGAAGAGCAGGAGGAGGAGCAGGAGGTCACAGCTGCAGGTGTTGCTGGAGCAGCAGCCGTGAGCACTACTGGAGGAGCCGGGGCCTGGGCTGGTGTGTGCATCGGAGTCGGGGCCGCAGCCCGAGCATGCAGCAAGGCTGGGCCACCTGCGCTGCCACCACCACCACCATCCCAGTGGGAGCCCTCTCAGTGTGCAAACGTGCATGGAGCGGCGGGCTGAGCCAAGCCGGATGCAGGGAGAGGCTGGCCACGGCTGTGGCGGGTGCAGCCCAAGCTCTGGCTCTGGGGTCGAAGATGTCGGGGTTGAAGGCCATTAGGGGTTCTTCCTCCTCGAATAGGGCATGGCTCAAGTTTCAGTTTCGCTTTGAAAGCAGCCATGAAGGGAGGAATTCCAAGTTGGTGATATGAGCTCAATCTAAAAAAATCTTTAAAGTTGTTAAGGACTAAGGATAGAGCTGACAAAAATCACAAACAATAGTGCCTGGTCCAAGTTTTAGAAGTGATCACTTAAGAATGAAAACACAAAAACAGGCACCACAAAGGACAGGACAAACACTGAACACACACACACACTTGGAGGTTTTTCTATCCGTGGTCTAGCGACCTAAAGGGGAATAATTTTCATTATAACCCTTAAATCCAAAAGGCAGAATAAGACCTGAAACAAAGCAAGGATTCAAATAGGCAAGCTGGCCCAGGTTGCAAAGACACAGAATGCAAAGTCAAATGGGCAGAAAGCTCCAAATTACAAACAGACAGAAAGCCCCAAATTACAAATTACAAATGGGTGAAAATCCCCAAACTACAAATGGGCAGAAACTCCCAAATTACTGGAGGGCATCCCGCTCCGGGCACAGAAGGAACACTAGGCTCCTCTGCAATTACAAGTGTGCGCACCCCAAACAAAATACTTACAAATTGTCGGCTGATTGGAGAAAAATAATTTGGGGGAGGGTCCCCGTGTCAATCCCAGGCAGGCTCCCAAATGCTGTAACCCAAAAATGAGCCGACATCCAAAAAAGGCAAAAGGGAAGTGCTTTATTTAAGCTGGTACCCAGCGGCACAGACACAATGAAAATTGCAGAGCTGTGCAACTAGGATAGGTTCCTGAGGGGGTTATTAGGGGAGCAAGCACAGAGCAGGGTGGGAGGGGGACTGAGGAGCGAAAAAAACTTGTTGCCTTATTTGGTATTGAGGATGAATTTTTCAGAGACAACTAGCTTTATGGGAGATTTACAGCTCTTGGTCATTTCATTGGAATTTATAAAGGCTGAGGCTTTGCAAAAAAGGGGGTTTGCCTAGCTCCTGGAGTTTTGCAGAGAACAAAAACTGAAACAAGGGGCAAAGGAAGCGGCACGTACAGAACAGGATGGCGGCACTTTGGTTAGAGTACAACAAGGACATGTCTCTGCTGTCACTGGTAGACAATGTGGCAGACATAGTCCAGATCTGAGCTGATTAATCCCAGCAAGCCAGCTGTAGTTTTGTGGAGTAGTGGATAATCCCAGTGAGCCTGCACTTTTAGTTTCGCTGAAGTTCAGGCTGATTTCTGGCTTTGAGTATCAAACCAGACTTACTCAGCCTGCAGCAGTACATTTCTTTTCCCAGTTTAAACGTGGCTCCCTGCCAGCTTGAACTTGACTCCTTGACCTGCTGCTGACTTGAACTCAACTCTCTGGCCCTGGCACTGGGAGCCGCAAGATGAAGCACGGCTGTGGCTGCTCTAACTTGTGAGCTCAGTTGGCTACCAGCCAAGAGACCTCCCCTGGGGGATATCTGAACCCAAATAACTCACTAGCCACTGCAGTCCACTGCACACATTGCTCCGTTTCACTGGTGCGTTTCTTTGTGGATGCCACTGGCTTTGCCAGTAGTCACCGTGCTTCTGCAGGTTTGAGCCACCCCTCCTACACAGTGAGTCCAGGACTCGGGGACAAAGTGCTGCCTGTCACCTTCTTCCTTGAAGTCTTTCTAAGTTTTTCTATCCTGGTTAAAATCTTTAGGGTCTATACAAATGTCCCCTTTCCATTCCTGATAGTGACAATCATATTTTTGTGATGATTGATTTTAAGTGTCCCTTTGACTGAATTAAGAACACTTGGGAGCCTAGAAATGCATTATGTTGATTAAGTCTATGAGGATGTTTCCAGGAAAGATGATTCTGAGAGGATTAGGGTTAAAAAATATGACTTACACTATGAGTCATAGAATGGCAAGAAGCTGGAATGTAAGCCAAGACAGGGAAGACTGGAGGATCCAGATCCCCAGGAGGGATGTTTGCAGTTCAGCTCACTGCCAGTGGCTGAGCAGAGACTGGAAGCTGTACATTAGAAAGGCTGCTTGCTGAGGGTTTCTAGATTTCCAGGCCCACCCCTCCCCCACCCTTTGCTGCTATGTTACTGGAGACTGAACCCTGGGCCTTTGTACTTCACTCTGAGCTACTTCCCCAGTCCTTTTTTGTCATGCCAAGTTGGGAAGTTCCCCAGAGTGTGCTTGAACTTGCAGCCCTCCTGTTACCAGGTTTTATGGTTCTTTGGTCTCCTTCCAGAGGTGGTTTCTAGGTTTTTCTAGCCTTGAACAAAGAAATGGACAAAACAAGTGCAAAAGGAGTAAGGTTTTATGTTCATTAAGTGTAGGAAAAGAAACATGCTCTGCAGACTGTATGTGGGCCAAGTAAAAGCAGGAAAAGAACATGAGACAGCATGAGAGCAACCACTGCGAAGGGACACAGCAGCAGAGAGCTCAGGAGTGACTGTCCTTTTGTATTTCCTACCCCTCAGATTGATGTCAGATCTAGACTGTCCCATTGAAAATTGCTCAGATTCTCCTGAGGAGAACTGAAGACAACACTCTGACTGGTTCCACATGCAGGGCTTTGGCAACTATTTTGAGGCTGTGTCCTGAAATTTTCAGTTAATAGGATCAAACCACTTTGTACTGTCAATCTGCCAAAGCCTAATCTGCCACACCACCTTAGTCTCCCAGAGCTCTGCATTACAGCTACACACCACCATGCCTGGCCTAGACCTTTTTTCATAATCCAGATTTCCTCAGAAAAACTTTCATTTTATATACCTATTAATTTCCAAAGAATTAAAAAATTGTTCATAAAATTTGAGGAAAAAAAATTCACACTCTTTATTAGAATAAAATCAAGCCAGGGATGTAGCTCAATGACACAAGCACTTGGCCTAGCAAGCACATGGTCCTGAGTTCAATTCCCAATACAAAAAAAAATCATTGAGCTAGAAAATAGCTGTTGTCTTTCATAAATATCTTTGATGGGTGAGAAAAAGTTAAATCCTAGGAAAGTTACTTGGTTTAACCAAAGCAGAACAAACAATACAACACCAAAAACAAGGTTTTCAGAAGTACAATAAAAGGTATTACCTTTTCATAAATGCAAAAAAAAAAGTTCTAATTATCCTGAAACATTTCAATGTTATCAGCAGATGAAAGGTAGAGTGAACAGACTGGCCAGACCATACTGAAACATGGAATTCACCACAGCCTGCAGCCCGCTGCCCAGGAAACCAGCCATCAGTCCACTTGAGTCGAGGAACCAGGGGCTAGCTGTGGCAATAAGCCAGGAAGCGAAACAGCTTCTGTGACAATCAGCCCCCAAAGGACAGGACTTAATTGATAGCTTTCTTAATCGTTGTCTATTTCCAATTTAGGACCAACAAGAGAAATCCAAACCCACTACTGTAGCCAGTCATGTAGGATACTTGGCTTCAAGTGAGCTGCCTCAGTTTCCCCAAGCCCCAGCCCTCCACACAGGACACCTCTGCAGTCTCCCGTCTGTCCACTGTGAAACTTTGCCACTCCTCTGTCTCCGAGTCTCTGATAGAACACAAGTGACAGGAGTCAAATCCTGTGCTATAGCAGCAAATAAGGAATCAAGTCTTTGCTCTCATTTGTTGGTCTTAATTTCCCCCACCTAATAAAGGCTATCACATTGTAATCTCTATAATTTATCTACTTCTCCAGGGTTGGTGGCATTCGATTAGAAAACTAGGACTTGGGAAAATAAGGATTACACAGTTAAAACAAATAACTGTTTTTACTAACCTGCAGCAGGGTTGCTCATAAGTACTCTAGCAGTCTTATACCACTGCACTTTGAGGAGGTAGTCACAAGCTGCTTTCAATCCTTTAGTTTTTGGGGAATAAACACACCAATCAATGATGGGCAGAATGATGATGAGACTACTTAAAAAAAAGAAAAGAAAAAAAAATGTTAGACCATATCTCTAATCTGCTGTAAATAATAAAAGTCTTATTTAAAAATACAGAAATATGATATATGGCCTGGGGATATAGCTCAGTGGCATAAAAACCTGCCTGGCAAGCATAAGGGCCTGAGTTCGGTTCCCAGTGTCACAAGATAATAAATTCTGGAAGGGGCCTAGGATCAGGGCCTTTGTCTGCACATCCTCACAGGGATAGGATTTAGGACCCCTTGGCTGTCCTTAACTTGGACTGTGTCTTGGTATTTTACTCTTGCCATGGGTTACACTGGAGGTGGTAGACTGGAATTTACTTGCTGGGACTCCAATAACGTCTCAATGGGATTATAAGTATAACTTTCTGGATTGTGAGGAAGACTGGAAAAGGGATTACAATATTTGGATGACTGTACTCAATATTTGGGATTACAATAAAAATAAGTAATTAAAAAAAGACCTAAATAAAAGCAGCCTCTAGCACTACTAAAGATTGATTTTTTTTTTCTGGGAACTTAAAAACTTAAAAGTTCATTATTCTCATGTAAGCATCATTTTCTGGGACACATGAAAATGTACAAGTAAGGCTATCATTGGAATAGGATTCAGATCAACTATGTCATGTCTAAGGCTCTGAATTAAGGTTTGTTATGTAAATACCCTAAGCTACTTCTTGTCCATAAAAATAGAAGAATGTTTACCTGATGGGGTTGATGTCAGCATTGAAAAAATAAATGTTCATTTTGGCTCCAAAGGACAGAAGATATGGTGATCCTTGTGGAATGAATGCTACAATAATCACCATCATTGTCATTATCATGTTCCCAAGCATGCTTTCACTGGTAAAGAAAGTTCATGAACTTGTGACAGACAATAGAGAAGATTTCATTCAAGAAGCATGACCTTTATTCAAGGTATAAGAATCGCTTTGATGGGATTTTGTAAAGGGACAGAAAGACTGAGCAATGCCTATTTGCCAACATGGAAAAATGAAAATTTATACCCATGGAGCAAGGTGGGAAATTTCTAAAAGGATGCATCAGCATCAAGAGAGGTTCTAATTAAACCAGCATAACAGAGGTCCCCTTATCCTGCTGAGGGCAGGACAAGGGGACTAGATGTCACCTGAGGGGGGCTGGGTTGGGGGAGGATAACAAACCTACTCAGATATCATCGTGGCTCTACTGATGTAGCAGGGTTCATGCTAACTCTGCATAATGCAGGGACAACATCGAAGTCCAGATACTGAGACTTGGTTGAAAACGCTCAGTGAAGCCTGGGTAGAATTCAGTCAGAGAAAACATTCATTATCACTAATAGGTATATTTGGTATTAGTGCCCTGCACTACCACAGGGCTTACAAAAGTGAAAAAAGTAGAAAAAAGTGCCATCTTTTTAAAAATTCAGTCATTATTAACAAAATTGGCATGGAATTAAAGCAGCAATTATTTACTCCTTAAATTTTGCTCATGGGCAGAATAATGCTATTTGAGATTAATTTAACATGCACTATGGATTATTTCATGATATGAATGGAAACAGTGATCTTACAAAGCATCAGACTTTTAGCTGGGCGTGGTGGTGACATCTCTACTGCCAGCACTCTGGGAGGATCCGGCAGGAGGACTGCAAGTCCAAGTCCAGCCTGGACAACTTAATGACAGACCCTGTCTCCGAAAGTGTGCTGGGGATGTAGCTTAGGCCCTAGGTTCAATTTCCAGTAGAGAAAAAAAAACAACAAAGTAGGATTTTTATGGGCAAACATTGCAAACAGATACTACAGTAGAAAAAGGAAAGTAGAATTAGTCCCTTCCAGGGCCTGGGCCATCCAAAGGCTCTGGGATGGGCTTGAAAGTCTGCCACCCAGACTGGAAGCAGACATGCTCAGTGGCAGTCAGGGGACAGAGAGGATCTTGACCACAAAGGCCACCCTGAGATGAACAGGTAAGAACATACATGCAAATGATTGCTGGGGAGTTGTCACTTCTTTTTACTGTCCAACTAAAATGCCTCAATAAAATTCTATCTTTTAAGGATTTTGAATTGAAGGAATCTATTCTGCTTTAAAAAATAAAATGTTTCTGATTGTCAAAATTTAGCAGCCCCCAGACTATTAAACTCTGCTCACTTACTATGGGAACGCGCCTTCCTCTTCCTGTTCCTGGGAGAGCCTCCTGGAAGATGTCTGCGGGAGCTGCAGGCCAGTGGCTGGAACAAGGCTGGTTGCCCTCTGCAAACAGGAGGACTGTAGGGAGCGGCATGATAGCCTCGCTGCTGCCACCCCATCCCGCCCTCCTGTGGGCATTTGGTGTATCTGCCTACATTACCCATGATCCTCTCTGCCTGGCTGGACATGACTGCGACCTATCCCGTCTCTCCACAACATCTCTGCCTGATGATGGCAATTTCCTGCCCTCACCCTATATAAACCATGTTCATTTCCTCAATAAAGGAGACTTGATTGGAACTGCTCAATTTGTCTCAGTCTCTCTTTACTGTTGCCCTGCCCCCCATCCCTGTTCCCTCTCCAGGTGAGACCCACGGACTGATCCGTGGGCTGGATCAAGTGGCGCCCATCGTGGCCTTGCCTGGCAGGACGGATTTCAATGCGGGACCGTTCACAGGAATAAATCGCTGGCCAGCATGACTGTTTCAGGACTTTGTCCCTGTGATCCGAGCAGACGGCCACCTTATGTCTCTCCTGAATCATGGTAGGTGAACGGATCTATTTTCCTTATTGGCATGGGACAAGTACTTAGTGAACACGAATTGTTCGTGGATAGCCTCACAAAGGCACTCAAGGTTAGAGGGATTAAGGTTAAAACCAGGGATTTATTACAGTACTTTCAATTCATACATAAGATATGCCCTTGGTTTCCTTTAGAGGGCTCCATTGATATAAAGAGATGGGAAAGAGTGGGAGATGCTCTCAAAGATTATTACAGAGTTTTTGGTCCCGAAAAAATCCCAGTTACCTCTTTTTCATATTGGACTTTAATTTCTGAGCTGCTGACCCAGCGTCATTCAGACCCCCAAATTAATGAAACGCTTATTCAAGGGGAGGCTGCATTGCACTCCTCCCGCAATCCTAACCCCAAAGCCACCATCAGACACATTCAGTGTGTCTAGTCACTCCAGCTCGGTGATTCTTGATATCCTGGAGCCGCTTCAAGATGGAGACTTGCCGCCACTTCCTCTTTCTGGAGTGCACGAGGACACCCAAAATGGCGCCGCCACGCTCCCTCCTCCATATCGGCCGATATATCCTGACCTTTCCAATTTCCAGGAAGTTGATTGGTCGAAATTAGCAGAGGAGGCTGCTCAATATCATTCCCTTCCCACAGGGGTTGTAGCCCCTGCGCTAGTGACACTGGGTCAACCCCCGCCTGGCCTCCAAAAGCCGCTCGGCCCCCCTTCCGCCCTTCTCGATTTAAAAACTGAGATTCCTTATTTGCAACAACAAGTTCAACTTAAACAGGAAAAACAAAGGCTCATTTTACAGTTCCAGTCGTTAGATGTGGGCTCTAACCCTCTTTTAGGCATGCCAACAATGATGTTTCCAGTGACAGAAACGATTCACCCTCCAGTAACAAATGCCTCAAAAATGGCGCCTCACTTAAAGTTCCCAGTAACAGAAGCCGCCACAGCTGATGTTGGCCCACAAAATGGCGGAGAGACAATTCGGCTTGCCCAAGATAATATTAGCCCAAGAAATGACAACAATAAAATGATTAGAGAAAGAGGAAGACCAAAGGGACTAACTAGATGTGAGGATCAGTCCCCAAGTCAGGAAGATACACGAGATAAAACACGAGCCACTACAACAACTAGGGGAGATAGAAAAGGACAGCCACTGCGTCTGCACAAATGGGATTTAGAAACTAGTGATATCGAGGAAAAAAAAGACTGACCCACATGATAGTGATTCAGAAACAGACTCTCCACCCCCAGGGCCATGGGCTAATAGGGCCCATACGCCATTCTCTGTAACCATCCTAAAAGAATTAAAAACAGCAGTATCTCAATATGGCCCTATGGCGGCTTTTACCCTTGTGGTCCTAGATTCCTTGACCCAAGGTTGGATTACACCTAATGATTGGAGAGATTTAACTAGAGTTACACTCTCAGGGGGCAATTATCTGCTTTGGAAGGCTGAATTCCAAGATCAATGTGAACTTTTAGCCAAAGAAAATGCTAATCGAAAAAATCACTATACCCTTCCCATGTTAACAGGGACAGGCCGTTATGCAATGCAACAGGCCCAAATGCAATATGAGGCAGGCCTTTTTGAACAAGTTACCCTAGCAGCAACTACAGCCTGGAGAAAGTTCCCTTCTGGCAGCAGAGTTGCTTCTTCTCTCACAAAAATTAAACAAAAACCTGAAGAGCCTTTTTGTGACTTTGTTGATTGCCTCCTACAGGCAACTGAGCGTCTTTTTGGCTCCTCTGAGAACAATCCTGATCTAATCAAACAATTGACTTACGAAAATGCAAATTCTGCCTGTCAGGCTGCAATTAAACCACATAAAAAGAAAGAAGATCTTTCAGGTTATATTCGCCCTATGGATTTAGACCCACAAACTTATGATATCCTTTCAGCCACTCACCATGTACTTAATCTCACTAACCCTGCTTTAGCGCAGGATTGCTGGTTATGTATGGCCTTAGGCACTCCTATGCCCTTAGCCATCCCCTCCAACTCAACAATTGACCCCTCTCATGACCCACATAATCTTACCTGTAGACCTTCCCAATCATTTTTGGTCCAGCCATTGATAACATATCCATTACATGCCTACAGGGCTCTCTTCAAAATGATTCTGCCCTTATAGATATGGGCCATCTCCTGTCCGCCGCCTGTGTCTCATTTGTCAATCATACGGGCCCCCTGTGCCCCCCAACAGGACACATTTTTGTCTGCGGCAATAACAGAGCCTATATTTATCTTCCATCCAACTGGACAGGTACATACATGACCGCTTCCCTCCTGCCCGACATAGATACTGTCCCAGGTGACCAACCTATCCCAGTGCCAACATTCGATTATATTGCTGGCCGCCAAAAAAGAGCGATAATGCTAATCCCGCTCTTGGTGGGAATGGGCCTCACTGGCGCTGTAGCCACAGGGACTGCTGGCCTTGCCGTGGCCCTAGACAAATATTCTGACTTATCTAACCAGCTGTCTAAAGATGTTCAAGCCTTATCCTTCACTATACAGACTCTCCAAAATCAAGTAGACTCCTTGGCAGAGGTTGTCCTACAAAATAGATGAGGACTAGACCTACTCACAGCAGAACAGGGAGGGATCTATCTTGCCTTACAGGAAAAGTGATGCTTTTATGTCAACCAGTCCGGCCTTGTGCACGGAAAACTCCAAGAACTAGAAGATCGACTCCGACAATGTCGGCAACAAATGGCTACTAGCCCCTTCTCCTCCATGGGGGGGGCTCTTCCCTTATATTGCCCCCCTTCTGGGACCCCTAGCTGCCTATTGTTATTTCTAACTGTTGGCCCTTGCATCTTCCAGAGGATCATGAGGCTTCTTAAGGATAGAATTGACGCATTCATGGCAAAGCCCATTCAGGTACATTATCATCAACTGGAGATGGCAGATCAACAAACATTGGGAAATGATTCCCACAAATGGCCCATTTTGATGATGTGGCCCAGATGCCTTGAGGTACTAGACGGGCAGCCAGAGACGGGCAACTAGGACATATATGTTACACCACCAGTCACCTAAGACAGGCACAGGACCAACTGCTGTCCTGCAGGCCCATGACAGGTAAGGCTCGGTCGGGTTCACATATGGAGTCCATGTCCCAAGACAGGCGCTGTCTTCACAAGGCCTGCCATACTCCTGATTTTATAAAATGATAAGGGAGGAGATGTAGGGAGTGGCATGATAGCCTCACTGCTGCCACCCCATCATGCCCTCCTGTGGGCATTTGGTGCGTCTGCCTACATTACCCATGATCCTCTCTGCTTGGCCGGACATGACTG
>PVJX010000297.1:251406-295334 GCA_004027295.1 Dolichotis patagonum | reverse complement strand
CTTTATACTATTGTGTTATGTTTGATATTATTGTAATTGAAACTATGCTCAACTATAGCAGAGTAAGAGATATGGTGTTAGATACTGTTGATGTCCAGTTGACTTAATGTAAAGTACTGTGTTGCCTATGTTGTCCTCTTCTGATCTGCTCTGTACTGCCCCCTTTTGTTTTATTCTCTTTTAAATAAAAAAAAAATAGTTTAACATAACTGAAAAAAAAATAAAAATAAAGATAAGAACCTAAGTAAGATTCCCTTTGGGGAAGGAGACATTTTAGGGATGGAACCCAGGACCTTGCACATGACAGGCAAGAACTGTACCACCAAGCTACGTATGTAACCCTTCCCCCCAACCCCCCACCCCCGCCCCCAGACTGGTTCTGAGTTGCCAGGCTGGCCTCAAATTTGAGAACCTTCTACCTCAGCCTCCCAAGTAACTGGGATTGTAGGCGTATGCCACAATACCCAGTCTGAGATTCCCTTTTCTACACATTTAAGGGAATATCTTGAAATTCTAGCCATTTTCAATTTTTTTAAAAAAATCATGGGTTTTTTTTCCTCCTGACTTCATTGTTATAAAAATTACACAATTCACTTTTCCTACTGACTCCATTTATAGTGGTGTGTTGTTAGTATGAGAATGTAGGCAACATCTTTGCCAGAATTTCACCATCTGCTAAGAAAATTTTACCTGGTATTTAAGGGGTATATGCTCTGTGCTCCTAGGCTAGGGTTTGGTTGTACCCAGTTTACATATAGATTAGAATAGGGCTGTGCATGAAGCCAATGGTACTGTGTGTTAGCAGATATTGCTACAGCGTGATAGACCTGCATATTTGAGAAGACTACAAATCTAACGAAATTAGAAAGTGGTATCCCATTTTTTCTCCTACCAGACATATTACGTGCTGGGGGCCCGGAAAATGCTGTGTGGATAGAGTAGTACAGTACAGTTTCTTCTAATTGTGTTAAAGTTACCAAGCCTTCACTTTCAAATGCCTTAGTATTGTTTTCCTTTAGCCAGTTTGTTGTATTGTTTTTCATCCATAAAAAATATTTTGTGGGAGCAGAGTCCAGCCCTTTAAAATGTAATCCTTTCTGGGCATTATGGCACAAGGCTATAATGCAGGCGTTCAGGACGCTGAGACAGGATCTCAAGTTTGAGGCCAGCCTTGGCTACGTAGCAATTTTTAGGTTGACCTGGACTACATAGCAATATCTTGTTTCAAATAAAACAAAATAATGTAATATATACCCTGGTCTACAGCAAACAACGAGTGAAATAAGTGTAGTCTGCCCTGACCCAGGCTGGTCCACCATCACTGCAGCCCTCGCCTGCTGCTCTGTCTTTGCTTATCTCCTGATGTCACTACTGTGCTAAGATGGAAAATGATGGGAAAATACATTGCAAGTTCTGGAATTAATAGATACAGGAAGTTGAATTTTAAAGAGAGCTTCTCCTCCTCCATATCCTTGTGAAATGACTCGAGTGGAACATAATGAACTACACCTCCTGTATCTCTGTAAATAGAAGGAAGTTCTTAACATTTATATGAGACAGCAGGAGCCTGGACATGACCTCATTTCAATCCATTAGACTATTTGAGGAAAAAACAACAAAACTTTCCCACTTATTGACAGGTAAAGTTATCCCAATCCATTTCTCATAGCCTGTAAGAAGATGAACTGTCCTTAAATGCATTTTAAAATTGGCAAATTATACTTCCTAGTTCCTTTTTGGTCAAACAGAAATAGCTGAAAGAGAAATTATTATGATATTTTTGAGGCAGATTTAAAGTTTTCCCCATTCTCATATAGCTGCTGTGCCAGCAGCTTCATTTTGCATACACAGCAGACCCCTGTTCTCTAGGCTCTGAGCCAGTTAAGCAGGTCAGAAGACCCAGTGTTCCTTATGCCGTTCTGTAGCCACAGTTTGCAAACAAAGGAAACATAGGTGTTTTGGTTTATATTTGAATGTTTCCCCAAAGCCTCATGGGCTCGTAGTGATGGCTCTGAAGGTGGTTGAATCGTGGGGGTGCTGTAGCTGACTGATGTTAGGGGTGGCCTGGCCAGATGAGGTGATCACTGGGGGTGTGACATGCTGGTGTATATCTCCCTCCTGGGTTTTCTTCACTCTCTACTTTCTGGCTGCCGTGACGTGAATAGCTTCTCTGCTCTGTCTTTCCACTGTGCCATTCTGCCATGGAGTCAGTGGACTGTGGGCTGAAAGCCTGAGCCAAATAAACCTCTAATTTGTAGGTGCTGGGTATTTTGTCCCAGGAACTAAGAAAATAACTAAGAAATTAGGTAAATATTGGTATCATATGTAATGCATCACAATGAGGTATCCTAGTTCATTCCAGAGCCTGAATTATAAGCATCATGTTATAAATGTAAATAGCGAGGGACATCAATTTAATAAACTAACTGGGAAATCTTTACAGAAACACTCATGACTGTTTTCTTTTTTAGATTCAAATAATTAAGCTTCTCCTTTGTATCTGTCATTGTGTTAGACTCTAGGGAATAGTAATTAATAAGATAAAATATGATCCTGGTTATTACAATAGTGCATTAAGAAGTTGTTATTACACAAAACGTTCACAAGTATACAAAGGTTTGCATACATGTTTGCCTTTTGAAAATTACAATTGGTAGGACATAAATTTGTGAGTAGCCTACTCTGTCCCCTTTTAATTGAAGCTTCAGTGGTCTGTGGTATTTTAGGGGTGCAGAACATCTAAAAATGGTCTTTCAGCTATAATTTAAAAACCTATGTGCCACAGAAATACTGATCATCATAGTGTCTCCTCCAGGTATTCTGTTTTATTCACTCTTTTGTAGGAGCAGAGTTGACCCCTCCACTGAAAGGCCAGATTAAGCTATGTTTCTAATCATCCTGAGACTGTCATATAATTGTCATCTTACTGGGAATGAAAACCTTGATTTGTCATCAGAATACTTTTGCTTGATAGTGTCAATTTGAAGACGTAAAAAACTGTTCAGCTCTGAAATTATTAATGTAAGTTGTATGAGTTTTATCATATGCCATCAGAATTAATTTGGCATTTTAAAAGACAATTGAAGAGTCACTCCTAGTGACTCTTAATATGGTACCAAGCCCAAGACACAGGAAATAAAAGACTAGGTTTAAGAAAAAGTAGAAATGGGCCAGGTGTGGTAATGCACACCTATAATGCCAGCACTTGGGAAGAACAAAACAGGAGGATTACTGCAATTTCAAGGCCAGCTTGGGCTACACAGCAGCTTCAAGACCAGCCTGAACTTTGTGACAAGACTCTTGTCTAACAAAACAAAACAAAACAAAACAAAACAAAACAAAACAAACCAGCGAGAATAAAAAGAAAAGAAATAGCAAGTACTTCTATATTTTTCCCTTTATTTTCAGCAAAGTTACCAGGATAATCACAGACCACTAGTGTATCCCTGGTTCTTACAGGAATGTATGCTGCCAGCACTCAGGAGGCTGAGGCGGGAGGATCACTGTGAGTTCAAGGCCAGCCTGGGCTACGAAGTGAGTTTAAAGGCCCACCTGAACTAAATAGAAAAAAAAAAGAAGAAGAAAGAAGAAAGAAGAAAGAAAGAAAGAAAGAAAGAAAGAGAAGAAGAAGAAGAAGAAAGAAGAAGAAAGAAGAAGAAGAAGAAGAAGAAGAAGAAGAAGAAGAAGAAGAAGAAGAAGAAGAAGAAAGAAAGATTTAAAAAAAAGAAAAAGAAGAAGAAGAAACAAATGTATGCTGTTGTCTGTGCTCAGTTTGCTACTTGTTGAGGTCAAGAATTTGGATTGATCCCTAGGAAAACCAGTTCTCATTTTAGATACAATCTACAGACCTTTAGATACAGACCTTTTAACATGAGGTAGTGATTTTTCAGAGAAGCGTAGTATCGACCCTCAAAAAACCATGCAGGAAGACAATGAATTGATCCCCATCTATCCTGTTCTTTTGATCTTTCTATAACTGTTGGTCAACCAAGTATAAGGAACTTCACAATTCCAGATCACCTAATACATCTCGTTTATAAACCTCCTTCCTACCAGCAAAGCCTGGTGAAATAGAAGACAGTGCAGCTACCCCCCAGCCAAATGTGAATGAAACAAGTAGAAGTAAGAAGCACACTAGCCCTGAGGTCCTCCGGGTCTGTGAACTACTTACCACAGGTCCCTTTCCAAGGTGCTGTGGTTTATACTGCTGTTAATTTAGCACTCACATTTGTAGTTTCATTAGGGACCTAGGAATTCCATGACACAGCAATACCAAATACTGCCCTCTTACATATGTTCCTTTTCTTCACTACTAAAACGAAGAGTTGAGCAAATATTTGATAAAGCCAGTGGCATTCAGTCAAGAGAAGTACTATTCCTTAGGTTTTTCTTTAATATAGTTGGAGCTTACCAGTTTTACTGTTTTTTCCAGACAACTCCAGAAAATTGTCTCCATTTTTGTCATAGTCTTCATAGAAAAACATAGTATTAAAACAGAATACACATTAGAAAGAAAATTTGCTTTTCAGTTGCCACATAATTAAAACTGTAACTCTCTAATATAGTACTTCATTTCCAGCTGCATGCCCCAGACAGATGATAGCCTGGGCTGTTTCTGAGGCTTTGTGATACAATAAAATGTGCTCAAAACTTAGCTCTTAAGCCTGACGTGTTAGTGTGTACCCGAGGTCCCTAATACTTGGGAGCTAGCACAGGAGGATACCCATGAGTTCAAGTCAGCCTGGGCTACATAGTGAGGTCAAGGCCACCCTGAACTACATAGCACGATCCTCTCTCAAAAACTGGATAGATAAATAAACAAACAAACTTGGCTCTTAAATCCAGTGTTGATCACTGATGCCTGTTTATCAAGTACTAAGTAGAGTCCAGTAGCATTTATTATGTTGCAAATAAATAAAACATTTAAATACAGAATCTTCATAGTGAAGGGCCTTGGGAGATTAAAATTTTATAATGCCATATTTTATACATGGTATCCATAATTCTCAAATAGAGGTTTTTCTTTTTTTAAGTAAGTAAAAGAAGGTATCTTTTCTATCCTGATAACAATTTAGAAGCTTTTTTCCTTGCTAGTGTCTGAGGAGGTACCAAGTTTTCTAGGATAGGTCGGCTACACTGTAGACGTAGACTTTCAGTGTGAATTGATGTTATGCTTCAAGTGAGAAGTTCCAAGGTTTGGTTCTTTGTTTAGTTAAAAAATGTGGGTCAGTCTTACTTTTGCCCTCCAGAGCAGCTAGATTTCCTTTCCCGAGAAGGAACAGCGTCTGGGGAAGATGCGGCTCTGGTCCTCAGGTTATCATCCTGGGTTTCTTTCTGATGCCATCACATCTTGGCTTCTGGAAACTCTTATGAAATTAACAGTAGCTCAGTCTAGATGATTCATTGCTAAGGGCTTCGAATTACATATTTTAAATGAAATTGGGAACAACATTGTGTCTTAGTTGAATAATGGCTCTTCCTGTTAGACCTTGGAGCCAGTGAACTGAGTCAGGAGACCTGAGTTCCGGGTTGTGCAACCATGAACAAGGCAGTTCTCCTCTGGTTCATGGGCTCATTGCAAAATAAAGAGGCTGATCTGGCAATCTTCCCTTCCAGCTTTGATTCTCTGTCAGTCTCTACTGTGTGGTTTTTCTAAATCGCTCTGTATTAAGCTGGGTTATGGGTTTCCATAAGCAATTATGAATTAAGATTTGAAAATTCAACTTCTCCTACACAAATTCTTTAGTCTATGAGTGCCAGAACTATTTTTTCTTCTTAATAGCTCTTTTTTTGTAACTTTTATATTTTAAAATTTAGATTTAACTGCCAAGTCACCTAAACTTATAATTTCTTGTAATAGAACTCATTTATATTTTAGACTTTTCCTATACTCGCACCTTTTAAAAGGCCAATGTGGAGAGAACCATTGTTTATTTTAATTAAGTTTACAAAATTAGTGAACCCATTTGTGTAAAAAAAAAATTAACATAGGATAGCCTTTGGTTCTGTAGAGTGTTAGCGAAACAAAATGTAAATTTGTTACTAAAGTACATTAAAGTAAGCCAGTTATTTTTAAGAATAATTATATGTAATGTCCTTTTTTTCATACTTAGAGACAGCAGACTTTATTTTCCAATAAAATAAGAGGTTTTTTTAAAATTACAAAGTTAGCACATACTTCATTTATAAAATAATGCAAGAAAATACAAAGTAAAAAATTATAGAATGTCCTTTCATCATGTTAATCATTGATAATCATCACTGACATTTGATGTACTTTTCATTTTTTGTGTGCATGTTGCAAGTGTTTAATCAAGAGGCTTGCTTGCTGGGTGTGGTGGTGCATACCATAATCCGGAGGCTAAGGCAGGAGGATTGCTAAGAGTTGTTGGTTTGTGTGAAAGAATGGTGAAAAAGAAAATGTTTTGAGAAAGTTTTAAAACTAACCATCACTAGGTTTTCATAATGTCGTATAACTCACTTTGGTTTTTATTTTAAGTAACTTTTTAAAAAAATTAATGTTAGTAATTGTAAAGGATTTGGAAAACAGAAGAAATTTTGTTTGCATTTAGAAATAATCAGTGTATCTATAAACAGAGAAATAGAAAATATTGTGCCAAACAATATTTTGGTACATTTACACTTAGGGTCTTGGTGTCTCTCTGTCTCTCTCCCTGCTCCCTTTCCCTTTTTCTCTCATAAACAGAACAATGCATAAGTTTTGTAACCAGTTTTTTTTCCCCATTAAAATTGAAAGTTTGGTGTTTTTTATAGCCCCTTTTCTTCCCTTCAAATGACTATACCACAGTTTATTTAACCGTTAGTATTTTACTACACACTGAGATCTTCCCAGTTTTGTACTGTTAGATAGAACTGACGTGACCCCGGGTCGGTGACCCGACCCTGCACTTACCTCTGTCTTAAGAATAATGATACTTTTGACATGTGACTGCCATAGAGCCTTGGCACAAATGGTACCCTTGGGCACAAAGCTCCCTCCCCCAGCCTACCTTTCCATGCCTGTTTAGTTGTGTGTTTGTTAAGTGGATATTGACTGCTTGGCCTCTGTAGTGTATGAAAAACAGTGTTTTGTCTTTGCCTACATTTAAGCTTTTTTGGTTTACAAATGAGGCTAAATATTTCTACGTGTTTATTAATCATTGTACTTCATCTTTTGGTGCTCTTTTTCGTTACTATTTTTCTGTTTTATATTGATGTGTTCTTTCCAATTTGCATGTTAACTCAGCGATATTATTAACCTTCTCTGTAATAACTTGCATTTATTTATAATTATTTTACTTTTCATTTAAATGTAAATAAATCCAGTAAGTTATGTGACTGCCTCTATCACTTATACTTCACATTCGGAAGTTTTCTTTTGTTTCTGTTTCTGTTGTTTTATTTTGTTTTTTAATGACTTCACTTTTTATGTTTAACCGTATGTATTTCATTCATAAAGTGGGGATCTAATTTGGTGCCATTTTCCACATAGTCAGTTTTCCCCTCTTCCTTGGATTTCAGAGTTCCTTTCTCATCCCTAACATTATTTATTGATTGGTTAGTTCTCTTGATAATTATCAGTCCTTGAGCCACAATTATTTTTGATTATTATAACTGTATAATTTCATAATCTTCAAGGATAAGGCTCATTTATTGCTATTTATTTTCAGGATATTATTAGCTTTTCATATGGTTGTTCCAGGTAGACATTAAAATTATATTGTCAACCCCAAACACACCTACTAAGAAAAAATTTGTGTGTGTTTAATTTGATTGAAGTACATTAAACCTAAAAACTTAATTTGGGAGAAAACAAATATTGTTATACTATATAATCTTATCTAGGGAATGTGTTACATGCTTGTCCATTTCCTTCTTTTTTGTATAATTTTAAGTAAAGATTTTTAGTTTTATTTTTCCTTTTTTTTTTTATTTGCACAGTTCTAGGGAATAATCTCAGTCAACAGTAGCTGGCCTCAAAATTTTCAACCCTCCTGCCTCAGCTCCCCAGAAAAGCTGAGATTGCAAGCATGTGCCACTGTTCATGGCTTAGATATTTTTATTTTAATTCTCATTTTTCTTCCTCTTATGAATGGATGTCCTTTTTTTGTTAAACTTAGTAAACAATTACTAGTAATATTTAGGGAAGTGGGTTTTTATGGTTTATTTTTGTATATGGAATGAATGAACTTAGCTAATTGACATAACAAAGTTTTGACTTTTCATTTTGTTTATTTAGTACCCAACTCTGATTGTTTCTGAGGCATTTTTAGCTTATCTCTGTTTCTTGGTGTTGTGTGATATGCAAATGATAATTTTGTGACCCTCTTTCCAAATTTGTTTCTTAATTCTGTTTCATGTCTTTTATTAGAAACTGTATAGTACTTTTAGAACAGTGTTAAATGGTACCACTGAAAAAAATTTGTGAAGATAGTAAACTCTGTTGCCTTGTTTCTGATTTGATGAAGATGATGCTAATTTACCATTTATTATTAATGTTATAAGTTATGTTTTTCTAGTTTTTATTGTCAAAAATTTTAAGCATAGGACAAACTTTCCATCTTTATGGATTTCATAATTTCATTGATATTCCTGGTTATTTTCCCCAGTAGGTTATGAAAATATTTAAACAAATAGAAAAGTTGAAAAACTTTTACAGTTGTCTTTCAGCCACCTAGACACCATTAGTATTTTACTATACTTGTTTCATAAACACACCTTCTAGCAGTTGCTTTATTATTGTTGTTTATTTTCTTGTATTGCTGGGGATCAAACCCATATCAAAACCATGGTCTTCCCACATGCTAGACAGGTGCTGTACTACTGAGCCACACCCTCAGTTCACCTGGCAGATTTTTTAGTATCAGTAAACTTTGTTGTTTTACAGAAATACCCATCTGTGCTTAGTTTTCTGTGATTTTTAAAATCAACACTGTACTGTACAAATTTTAATTTTAGTGCATTGATTTTACTGCACCAATTACTGACTAAAACAATCTCTTAGCCCTGTTATCAAGTAGCCAATCTAAAAATTCTCAGTAAAGCTTTGAAATCAGAATTTTTATGTTAGAACTTCAACCTGGATTACAGAAGGAAGAAGGAACCAACGTCAGACCTTTTCTGTATTTGACAGACTACTTAGGAAGTATCTGCTTGTATCAGCCTACTTGCCAGATCTATTTCTGTGGGGAATCAGGTTCACCTGTGGTAGTTGAATCACCTTGCATCATAAAACTATGCTATTCTTTTTGTATTGGCTCCCTCTAGCTAATATATTAATTTCCTGGGGCTGACATAGAAATTATCACATGCTAGCGCTGGGGATACGGGCATAGCACCGGCCAGGTAAGCGCAAGGCTGTGAGTTTGATTCCCAGTACCAAAAAAACAAAACAAAACAAAACAAAACAAAAACCTCATGTTGGGTGGCCTAAAATAGCAGAAGTTTATTGTTCTGTAGTTCTGGAGACCAGAAATCCAAAATCAAGTTCGTTTCCTCCTGAAGGCTGTGAGAACAGACACCACCCCTACATCTCATGCCTCTCCTCCAGCTTTTCACAGTTACTGGTAACAGTTCTTGGTGTTCCTTGACTGGAAGATGCGTTATTCCAATGACTCTTTTCGTCTCCACTTTGCCTTTTCTGTGTTTGTGCGTTAGTTTCTGTCTCTTAATGAATACTGTCATTAATGACTATGGTGCCCGTGATAGAACCCAGGGCCTCCTGCCTACTGGGCACATCTGTACCACTGAGCTACACTGCCAGCCCCTTTTACAAGGATATGCTCAATGGATTTAAGGTCCAGTGTGATCTCGTCTTCACCCTTATCATAATTACCTACACATATAAGGCCATGGCTGAGTTTTGTGCATACTCAGCCACTTCCGTAGCAAGCAGCAGTGGTGGAAAACGTGGTACCTGAGGCCGATCCTAGCCAGCTCTGTCTATCACCTGGGGACCACTTGCCATTGTCGTCATTTCTCAAATGAGGAAGTTGATTAGGGACTAATCATAGTGGTCCCTGGCTGTCTGGAATTCCAGATTAAATGATGACGAGTCCTGTGCATAGATTATTTCTAGCTCTGCCCTTTGTATTTTTCTGTGGCCCATGATTGTCTCACGGGAATATTTTAAGGTATGATTACTATTACAGGGATTTTGATATCCTTGGATTAAAGATTCTAGTCTGTAAGTAAACAGTGTGTTCCTTGCACCTTTATGGATTAGCAACAGATAGATGCTCTATTTAAAGAGGGTTCTCCCATTTGTTCCCGCTCTGCCTTCAGCCCATGGAATGTAAAAACAAAAGAAGGAAGCAAGAAACTTAAATTGTTTTGTTTGTTGCTGAAGGTCATTTTACACATAGATGATTGCCAATAGGAGACTGGACAAGTAGGTTCCAGAGTGAGTGAGTTTATTGCCATCTTCTTTGCGTCTTCTGAAAACATACCATTTCTGTTCACTGCTCAATAATGTACTTAGTGATGAAGAAATAGGCACTGAACTATAGGTAATAGGAAATGCCTGGCAATCCTGAGTGCTTATTTGAATAATTAAAATGAGATTGAAGTGTCTCTTCCTCACACAGTTTGTATAAAGGCATAGAAGAAAATGTTCATGTACACGGCTGTGTCCATTGCTCAGGGCCAGTCTCTGCCTTTTCTGCACACTCACCAACACACAAAAGAAGGGCTTCTCCAGCTGCAGTTTTTAGGCTTCAGTGTTATTGAAAAGAAAGTGTTTCAAGGACTTTACCATTTATTACCAGCTTATGGTTTCTCATCTCATGTAAATTATTTTGCCACTTTTCATTTTAATTCTTCTCTGTCATTGTCTAACAAAACAATCATTTAGTTTCCTCTTGTGAAGATACCATCACTCAGCTGACAGTGTCCTTTGTCTGTAAAAATGTAGTGTCTTCATGATTTATTTTATTACTGTTTTATTGCTACCTATAAGTTTCTGTTTACATTTCGCTCTCTTTTTTGCATTAGAAAACTTTTAGGGCCATAAACATTCTTATATGGAATAGAAGTACATTTGGGGCTCCAGCTTCATTTTAGAAGTAGGTCTTTTGTAGATACTAACAGCCAAGCTCTCCTGCAGTTTATCCACATGGTAGACACAGTAGAAATATGTCTACCTTTGAAATAAATCTAAAAGTTAAAATGCTGGGAAGTGAATAATAAATATTATTTGCCATTCCTAGGACGGTCTTAAAGGCACTGACTACCATTCCAGAGTGTCTCATCCCCTCTCTCCATGCCTCAAACTGCATCGACTTCTCTCCTAAGCTATAGCTGCAGCTGCCTACCTGGCTTCTACCTCTAGTGTGATCAGATACTGTGCTGCCCTATAAAACAAGTTGAACCCCTAGAATAATAACCCTCTATCAGACCATGGGCCAAGCTGCCTAAAAATTAACTCCATATATTTAAAATCTTCTCCCAGTCTTTTTCTCTGGTTCGATCCCCAACTACCCCATTTCATGCCCCATAAATTCTAGCCATATTGAACTCCTTCCTAATGTCAGAAAATTCTAAGATCTCTGGTGACTCCTTTGTACATATTATTTCCTGTGTCACATTAATTTACTATGCCTGCCTTCTGTGCCCTTAAAATCCTTGCTCTTTGTGCAAAATCCTGCACAAATACCAATTCCTATCTTCTACCACAGTACTGTATTTATACAGCTAATGTGGTTCTTTATCATGTGTTCCAGTGCCTACTTGTATCTCTGGGTGACTATACTGGAAAGTTTTGTCTGGTTCATCTTTGCCACCCTGAAGTTAATTGCCTGCTATGAAGTAGGACTCTGCACTTTTGGTGGGCGATTAAGTAATTATAAGCAAAATAAAAAATTATAAATTATTTCTCTACTTCCTTGGATAGATATAGAGTAGTTATATGTAGTTTAAAAAATACTACTTTTATATAATTATTTTCAGCTTTATTATAGACTGAAGCCACCAAACATACCTGGAGAAGATACTGTACAACACAGTGAAATGTCATTAGTCTTTTCCCTAAAAAGATAATTACGGGTTTCCTCCAAAAGCTTAACTGGAACTAGTATATTCTGTGTTTTACCTTTGTTTCCTTCTTTCATTCATCTATTCCTTTTACTCATTTATTCAGTTATTTATAAGTCAAAGAGATATTTTTATATGATCTAAAAATACAGTGAATGCTTAATTTTTTAAATGTTTATACATTTAAAAGATGTTTTGCCACTAATCCTCCACAGAATACTCCTTTTGCTTTGAACACCCTTATTCCATCATTCTTGCCACTTTTGGAAACAGTTTTGAAAGTCTTATTTCATGTCTTTAGTTGCACTGTCATTGCTCCTTTGCTGTTCTGAATCGATTCAAACCATTTCCCTTTCATGGTCACTTTGACTTTGAGGTAGCTGTATGATGCCAGATCCCATGAACAAGGTGGATGACGACACGCCATAATGTGGTATTGTTTTGGGGTTTTTTGGTACTGGGAATACCATAATGCTTTTACAAGCCTGTCTTTTCATTGGGTGGCACTTGGCAGCAAAATGCATTGTATTTTTGATTATGCCTTGTGAAGAATATTATAAAGGAGGATTTTGAGAGCTGCTTTAGAAAGGGGCAAGAATGATAGGATAAATGTGTTTGAAGCAAGGGAAAGTGTTTGCGGGGGATTAATGGCAATGGGCATTTTACTATAATAAGTTTCTTAAACTTGAGCATTGTATGTTATAACCATGCCTTGTATTATCTGCTATGTGCCAACTAGATTGCTTGAGCTTTTAAAAAAAAATGAATTATTTCACAAAGTGTATGTGGGACTCAGAATTTTAGCTGATATGTTCTCTGCTAACTTGTTTTATATGAGTTACACTCTTATGATGAGTTACATTCCTTCTATATCTAATTGTTATTGTGAAGGAATGTTAGATTTATCAAATTCTCTTTCTTCATGTTAAGATGATCATATAATTTTTGTCCTTCATTCTGTTGATGTAGTGTAGCAAGTTTATTGATTTGCACATGTTGAACCATGTTTGCATCTCTATAATGAATCCTACTTGACCATGGTAAATAATCTTTTTAATGTGCTATTAGATTGGGTTTGCTTATATTTTGTTGAAGGTTTTTAACATCTATGTTCATCAAGGATATTGGGCAGTAGCTTTATTTATTTATTTATTTATTTTTGTTGTTGTTGTGTCCTTGGCTGGTTTTTGGTATCACTGTAATACTAACCTGATAGAATAATTTTGGAAAAGTTCCTTCCTCTTCAATTCCTGGGATAATTTAAGAATTGTTATCAGTTCTTTAATGTTTGATAGACTGAACTATACAAATGAAACTGAATTTAAACTGAGCTTTAATGATAAAAATAATAGACCTTCAGCTAGGCTTAATATCATATTCCTTAGTAATACAAGACTCCAAGAAGATGAGACAGGAGAATCATAAGTTTGAGCCCAGCCTAGGCAACTTAATGATTTATTGTCTCAAACTAAAAAAATAAAAAGTGCAGGGGATATGACTCAGTGCAAAGGCCTTGAGTTCAGTCTCCAGTATTGCAAAAATGAATGGATGAATAGATGAATAAGTAAATAAGAGGTCTTTAATAGAGAAAAAAATTATTTTTTAAACTAGGCTTAATCATTTAAAACAATATTGAATACTTATTTTCTTGTGCTTTTGATTTTAAAGTTACTAATTTTCCCTCTTGTTTTATTTTGTTAGATTATAAGAGATTAGCAATGAAATTTCAAACTTCTATTAAAGTGATACAGAACATTATATATACTATGAATAATTATGAATTATAATTTGGCCTCCAAAAATCATTACTCACTAGAGAGCATTCACAACAATCCTAATGTTTTCTACCTGGTCCCAGTGCATTTTTGAAACAGTTAAACTATTTACAGAATTATGTTAATCATTCATTATTTCACTATTTCCTTACATAGAAATTTTTAAAGATGGTATGTGTTTATTTCAGCAGTCCAACAGAGAAGTATATAAAGCAGACTGAAAGTCAGTCTTAAAACCACCAGCGTTTCTCTGCTTCCTGCCTTTGCCCAGCGTTTTGCTATTTGAGACAGGCATTTCTAACACCACAGTATGCATGTTTCAAGGCCTGTTTGGAGTAACTTTGTACCCCTGCTTGTCAGTAGTCCATGTGCCGTGCGATCCATGTCTTTTGGAGGCCCCCACACTGGGTGGGTGATGATTTTATTCATTGTTAATGCCGGCTGGACCAGCACTTAAAAGGGTGTGGGTGTGGTGGAGTCAGACTTGCACCTGACCTCGGATGACCTTCTTTGTAGTAGAAAAGACATGTTTCTAAGAACAACTGAGATGCAAGAGAAGAACAGACAAGGTATTGTGGGGATTCATAATGTAGAGAAAACACATTTGACAGGCCAAGAGGTAATATTTGAGCTATACCTTGAAAGACAGATAAGATAGCATTGAGGAAGGTAAAATAGCAGTTGAAGGGCAGAGAGATAACACAGCATTTACAAGGTTATCTCATTGTCCTGGGCTGTGGAAGGAATATATGGGAGCAGCAGTAGATAAAGATGCAAAGGTAGTATGTGGGAGGACTCTGAATACCTCTACAAAAAACCTTGGAAACTTTTTGAACAGGAGGTGTGCGTTAGAAATATTAATCATACATTGGAAGAGTCCAGTGTCAGTCACAGCCCTTGCAGTCATTTGCATGGAAAGTTATCACAGTGAAGTACACTGGCCATAGAGCTGTTATTTAAATGAAACCTTAGATCTCAGCAGCTACCATGTTCCATACATCTGAGAAGACCTTGATTATAAGACTTACCTTATTCGCCAGTAAGGGAGAAACAAGCATCAATTAAGTTTAAGAGATTACCAGTTATGACATGTGTCCTTACTTCAAATATCACAGTAAGAAAGATGTGCATCATGAAATCAGAGAAATGAGGCCATTGCACAGGCACAGAGAACGATGGCATATGCCAGGGGAAAAGGAGAAGAATGGGGGACAAGATCAAAAACAGTGGCAGTGAAGTTGAACTTGAAAAGAAGAACAAGGTATTCATTTACTTCTGTTACAAGACAAATAAGTGTGAGACAAATCAATAATAGACCAGAGGAGTTGAGAAACTAAAAATTAAGTAAACTAATATAAAATAACCTCCGCCTTCATAAAATAGAAGGCAAGGTCATCTGCAAAAAAGATTGACAGTGGTGGGTTTAAGGGCTTGAGACGTAAGAGTAAAATGGTTTTAGATGAGTGAGACATAAAAGAATTGTCAGAAACGAGGGGCCCAGATTAAAAAGCAAAGATTTATAAAGAAACCAGTTGGCTTATCTTGTGACCTTGTCCAGGCTCACTTGGTAACCTGAGAGGAGGACGAAAGAAAAGTGGAAAGTGCTTTCTGCAGGGTGTAGGAGATTGACTGGGCAGGTGTGGGGGAAGGACAGGAAAGGCCAGCAATCTAGTTTCTGCTGGGGTGGGGGTGGTTCGGCCTACCATGGAGTTCAGGCAAGAAATGAGAGGTGAGGCCAGCAGAATGATAGACAAATGTGGAGTTTTCTTAATTGGGAGGGAATAGTAGAGAGGTTAATGATTAAAGATCTTTATAAAGAAGGTGAAAAGCTCTGAAGAGTTAGGTAAGTGGATTTCAGGATTTAGGATCATAGAGGGAGGTAGAGTTCTGAGCAGTGTCTTAAAGATGTGTTTTTCTAAAGCATGCATAAGAGTGCATCTGTGTGGCTTGAAAATCTCTCAGTGTTCCCATTTCTTTCATGATGAAATCTTTACTTATTAGAGGACAGACAAGGCTCATTACTAACTAGCCCATGTCACATTTTCAAGCTAATATCTCATTTCCATGTATGGACCCCTGTGGTTTTGTGATTTTGTTTTGCTTGTGGTTTGATTTGGTTTGTTTTTCTGTGCTGCGAATTGAACCAAGTCATCTGCACTGAACTACCTCCCCAGCCATTTGTATTTTTTATTTTGAGACAGGGTCTTCTTGCTCAGCTGTCCAGGTTGGGCTCGAACTTGCAGTCAGCTTCCTGCCTCAGCTTCCCAGAGTGTTAGGATTACATACATGCAGCACCCATGGACTTGTCATAGTGCCCAGAGTACTCAAGGCTGTTGTCTACCATCTTTCCTTTCTAGTGCTGTTCCCTTTCACACAAAATGTTCTTCCTTCATCTTCTCTGCCTTGCTATGTCCTGCTTACCCTTGGGACCCAACTCCATTGCACTTCTCCAGGGCCCTGCCCAGCTCCTGCCCAGGCACGGGGTGTGCCACATAACCATCCACATAACCATCCCTGGGCCTTTTGCTGTCTCCAAGGAGCTCGTGAGCTCCATGATGTGAGAGGGAATTCTTCCTTTCCCCACAGCACCAAGCATGTTATATAGATACTACCTGCTCGCTCAACTTTAGAGTGAATGAAGCAACTGGTACATCTCAGGTGGCCTCTGTCTCCACAGACTCATCCAGCTGTCTTCATAACATTTGGACTCTGATTAAGCTTGAGATGAGGTCCAAGGTTCTGAGTTTCTAGTAAGTGTTTGTGATGCCCACGCTAGTGGTTATGAGCAGAGTGGCTCAGAAAGAGCCTTGGCATAAACCCTGGAGCCTCAACATGACAGCAGAAAGTCATATAGGAAGACACGCTTAATTAAACCATGGAACACAGTGGGGGGGGGCTGTTGTTGACAAGACTGCGAGGCTAGGGTTATGTGGCTTCTGTTTTAGAAATGGGAAGGTGGAGAGGGGAAAGGACTGCCACGCAAGTGAGTCCTTGGAGTAGCCTGGCAGGAAGCAGCAGCAGGAGTCAGGTTCAAGGGGCTCCTGGATGCGGCAGGACCTGCAGTGCAGGGGTGGTGAAAGGACAGCAAAAGAATGGCAAATATTAGAATCTCCAATCCTAATTCGCTAGGCTGAAGGCATACAGTTTTTAATAATTTTCTCGGTGTTTAGAGACAGGGTCTTGCTGTGTAATTCAAGCTGTCCCCCAACTCATGGCTGTCCTGTTAGCTTGGCCTCCCGAGTGCTGGCATTACAGGCGTGCACCACCATGCATGGCTTCTTTTTTTAAACCTCATAAATAACAGAACAAGTAACACTAGCGCTAGTAATAAGCATTCTTGCTAATCCTCATAATTCTGAGTCTGATAATTCTAAGAAAAGGTTCAGCAACCCTAATTTTTAAAAGTACTATTGAACAAGAGTAATACCTACTTTTTTAACATATGAAAAGTAAAATGTTTGAATATCTCTCCACTAAGTCCCTTCCCCCACAACCAGTAATCAGTATTTTCTGTCTGAAACATACTCTTCCCACTGTTAACCATACAAACTGATACTCACATAGACAGGAATTTTTAATTTCTGTGGTGGCATTTTTATGTGTGTATTCCGCATACTGTTTTCTCACTTTAGAATAGGTCATAAGCGTTCCTTCAAGTGAATGGACAGAGTTCTAACTTGCTTTTTTCCCATAGTCATTTTTAAATAGTTATGTGTAAATATAGATGTCCTATAATTTGTTCTGCCATTCTCCTGTTATTGGACAACTGGGTAATCTCCAATTTTTGTTACTATAAACAGTGTGACCAAAAAATTCCTATAGTTATTGGTGCCTCAGTAACAGGACTCTGACTTTAACCACTCATACATACCAAAAATAATTTTTATCTCATCTTTTCATGAAGTGCAGCAGTGTATATAACAGCCACTAATCACATGTTGCTATTTAAATTAGTGAAAATTAAGTTTAAATCTACTTCTTATTTCAAGTCCTTGGCACCCTGTGTGAGCAGTGCTACCATAGTGAATCGCACAGAAGAGACCATTTTTATCCTACAGAAAATTCTGTTGGATAACCTGGAGTAGACATTCAAATGTTACATCTTGAAGAACTTACTTTTTAATGAGTTGATGTTCTAATTAGCACACCTGTTAAAAAGTGAAAAGTATGTCTGTACTGGTTGCCTCTGCAGTTACTTCAATGAGAATCAGTACCCAGATGAAGCAAAGCGGGAAGAAATTGCAAATGCTTGCAATGCAGTTATACAGAAGCCAGGTAAGGAGGCTTAGCTGTGCGTGCTGCTCAGTTCCATTTCTGCATTTAGGACATGAAATCTGCCACTCGTGTCTCGTCAGCTGTGCTGTCCAAACCGTGCTTCTGAGAGATACTACTGCACACTCATAGAGCTTCCTGAGAGGGGCTCTGCATAACATCTGAGACCTTAAAATTGCTTTTATTATGTAGAAATTTTTTTCTAAAAAATTAATATGAGTTCCAAAATAAAGTTTGAGATATTTAAGCAAATTCTGTTAAGAAAAAGATTAACATAGATTTTTTTTTTCCAATTGCTATAAATTGTGTGATTCTATATTCCTTTTGGGGGAAAGAATTCTTTTTGAACTTGGCTTCTGTGTTCCCTTCACATTGGGATGACTTCTGCTTAGGCAGGAAAACCTTAGGTTCGGTGATAGCATCATGAAGTCCGGGTGTTCCTGTGCCAGTCAGCAGAACAACTTAGGTTGTTCATGTGTATTTTATTTGAATACTTGAATACTATTTCACATTTTACAGATTTTGTTCCCAAGAAACCATTCTCAGTTAAGATGATCCAACTGATTTCTGTTTGGCCAGTTATTTTGAATATTTGAAAGACGATGCAGAAGTATGTATTCTATAACGATGAAGCAGATATTTATTTTCCCTTATCCAGAAGCCAGACTTTCTGGCCATGTGGACCCTACAAACCCAGCTTTACCCACACATATGTGAAAAGAATCTATACCTTGTATTACACAAACCAAAAGCCATGTAGGAACTTGAAATCTCCCTAGAAATCTCTTTACGCCTATATCATTGAGACCTTAACAAATCTGTTTTCTCGTTTCTCTATCCACCGTGGATTAAAAGGTGAGAAACAGAAAAAGACAGGAAAGGAGGGACTGCTACAGGGAATCCGTACTGGCAAACATGTTGCTCTCCATAAGAAATTACCTTTGACATCTAAGAAGACAAAGCTAATGTGGCCCGAGCAGTACTTTGTATTGCAGCAGAGATGCAGTAAGGATGGTCAAAGGCCTTTGGCCTTCCAGGCACAAGTGTTATGGCCTTTGTCTTAAGACACAGGAAAGTAGTACAAAGCCTTAAAAAGAACAGTGTGTCCCTCTAGAATAGTGCTAATGAATGAAGCCTCCTTGGTACTATCATGGGACTTTGATCTGGCACCCTAGTAAACTGACTGTATGGAATTCTTAACTGTTGTTTGTGGCTTCCTGAATTTAAGTATATTATTAGTTGCTTTCTGGGTATTCGTTTCTGTGGGTGTGCACATAGTAGTAAATAATACATAAAATTCCCCTTGCATTTGTTTCATTAATAAATGGAATCAAAAGCAACTTAAAAATGTTATTCTTTAAAACTAGTTCATTCTCGAGTCCCACATGTAGATCATCTGAATCTTATTGCATGCATTCACAGGCAAAAAACTGTCTGATCTGGAACGAGTTACCTCCCTGAAAGTATATAATTGGTTTGCTAATAGACGGAAGGAGATCAAGAGGAGAGCCAATATCGGTAATGTATCAGAGCGGCTGCTTTCTTGTGAGAGAAAACTCTGGACATCATGTTTATTTTAGGAGTGACTTCAGTTTAGGAACTGTGGGTTTAAATTATCCTAACTTTTAAGCCCAACAAGAATCACCCTTATGTTTTCATTTTTTTTAATAACGCAAAGTTAGTATTATTTACATTATTTGTATTATAATGATATTGTTACTTATAAAACTCATTGTTCTTAATATTCTAGAATGTAGAATTAAACAGACCCCGAGCAATTGATTGTCCCATGGTGCAGATTAAAGATGCTGGTAGGGTTTAGAGAAGAATTGTGATGTGGGCTAACCTTGTTTGTTATTACTCAGCTCTGGCTTCGATAGCTGTTAACACCCGATTAACAGAATTGGAATAGACAGGGACACAGCTATAGGCTGTGAGTGTAGCTCAGTAACAATGCTTGTCCTGCACGTGTAAGGCCCTGGGTCTGATCCAGGACTGTAGCACTGTAGAAAGCACTGTAGAAAGAAAAAAAAGAACACTAGGGGGTTTGAATTCTGGATCTAACCATTTCATAATGTATAGAGATCTCAGAATGTCTCATTGTACACCATAAATATACTTCTCCCCTCAGAACTTGGGATTAGACCTGGTACTTTCTCACTGAGCTATATCCCCTGTCCTGTTTGTTTGTGACAGGGTTTTTGCCAAGTTACCCCAGTTGGGCTAAAACTGGTGATCCTCCTGCTTCAGCCTCCTTAGAGTGCTGGGATTAAAGGTGTGTGCCACCATGCTCAACTAAATATATACAATTTTATTTGTAATGCATACATTAATAAAGCTAGAAAAAAGGAGAAAATGCTGACACTAAGGAGAATTGTCAATATAACTAAACTGGAAAAAAATATGGCCTTCCCATTTAGGATACACAAAAAAAGAAAAACATTTCAATTGTTGACATAGGGACAGAGCATTGGTTTTAAGCTTCTAAAGTTACATTTCATTTATAAACATGCTTCCAGTTCATCACTAGTTCTCAAATGCTTTACAGAACACCAAGATGGGTGCGCCGTTTGGTTATTAGCAAACCGTATGAAACAGCTCACAGTGAGGCAGCCAGTGTAACATGTGGAGCTTCAGAGCCTCCAGAGTAGGGAGCGTGTGTTAGAGTTTCACCCATCTGCAGTCGAGAGAACCCAGATGTTCCAGTGTCAAGGGATGACACCCTAGTTCCCTCAGCACACAGATTGTGCAGTGCCATTATGATAAGGCATATTCGCTTTTGCTTTTGCTTTTGTCGAAGAAGCAGCAATCCTGGAGAGTCATGGGATAGACGTACAGAGTCCAGGCGGCCATTCCAACAGCGACGATGTCGACGGGAATGACTACTCTGAGCAGGTGAGTGGCTGGGCTTCGGGCCAAGGTTCCTGGGACTGAGTGGTGGGACAGGGTGACAGCCCCACGAAGGCCATGGGTGTGGGTGACAGGGTGGGGAAGGGGAGAAGAACAGTCGGTGTCCCTCCCCTCTGCTCATGTGTCTAGTTAGATTGTCATGTAATTTGAAAGGAATGTGGTAAGATTCAGTTGTCCTGCTGACTTTGAGAAATTGCTATTCACCCACATGGATTTATTGTCATACAACAGGATACTTGGCAAGTACGCAATGGGGAGGAGGAGGAGGGAAGAAGTTCAGAGGGAGGCAGAGAAGCAGAGAAGGTAGAAGAAGAGAGGAGGATCTGATCCAAACAAGCAAGTTACACCATTCACCACACACACTCAGTGTTTGAGAAGCACTAGGGGCAGCTGGGCAACCGTGACCCCTGCCTAAACATGTACTGGAGCAGGGCACAATGGGAGGCCCACCCACTTGGCCCCATTGCAGCGAGAACCCTGTGCCCGGAGGCATGGTTCCTCCAGTCTCTGGCACCTTGACACCCGCATCCTCATACACACGACACCTGCATGCCTGCTTATCTCGCCTGTCCTCTTCTGCATTGCTTGGGGAAAAATGTATTTAACTGTAGCCACTGCATGGAGCGATTCAGTAACTAAGCCTGTGGGAGCTCTGCCTCCACATACATGTTGACAGATTTCATTACAGTTTTTATAGAGTTTAAGTTTAATTTCCATTTGGAAGGCATGGGCAACATATGGTCCCTTCCTCAGACTCCAGCCAGAAAGCTTTTGCTCTTTCCTGTGGTCGTTTTCCTGGCCCCTCAGCCAGTTAGTTTATAAATGTAGCCCACTGTGTTCTTCTGCCTCCCAGCTGCTTGACAGCCTGTTTATCAGCTCTACCCAGCCGCTCTGTGAGTGAGTGGAACTCCAGGCAAATCCCCCTGTCAGTCCTGAAAACTAGTCTGTGAAAATGGGAAACAGTAGTCCACATGCCCCGAAGGTTACCTTTGCCCCCTTAGGACTCCAAGTCATAGCCCACCTTTACTCAGAGAATGTTTCATCTTTCTAGTTGGCAACATTCCTGTTAGTTTTCAATCACCCACTACAGATGGATCATTTCCATCTTTTTTTGCAGATGCCCTGAGGGTAGCACATCCCATGCTTTTCCCCCAAGGGACTTTCCCTTTCCAAAACTCTTTGAAGATATGACAGGTGAGAAACGCACCCTTTACGTGACACCAGCTTCCTTCACACCCTCATTGTTTAATGTGTGCACCTTGAGGGAAGAGAGGTTGGGCTCTCAATCTACTCCTTTGCACCCCTGGCAGGAGTGTGCCACTGCTTCCCACAGCCATTTAGGCAGCATCACTTGTCTCCCCAACTGAGAGCTCCTGCATTTTTCCCTGCTCTGTAAGATGTTGGTAACTAGTTGTCTCTAGCTTTCTCAGCTCAGTAGAGAAATACCATAGATTCTCATAACCTATTTATAAGTATAAATCCAGGATTTAATAGCTTCCTGGGATGGCCTACAATGATTTGTACTATATTTGTTGCAACAGAAGATCCAAATTGTTGGCTTTATATGAGTCAATCCAGGTTTGATGACCACAAGCAATGTTTTTGATAGAATAAATAAGTTCTTCGTGATAAAAAGTATTTTTAGCTTTTACCTGTTCAGTCATAAAAATGTCAACAAGGAGTCTGTGAACCAAAATCCATTCAGTGCCTACTTAAATACAGTTCAGCTCCACTCTGCCATGAGGTGCTCATCATTTCCTCCGCACGGGTTCTGCCTCTCCGTGGCCCTGCATGCCTCTGTGAGCTGGAGGACTGTACCGTCCACTAATAACATGGGTTTCTTCTTTCTGTGCATCTAGGATGACAGCACGAGCCATAGTGACCACCAGGACCCCATCTCGTTAGCTGTGGAAATGGCAGCAGTCAACCATACTATCCTGGCATTGGCCCGACAAGGAACCAACGAAATCAAGACAGAGGCCCTGGACGATGACTGATCAGGGAGGGTAGACACAAGTTAACTTAGTTTAGACGTAGCACCTTAGCAGACTTTCCTCGGTCCTTAACATGTGTTCTTACAGTATAACTTGCAGTTTCTTGTATGTCAGGTAGCCGTTAGGGTCTTGTTCTGTGAAGATGGCATGGTGCCCTCAGCCTTTGCATATACTCTCTCAGTATTAATTCCCAGTAAATAATAACCAACCAACCAAACCTCCCTCTCCCAGCCCCCGAGGCTAGAAAATCTTGCTGCTCCGTCTTAGCATTCCAAGAAAGTGCTTCCAAGGTATTTAGATAGCCCTCAGTTCTCAAGTATTAGGCTGTGTGTAAAATCTTGGGTACCTTTAGATACATGTAACACTAGTCTGTACCCCTTTTCCTTCCCCAGACTGATAGGATGCAAGCTGAGGCAGTGGCACAGGATTGACAGACACCACTTGGGGAGAATCCAGAGCGAAAGGAACACTAGAACCCCACCTCAGCGTGAGAATCACTGATTTCAGCTGCAATAAGCCGTGCCTCACAGTCACACTGTGGCTAGACTATCCTTTGGGTGCTGTGCTAAGAATGTCCATGGGAACTCGAGCTCATATCTGGTTGGTGTTAACATGCCTGACAGACATCCTTTCCTCTCACAAGCTGTGTGACCTAGTAGATAAAATACTGCCTTCTACTTTTGGGACCATGATTCAAATCAAAACAAAAAGACAAAAAAAAAAGTTATGGAAAAAACAAAACCCAGCTTGAGAGCATTGGAAAAAAAGTGTGAGCCGAATGTCTAATGGATGCTAAGTCCAGTCCTCAGAACCACTGTACATTCCGTGGCACAGTTATCAGTGCCTGTCTGGAAAAGTCTTGGAGGTTGTCCTGTTGTCCCCTTTCCCTGCTACCAAAAAGTCTTTCAAGGATGGAGCTAAGGTCAAAAATGAGTAAAAGAATGCAGTCTTTGTATCCATTAGCGGAAGCCCCCTCAGTCTGAGTCCATAGAGGACTTAGGGGATTTTGCTGACTTGACTATCACAGATGCAGACACTTGCCTAAATAGGAGCAGAAAAAAGCAGGGGACAGTCCCACTTCACTGTGGGTGTGCAAGATACAGTGGGACGTGACTGCTTTCTTGTTCTCTTTACTCTGTCCTTGTAGAGGTGTGAAAAGCTATATTGCTACAGGCAATTTATTTAATAATTGGAAGCCATATTGATAATGGATGTGGTAATATTTGTAAAGTTTAATCTACTTTAAGCAGCAGTAACTAATGGAATTTTTTTCCTTAATCACATATGTAGCACTTTTGTTACTTTTTAAAGATATTTATATTTGATAAATCTTTTTTTCATTTTGAGAACTCAAAATACCAAACAGTGAACTTGCGTTATAAAGTCACCCTGTGATCACCTTGTCATCTAGTAGCAAAATGAACTATTCATGCATCCAAGAAAATTACATCTGCTGGCCTTGTATGAAAATGATCTCCTGGTATCCGATTGAATGACACCCTGCCGCTGTGGGTCAGAAGCAGCAGCCTGCAGTGCAGAGGTAGGGGCTGCGGAGGAAGCCAGCAGCCACGCCTGTTCCGCTGCTTCCCCCCCGCTGTGTGTCTGAGGAAGCCTCGGTGAGGGGGTGCCGGCCAGACTGTTCACCTGAGGCCTCTTTGTCCATTACCTGGAAAGTTTGAGGTAGAAGGGAGATGCCATTTCCTCACCCCCGCCCCACCCTTACCACATGTGCTCAGCCTAATTGGAGAGAGAGACTCTGACCTCCCGCGTCTCTCCCTTCCTCTGCCAGTTTTCAGCTGGTCTCTGCACTTAAGGCAACACTGATGCGATCATTCCCTCAGCTGTATGTTGTGCTTAAGGAAGTCTTTGTGAGGACATGAGTGCGCCACCTTCCTATGTCTGTGACTTAAAAGAATGAGGGTGGGGCCAGATCCTGCCCTCTCCCTGGATTTCAGGGGGGAAATGTATACATTTTCCCCAACTTCCAAGAGTCGAAGTGAAACAGAGCCGTCTTCTCTGTGTTACTGTATTACTTGAACCAACAAATTCAAGAGTAGCATTTGTTATTCTCAGGAATGAGTCCTCCACACACTCCTACTCAGATTGTTTATTGTACTTTTTATTTCAGTTGTGAGATTCTGTTATCTTCCTTTCCTCTTATTTTACTTAGAAGAAATGTATCGTTCCAGTTTGGTGGAATTTTGTGTGCTTATTCTCAATTGAATCAGAAAGAACATGGAGGGGGGAAAAGTATATTCTCTGACAAGCCGCATCCATGATTTATCATCAGGAGATTATTATAATTGATAGCTTCTTTAGGATGGGATTCCTAGTGCCGTTTGTTTGTAGTCTTTTTAAAGGAACAGACTCAAACTGCTAAGACAGCTGCAGTTTCTAAAGAAATCCAGTGATTGCCACGGAAGAGCTGAAATGCTTTGCTGTTTTAAGACTTTCAAGGAGGAAAAGCTCAAGGGAGAGTAAGAGGGGGCTGGCATCTGCGGGCAGCACTGGCCAGGCTGGCCGCGGTGACCTCGCAGGAGCAGTGCTGCCCGGCAGGATGTGGGGGCGGGGGCGGGGCACAGCTCTGGTGACTGCTGAGACCTCCAGCTACTCTTCTGCTTTTTTGGGGTCAAGGTTTAACTCTCTCTTCATTGGTTTTCTGTTTGTCACCACCAGGTTTAGTTCTGCTGTGTCTTGTCCAGACTACCTTAGTACTTGTAATGGTGAATACAGCCGCCACTGTTTGGTTTCCAGTATTTTGGATGGGAAATCTTTTCCCTGAGCCTTTTCAGGTTTGAGGTGTGGTATTAAAATAGAAATCCTCAAAAACGCTCCATCACTGAAGAGAAAAGCCAGACTCTTAAAAGTTGCATCCCATGCTTCTTGGTGGCTTCTTCAGGCCCCAGAGGCCTCTTGGAGCCTTGTTCCCTTCTAGTCAAGGAAGATTTTTTAAAGTGTAGGGTCTGTTCATGTAATTCATCTGTCATTTTTATTTAAAGATACTGTAATTGAATTACTGTGGTCAGATGCAAGCTTCCCTCCAGCCCTCTCACAAAGGTCCCCATCCAAGGTGTTTTCACCTTGGATACCGGTGTCCTTGGATACTGTACAAGGCCAGTGCCAACAGTGGGCAGAAGTGGGTGGGCAGCGCAGCAAGGGCACCGGCTGACAGCGCCTAGTGCTGCTCAGTACCACACAGACATTTGGCTTCACTCCAGCAGAGCTGGAATGCTGGGGTGCCCCATCAGGCAGACTGCCTCAGTCTCGACCCCTGAAGTGCGCTCCACAGAAGGTGGTGAGAGCCCCTTCCGAGGTGCCTTTCACCCCAGCGTCGGGGAGGAAGCAGCTTGTTTATGCTGCAGTAGGCAAGCCTGGTACTCCAGCTGGTGGAAGATTTACGATTCAGTAGGACCTGTGTAGCCCGGTGTCTGGGTGGATTCTCACCTCAAAGGGTCATCGTGAAGAATTTGCTGAGAGCTGTTTCCACCCTCCTGCTTTGGCCTTCATCTTCAGGAACTCCTGTCAGAAACGCGCGTCCTGGACACCCAGCGTTAGGCACTGAGCGTCATAGCTCAGTCAGCAGCCTCCTGTCGCTTCTCTGTATCTCCCAACAGTGCTCTGTTTTCTCTGTGCGCCCCCGCTGTCCTGGTCTTGAGTGGGCTTTGCTAGAGTGTCTTCCGTGAGCAGCACCCTCTTCAGCTGCCTGAGGACACAACATGCTGTCCCTTGAGCATGTTGCTCCCCAAGCAGCCAGCAGCCCCTGGTGTGGCCCACGGCGCGGGGATGACCCCTTCCACACAGACGATCGCCACCCTGTCCTAAGAATGTGAACTTCCGGCCCTTACCCTTCTCTGGCCTTCAGTAGGATTTAGTTAGAAGAGTCTTCCCATGTAACTTGTGGCTCTGCCTTTTAAAAATGCTTTTTATTTTTTGTTCAGAGCACAACCAGAGTATTTTCCCCCATAAGTCTCAACAAATTCGTACGCAATAATTTTTCTTGTGGTTGATGACCTTGTGCTCAGTAGCATCTGTCCACACTGAGCACTCCTGACCACTTATGGTGTGCGTTGGTTTCTGTGTTCATCTCTGTGATTTAAATCTTAAGCCAGAGCGGTCATTTTGTTGTTGTGATCATCGGTGGTTTCACTACTGTGTTCCTTGGGGCTGCATCGAGACCAGCCGAATGCATTTATAGCTTTACTGAGCCGGATTTGTCTGTCCAGATCTCCTGGGTGAGCGTAGGGCTCACAGGCAGCTCGGCGGGGCGGGGCGGGGCGCCCGGAGGCCCTGCTGCTCACCTCCCTCCTCGTGTGCTCCATAACTAGCGAGGTGCACGCCCAGGCCTTGGGGTCGGCTGCCAGCCATGCCGAACCTGGCAAGCTGAGCCTCGTGCCCGGAAGCCCTGCCACTGGCCCTTGGTTTCTGACCTTGGCACCGTACGGGCGCCTGCCTGCCTGCCTGCCTTCCTCACTTGGCTGTAGAGATGCCACTCATTGCAAACTTCTCATGGCGGAGCCAGCACGCCCAGGCTGCGGAAGCGCCTCCCCTCTCTGCCGTCCAGCAGGTGCTGTGTCCAGGCCGCGCGCTGCTCCTTTACCACTTGCAAGCAGGCAGCAGCCCCGGTAGGTCTGAGTCCTCTCAGAAATGCAGGGCTGCGAGTTTGTGGATAGAAACATTTCCATGTGGCCTTCATTACTCTCGGTGGGAGTGAGAAACAGCGAGGAGCAAGCCAAGCTGAGGCCCACTGCTGGTAGCACTGGATCCCTCTTAGTCGGGGAGGGAGGGAGAGCAGTGGGAGGGCAGCCTGGTGGCGCCAGTGCTCACCCTGCCAGCGCAGATGCTGCGGGCTGCGGGGTGCACCAGCCTAACCGCTCCTTAGCTTTCTTCATGTTCGGGTACCACTACACCTAGTGGAGCTGCTCAGCTGACACCTGCCTGGTGCTTCTCCACCGCCTGACAGTTTACCAGGCACATTCCAGGGCCTGTGCTCTCTGATGTCCCCTCTGCGTAGATTTGCCCTGTCCTTCCTCCTTCAGCCACAGCCATACTTCGTGGCCACCCCTAGTGCCATGCACCTGAGAAATCCAGGGAGGCCGGCCCCGACTGCGTGTTCGTTTCCTCGCCTTTAAATAACACTGGCTGTGTATAGCCGTAATTAACTCACAGATTCACATTGGTGTGCTGCGATCAAAGGGAGCTTTGGCTGAATCTTTTCAAATTGTAACCATGGTAATTGAGGGGGTGGCACAGAATGAATATATAAAAATATAATGGCGATTGTTCTGAATGACTGAGTGTCCTCCTGACATGTAATTAGCTGTTTTAGCAGGATGTAGATTGGCATGGTCATAATTAAGAGGGTTTCTGTCCTTTTTGTGATTGAAATAGCAGCGCTCCCATCCCTTGTTCCCTTTTAGCACCAATGCTCCCAAGAACACTTGGAATGGCAGTGCGGTAAACCACAATAATGGCAGAGCGTTCGTGTTCTCCCAAATGAAAGAGAGGGCCGGGAGCGCTTTCAGCGCCAAATGGAAGCCTCTGATGACTGCTCCCCACGTGACTTCTGAGCCTCCCCAGCTGATCTGCGTGTGTGTGGCCAGCTCCACCCTGGGCAGCAACCAGGAAGAGGCCCAGACTGAGGCCGCCGTCTGCCCTCCTGGCATGTCATCCACTGCCCACACACCTGGGCTTTTCAGAGCTCTCTGATCACTTGATGTCGCCGTTGCCATCATGGTCACCAAGTGGTAGTGTTGAATCTTAAGATCCAAAGCAGACAAGCTGACAAGGACACAGAAGTGAGGGGCTGGACCGCTGTGCTGCGCTGCTGTCGTGGAAGCCGAAGGGCACACACGTGTGCTCGGCCTTCCTCACACCACGCTTGCCCAGCAGGCGCCACCCTCCTGTCAGCCCAGCTGCAGTTGTGCTCTCCGCGCCATCTCCCGGTGCCTACGAGCTCTCTTCTCTCGCTCCCTTCCTCCCCACTCTTCCGAGAACCTGCCCTGTCAGGTGGTGTGGTTGTGACTCCCAGCACGGTCCCCTGGCCTAAGCCTGACTCGCTTCTCATCCTGAGGCGTCCCTGGAATAGGAGCTCCTCACCCGATAGTCTTTTTCTGCGGTGTGGTGGGACGCTTGGTTTTGTCTCCTCATCACTCACTGGAGCTTTCACCTGACAGCGAGGGGCTTTTTACCAAAACACTGCCCAGCAGGCGTGAGAGTCATGCAGGGTGAGCTGGCTCCGCCCTTCCCTGGGCTGCACGGCTGGACTGGACGGCAGCCACTGAGGAAAGTGTGGCTCTGGCTTGTGTGTGGCTCATACTTTGCTGCTTGCCCTTGTGCAGGTCTCTCCTTTCCGCATCAGCAGGAGCCCTGGGCTGTGGGAAGCATGGGTTAGTGTCCTCCTCTTCCATCTCCACCTCCAGACACCGGGTGTACAGGGAGCATTTCCGGCCTGGGCTTGTAGCTGTGCCCCTCCCCAACACCTGCAGTGGAATGGTAACAGCGCTGGTTTAGGGTGGGTCCTGTGTCCACAGTGCCTTTCCCTGAAAGGCCACCTAGAGACAGAGAACTGAGCAGCTGTGGTAATGTGGTGACCATGAGACACTCTAAGGAAGCCAGCAGATGACCCAAGATCTGCTCCCATCCAGAGGACGCAGGATCCACACTGTAGTTGATGCCCCAACGTGTGCCATCTCAGGCTTGGAGTACCAGACATGCTGGGGATGCCACCTGCCCCTTGTGTCCCCAGAGGGCACTGTGAACCAAGCTCCCTGCACCCGATTTTCCTTTTCCACCAGCAGCCCTGCACCACCAGGGAAAAACCACCTGACGGAATCAACGAAGATACACGTGCTACCCTGAAATACTTAGTTGTGGGCAGAAAACACCAGAAGCAAATTGTCCTTATAAGACCCTCTGCAGGTGCCACCGTTCCTAGTCAGTGTCATAGGGGCCAGGTGTGCAGCCCACTTGAGCAGTGCCACCCCTGCCGAAGCCTGCAGCACCTTGCAGAAAGTCAGTCGGCCCACCTGTCACTGCTCTGTGGAAGTCACCCCCGGCCCGCCTGGCATCGCCAGGACATTGCACACATTACTGTCCCAGGAGAGCCGGAAGGGGACAGAGACCCTGCAGCCTGGCTTTCTCCACAGACCTGCCCGAGCCTTCCTGCTTGGTCAGTGAGGTAACAAACACAGGGACATAAGCTGCTGGCTGTGCCACGACATGAGAAAATCGTAGGTGGCAGTCACCCATCAAGGGCTGCATTCCGCGCTTATAGCCCCAGTGGTGAAGCCGGGCAGTCCCGGCACCTCAGGCACCTGCTGTGCGCTCAGTGCTGCTGTCCTTGACACAGTAGTGATGGTGGCCAGGTGGGCTCCGGTGCCCCTGGTGCCGTGTTAGTGTCCGCTTCTGCTGCTCCTCACCGGGAGTGCAGGCTGCACTCCAGCCTAGGGACCTCGAGGATCTGAAGTCCAGGACAGAGCAGGCTCCCTCAGGTGGGGTTGGGCCCTGCCCTGGGCCGTGCGGTGGCTCAGTGACTTGCTGGTCAGAGACATTGGACAAGGGACATAGGCCCCAAGCTGACCTGAAGGCCTGTGAACACTCTGCCTCCTTCCTTCTGGCTCTTCCGGTACTACAAAAATAGGGGTTGGTTGTGTTGTTACCTCTCTATCCTTGCCTGGCGCCCTTGAAGTGCTAGAGGAACAGGCCCCAGCTGTGGAGCCGTCCCCAGGAGGGAACCGCGGGGGTGAGTTAGGGGCAAAGCTGCGTTGGGAACACAGCCAGGCAGTGAGGTGGACTCGAGTTCAAGGTTCCGCCTCCCTTGAGGCCGTTTTCCCGCACTTCAGGCCGTCTGGACTCGAGTCTGGCTGTCAGGTGCGCAGTGAGCGTGCCGTTTTGCTACGCTGGAGGAAAGAGCCCGGCACGCACTTGTGGAGTCACTCGCCACTTCACTGTTCCCTGAAGCTATTAGGCTGGAAAACGGAACATGAATGCTCTTAGTGCAGCTACCCCGGCTCCGGTGTTTCAGGCAGGGGGCTTCGAGTGGCCCACAGCAGAGGAGAGGAGAGGAGCTGGCTGTGGGCGTCCACTTCTGGCTGGCCTTGAGACCCAGCTCCCGCACTGGGCTGGTGGGCACCAAGGAAACAAAACCAAGTCGGGCGGGCAGGGCGTTTCCCTCACACTCCGGTTTTGCCAAACCCAGCTACGAAAGCCCCTTCTTTTTCCAGTCATTTATTTCCTCACACTTGAGTGTTCAACAGTCACCTGCACCTCCTGCCACCCTGTCCATACCTTCGAGGGCCCGCCTGCCACCTCAGTGCCCCCTTAACCATCTTGTCCCCCACTGGCATCTGACGCCTACCCTGGCCAAGCCTGCCGTCCCCCCGCACCACGGTCATGTGGAGAGCAGCCCCTTCCCAGGACAAGCTCTTGTTTAAGTGCCTAAGCAAGCCTCAGACCTCTGGATCCTGCCAGTTAGTGCTGCCCTGCCTGGCCTGGGGCAGGCGCTGCACCCCCACTTCCCTGCTGTTCTGCAGGCAGTACGGCCCAGCCTGGGGGTGGGGAGGGCTCTTCGGCGCATCAGGAGCCTCCGTCACCGGTCACTGTTCCTGTCACTTCTGTGGATGCTCTGAGTGTGCAGACAGCTTTCAGGCAACCGCTTAGCTAGAGCTCAGTGGCCACTGTGCAGACAGGAATGCGGGGCAGCCTGGAACCCAAAGCCTGTGTCTTAGCTGTGGGGCCATGTCCAGACCCCACAGCAAAGCATGACTCGCCCCAGCTGGGGCCACCTGCCCCTCTGGCTCTAGACTGTAGGGGACAGGGTGCCTGCTGGCAGAGCCACCAGGACGCGTCAGCCAGATCCAGTGTACATTTCTGCAGGTGAGTGCGGCTGTTCGCTTCTTCTGTAGGTTGTGTAAGTCTGACCTAGATTCGGGGCCTTCGTTACGTGGGGAGCACAGGATAGGTGACTCTGACTGAGCTTGCTCAGATCCCATCGCCAGCAGCACACCGATGATTTGTGGGTGCATTAAAAGGTTTTGCAAAATGGAACAATCCATACCCCGGCACTTTATTTTCACTACTAATCCAGCATTTTTGTTCAGACAGTGGCGTAGCCCAAACATGGCATTCGCTTGTGACACGCGTGGGCGAGCGCGTTCCTCTCAGAGCAGGGCTGTGTGGAGAGCACACTGCCGTGGCCAGGCCCTCAGTGCTGTGCGACTGAGCAGAGGTGAATGTAGCTGAGGCCCTGGGTGGGGGCAGACCTGGTGGTGGCAGAGGGCCTGGCTGCTTGTCCCTTCCCTGCACTCAACACTACAGTGGGAGCAGAGGGCTGAGCCGCGCTCCGTCTCACACTGCGAGGCTGGGTCCTGGGCGGCTGGTGCAGAGGACACAGTGAGTCAGCACCGCTGCCTGAGGTCGCGTAGGGTAGCGCTCAGCCGAGTACCTGAGGGGCCCACATCCCGCCGCGGCTGTCCTGTCTTCGTCTCGGTGTTTCCCTCTGGTGTCTTCCCTGGTCTCTGTCCTCACCTTTGTGCACCATGTGTCCCTGAGGGCGTCACACCTGTGTCTGAGTCTGCTGTAAGGTGTTCAGTCTACCTCAAGGGTCACCATGGTAAGCTGTGTCACACGGAACCCTCCTTCCATGCCACACACTGGAATGTAGCCCGCCTACCCCGTGTCTCCTGTAATCACCACAAATCCTAGTGCAAATTGGATGCTGCTTTAAATGTGAAAACAATTGTTCAAAAGCTATAAAACCTGAATGAAAGCTAAAGCTGAATTTATAAGCCTTGTTGCATATGAGCCAAAAGTGCAAAAAGCTCTATATAATGAACTAACCTGCCACTCGTATAAATATAAATATATATAAATATATTAAAATCAGACTGTTCTACAAAATTGTGTATTTGTATTTTTGTGTACGTACAATTTTCTGCTAAGCAGAAGGAGGATGTAGTATAGAATGCTGTGAGAAGAGATTTGGTTTAATCCTATTTCTTTATTACTTATTTTTGTTAACATCAGACGCCTGTCTCCGTCTTCTGTGTATGACACTGTTTGGAAAGCTGCAGTATCTCTCTTCCGTTGGACCAGATTCTGAAGAGAACTGAGTCTGGACCTTAGAGACTTGTGGCCACTCGGCACAGAGAGGGGACCAGGGCCACTCGTGGTCCTGAGGTGGCGCCAAGGCGGCCTGGGACCCTCGCGGCCCAGTGGGCTTGGCGTCCTGCCTGCCCCTGGGCAGCAGAACCACTGTAGAAATCAACTTCCCAACAGACGCCACTGGCTCCCTCCCGTGCAGACTCCCCGGGGTCCGTGAGGGAGGGACACTGGCTGTCCCCAGACAGGACAGGGTTGCTCACCTCCCCCGGGAGCAGCAGGGGGCTCTACCTGGCTCGGCGCCCCGCTCCCCCAAGCCCTCGCTGCCTTTCTCGACCGGGGGGCCCAGGCCTCCTGCTGCTCCTCTGCCAGACCGCAGCTGGCCCAGAGCATCACCAAACCCACTCTGCCGGTGCTAAACAGAGGGGGACCGTGGCCGCGAGGCCCGCCAGGGACCACCAGCCGTGCTGGGGCGGGCACTGCCCTAGGGAGAGCGATACTGCAGCTTCGCCCGTAGGACTCGGACTCGGCCTGGGCAGTGCGTGATGACTGTAGCGGGGAGCCCTTGTTTCTGGGTGGTGGCGGTCAGAGAAACAAGTGCTCCGTTGTATTGATTAAAATAGTTCCAATGAGTCCTGTATCATTGTATCTCCTATTCTGGATTAGTGCCTTTTGGACAGTAGACTGTTCTGTAATTAAAATGTAGTATACTGCTTTTTTGTACAGTTTTGTTTTAATAAAACTTTTTTTTAATTTGTGTTTATTTTAGTATTGTACCTATTAGAGAATAAAACGTATAACGGAACCAAGGCTGCCTGGGATTTCTTTGGGTCCAGCTGAATGAAGCTCGCGTGCAGTGTCTGGCACCACAGGGCACTCAGGTCCCTTCGGGCTTAGGCATCTGGCCCAGAGTCCTGGGAAAAGGATCTGGGCACCAAACCCCGCCCATGAGTGGGTGGCTCGGGGAAGCCCTGCCTCCTGCCCATTGCCCCCCACCCCCTGCCGACCCTCAGGGACCCCCCACGCCACCTGCCCAGCACCTGCGACCACTCCGCTCTCCGCACGAGCGCAGACCACCCGCACCCTCCCTGGTTCCTCCCCACCCTCGCCTTACAGGAGCCTCCTGGGGCTTCACTCGGAGCAGCAACAGGGAAGCCGAAGCTGTCACCTTCTCCTCAGGTTTCCAATGCTGCCTATCCGGCCCTCCCCGAGCTCTGCCTGACCCCAGCGGGCCCTCCCTGCGAACAGCTCCGAAGCCCAACGCCATCCCCTTCCCGGCAAACTCCCACAAGTGGAAGGACCTTTCCCCTCGGTGCACGCGTTAAGACCACAAACCGCTGCCAAATGGAGGCAGCAAGGCAGGACGGGCACTGGAAGCAGAACGCGAAACGGGTGGTCCCCACCCCTGCTCTGCTCCGGCCCCAAACCGCGCTCTCTGCATAAGCAGCCCTGACCTTCAGCCCATGGCCCGTCTGAGCTCCACGTGTCACCGCCCTGTCCCCATCCTAGGGCACCCAGAGCACAAGGCGAGGCCGGGACAGGTGCAGACGTTTCCGTATGGCACGTGGACAGTGACCCGTGTCACTCTGGGGCTGAGCAACTGTAAAAACCCCAGGGCCTGATGCCAACAGATGGCCACAGGGTTGCACGGAAGCCACCAGGGCCACACCTGGCAGCAGAGGCGCTCGGCTCAATCCAGAGCCCTGGCTCCTTCCAAGCAGAGCCGCTCCTGGCTGCCGCACCCGCCCTGTCGGGCAGCTGCGCACCAAGACAACTGTGCTGCGCTTGGGAGTACAAAGGAGTCCTGCTTGGACGCGCTCTGGCTCACGGCCTCCTCCGTCAGGGGCGGCAGCCCACGTCCGCAAGGACCTTATGACAAAAGGTTCCTTTACATGGGGCCATCGAGTCCAGGGCTGGCCTGGGAGCCGCTGCATGGCCTGACAGAGGAGGCCTGGTCACCTGCCCAGCCCATGAGCCGCACCCACCACCCTCCTGTCCCCTGCTGGGCATGTAGCTGGATGTCTGCAGGAGGTAGCTTCACTAGCACACAGTGCCACCAAGACAAAGGGCAAGTTTCACCGTCCCCTGGGATTTGACCAGGCCCTCCCAGCAGGCCACTGCCACAGCCTTCGTCCCCGTTCCTGAAACTCCCTGTCCCAGGCCTGTCACAGGCTGAGGGGTGCCCGGGGACAGTCCCTCTCGCCCACCTGCTCCTGGTACCTGGCTCTCGGGCCTCCAAAAGTTCCCGGCTTCCATTCGAGGCTGATCCACGTGACAAGCTGCAGACACTGGAGGTGTCCCGCGCCCTGGGCTCCATCCTGGGTCAGCTCAGCCCTGGGCTACGGACGGGTGTGCCCAAGGGGCTACTGTTCCCACACCTGCTCCTTCTGGTCTCTGTCCAGAAGAGCCCCTGGCCACTGTGGGGTGCGGGGCTGGGTCTGCCCGGAGCCTGAACTGTGTTGGGCTTGGGAAGGGAGAAGCAGCAAGGCAGAGCGCAGGCAGAGGCAAGAAATCAGCTGGTTTTATTTAGAAGCTGCTGGTCATTTGGTGGAAAGGCACACATGGTACAAAATGACAGAGGTTTAGTTCATCGAAGTCTTTACAAGCATTAGTCTTTGGATTTCTTTACCTCCTAAAACGTACCAAACCGCGCTCACCCCAAGCCCACTTCCTTACATGCGAACTCGCTGTATTTACAAATCCACACCCCGGCACCACGAGGGTCTGCAGCCCCCAGGGAGGCACGGGGACTTCCTGAGCAGCTGCCTCAGGCAGAGTGGCTGTGCCTGGCCCCAGGAGGGTGTGACAGGCCAGGTCCCCATCTGGGCTGCAGAGATGGGACACAGGCAGGTGCAGGAGACGCCAGCCCAGAGCTGCTGCTCTGTCCACTGCGGAGTCGCCAGGCAGCACAGGACCTCGGCACCTTCAAAGGCAGCGCCACCCTCTCCCTGCATTTGGGCCAGGAACCCTCGGCCTCCCTGGTCTCACTTAAGTCCCCACCTGGGCCCCTTGGCCCCACACTGAGCAACTGCGTCCTCGCACAAGTCGGGAGTCCATCTGCGCCCTGGGCAGGTTTCATGTGGACACCACTGCTGCTGGCCGGGCCACAGGCGGGGCTGAGGCCACCCCGTAAGTCAAGGGTGGCAGCAGTGACACTGCCGGCAGTGGTCAGCATGGCGTGTTGCTCCCTAAAGGCAGAAGAGGGGGCACAGATCGAGGTGCAAGACCTGAGGGCAGGAAGCGCAGCCTGTCAGCCCTCAAGCACCAGGACTACGGCCCTCTCGGCCCCCCAACCCCCGGCCCAGGGCCACTCCCAAGGACACAGACAGGACCAGTCAACCCCCACCGCACTTCTGAGAACAGCCCAGCCCACTCTCAGGACGGGGAGCGCAGCCTGTGGGAGCTGCTCGCGGTGGGGGCGTCTGCAGGCCTGGGTGCCGGCTCCAGGGCACCCGTGGGACCCTGAAGCAGCAGTGTCCCAGGAAGTGGAGGTTCCCAGACACTGCAGACAGCAGGACAAGGGCTGGGCCAGGTTTGGGACACTGTGGGATAGGGCGGCAGCAGAGGTGGCCAAGGCCCTCAGACCACACCGGCCGCCAGAACCGGCCAGCCTGCACCTAAGGCACTAACAAGTTCCACTACAAGCAGCCGTGGCCCGGCATCCCTCAGGGCCTACTCCATCGGAAGTCACCCTGATGGACTGAGCACGGTGGCCCCACCCCTGCCTGGTGACTGGCACTGCTCCTGCAGCGCCCCCTCCATCACCAGGTACGAGCGACACCCCATGGTCACACTTCCAAGGTGGCCACTTCCACACAGTGCTCTGGCCTGGCCTTACCAGGGAATTCTCGGGGTGCCGACTCCTCCTGAGACCACAGGGCCAATGCCATGCAAGGAACAGCAGGCACAAGACCAAATCCAACTGCCCTGGCCTATGCCGGCCAGGCGGAGCACACAGGAAGCCCCGAACACTGATGGCACTGACCGCAGCTGTCCCCTAAGTGCCAGCTGAGGACAAGCCAGAAGCCGAGTCAGTTCCTGTCTCCAGTGGGGGCTCCCCACAGATGGCCTTACTGTCCCTCAGGATGGTGATGGTACCCTTGCAGGTCCCCAAGCCCAAAACCCTGGTGTCCAGCCTCAGCACCTAGGGAACAAGATGCTGGTGTCGGCGGCCCAGGTCCCGTGCAGGACAAAGGTGGCTGCCACCGGCCCATCAGGGCGGTGACACCAAGGAGGGACCTGAGGCTTTGTGCTCTGAGAAGCCACCACGTGGGTCACGCCCAGCGGGGCCAGGGGCCTGGCACCGCTTCCTGCCACCCGCTCAGACCCAGAGAGCCAGGGGCCCTGCCACGGGAACTCGGTGCGCAGGTTTGGGGTGGAAGCAGAGGAAGCAGGAGCAGGCGCCGAGGGGCCCGGGCCAGGCTCTGGGCCACCTCACACGGCCACCTGCCAGGCTACGGTCAGAGCTCAGGAACCACAGCAAGACCAGCGCAGCTCAGGGCGCCGGACACCCCACTGTCACCCCCAGCAGGCAGGCCACCCCATCCGGGTCGGCTCCCCTCACAGTAAGGTCACTCGGGTGTCTGCAACGAGGGGACCGACATGGGCTGTGGTCAAGGACAAAGGCAGAGGCCTGGGCAGACATGACTGAGGCCCAAGAGGGATTTCAATCAGAAAAATAAATACAAATAAATATGTTCCAAGCGTCCTGCGAAGGGAATAAATGGTAACCAGTTTTTGTTTTTTTTTTATCGGTACCAGGGATCAAACTCACGACTGCCTGCTTGCAAGGCAGGCGCTTATGCCGCTGAGCTAAATCCCCAGCCCCGGTAACCAGTTTTTGAGACGCTGGGACACCAGTGACCTGTGGGACAGGACAAACAGAGGCACTTAAGGAGCTGGCACTTGGGGCAGAGGGCAGACGCCTTGCTGGGCACAGGGAGGACGGCTAGGGCCAGGGTTTATGTTAAGACATCAGTGGGGTCACAGAGCGGAGAACAGGTGGGCATCACAGAACCCCAGCAGGGACACCCGGCCCAGGCGGTGCGGCCAGGGCCTCGGCCACCATCCCACAGCCCCTCTGGGCTGCCACAAGCCACCCTCCTCCACCCAAGGAAAGGAAGAAGCGAAGCTTCTGGAGTTCCAGGGAGCCGGGAACTGGGGTGTCACCAGCCCTGTGTTGTGCAAAAAGCATCCTCGGCCCCTCCCTGCTTGCTGGACGCCTGCACTCAGCTGGCCCAGGACTTCCGGTTCTCCGTGTTCTTGGGGCTCCTGTCATCCTTGGCCAGTGCAGCTGTCAGTGAGGCCAGATTGGTGGCAGAGCCCGAGAGAGTGATGCTCCGGCGGGCTTCAGGGGCCCCCTGCGCCCGGAGCCCCGCGCTGCGCCTGCGCCCAGCGGCCTGGGCCCTGCGCACCCTGGCTGGCCGCACCAGCAGCCCGTAGCCAGGGTTGCACTTGAAGTACTGCTTCCCGCCAATCGAGCCATCGTTCTTTCCTGCGGGGAGCAGAAAAGGGATGTCAGGGAGGTGACCCAATAACTGGCCCCTTCCCTCCCTGGGGCTTCACAGGCACTGCTTCCAGGGCACGTGGGCACAGGGATGGCACCCCGAGTCCTGAGGCCCCATGGAGGGAAATGCAGAGACAGTGCTAGCTCCTGCCCCTCCGGTGACACCGATGACTCCATCAGGATGGTGGCATGGGTAGAACAACTGGTGAACCTGCTGTAGAGCAGCGGGCCAACTACACAGCTGTGCTGGTACCGAGGTGCAGCCCTGCTGGGAAAGCACTGAAGGGGCACGCGCGGGCAGGGAGCAGCTGCACTGGAGGCCATCGGCGACGGAGCCCGAGCTTTGCAGCAAAACCGTCCGGCTCCTGGACCCCTGCACCTCACGCCCTCTGAGGCACACTCAGCGGCTCCACCAGCAGCAGCCCCAGCTCCCCCCTCACGGCAGCATCTGCAGGTGATCTCGCCTGTCCTGGTCTGCCACCCCGCTCCAGTGCAGACCAACTCCTACTTCCCGTCTCTCTCCCTCCTTGCCTGTCCAGGGCCAGCTGCTGGAGGGCCAGGGCTTAGCTCTGAAGCTGTGGTTCAGGCCTACCGTGTCCCCGAGTCTCACACTCAGGGGCAGGGCTCTAGGAAGGTGATGACTACGGCACTGACTCGTGGGTGGATTCATCCGTGGGTGAGTTCACAGCCCAGTGAGCTGGCAGCAGTGGGCCTGGCTGGAGGCGGCCACTAGGGTGACCAGGGAGGACACGCACTTGTCCCCAGCACCCCCCACTTTGTCCTGCTTCCTGGCAACCAGGGTGTGGAGCACCTTGTCTTTCCCCCAGGACTGGAGCCAGCTTTCCCCCAGGACTGAACCCACTGACACTAAGAAAACATCTCTCCTCCTTTAAGTTGTGGGTGTCAGATAGTCTGCACCAGTGACAGGACAGGTCAGGGACCTGAGGCCCCTCGGCTGACGGGATCCCCACATGCGTGGGACTCACTCTGGTGCTCACCTGTCCACGCACTCCCGGGCTTCCCTCTCAGCCCACAGTGCAGTCCAGCCTGTCCTTGTACTGTCTTGTACGCAGGCCTGGTCCTGGGCTCCTTCCTGCCTCAAGGATCTGTCCAACCCCCTTGTCTATCAGCTACAGCCTCCTGCCATCTGACTACGTCCACCACCTGCACAGCTACCACCACACTGAACCTTGATTCCTTCCTACCTGGGCATCTGGTTCATTTTTTATTTAGTGGTTCCTTCTTCTGAAGCAGTCTTCTCGCTGTGCAGCCCAGGCTGCCCTTGACCTCCTGGTGCTCCTCCTGCCTCAGCCTCCTGAGTGCCATGATTTATAGTTGTGCCCCACCTCACCTGGCACCCTAAACACCTTCAGCACCTCCTGGGCACCCTCCCCACCTTCGTTCTCCACCAACACCTGCTCTCCAAGACAAGTGCTTTTAAATGCTTTGAATGCCTTGAATGCTTTCTAGCACACCTGACTCCTTACCAGGGTCACAAGGCCCTTGGGACGCGGCTGCCAGGAGCCCTCAGCTCCCGCAGCCTCACTGCTGGCCCAGCTGCGCGACCTCCCTCCCCGGCCCTCCCTCAGTGCTTCCTCCCTCTGCGGCCGCTGCTCTCAAGGCTTCAGCTGTTTACTCAGTGATTTTCTCCTCTCAAAAATTAAAGTCTAGTTACACTGGGGCTTGGCAGTGTCTTCAGAATCTAGACCAGAACTGGAACGCACTATATAATTACTGCCTCAATTAAATTATTTGCTAATCTCCCTTTAATTCTCGAGTTCAGCTGCAGACCTAAGCTTTCTTCACACGTCCCCTTTCACTTCAGGAGAAGTGGATTTAACACAGATTCCCAGCCGTGTGACATTAATCTTCCAGACTCACTTCCAAGTCAAGCCATCCTGTGTCAAATCATGGCGAGTGACTTCACAGGGGGCACAGGGCCCAGAGACACTCCCTCGTCACCGCTGGCACGGCCACCGCCCACAGTGGCTTCCCAGGGCCCGGCCCCTGCCTCCTGGCTCGGCCCGGCTCCATGAAGCTGCCCCTGCCCTGCTCGGACCTCAGGCTCCTGCTGCAGCCCCCAGGCCACAGCCAGGCCCCGGGGACCCTGACAGAGCCAGCCTGCCGAGCCCCCGCCAGCACGGTAGGGCGCAGCCACCGAGGACGGCAGCCCAGAGGAGCTCAAAGCCCATCCAGCGACAGACCCTGGCACTGCTGAAATGCAACTGACAGGCACCCAGCAGACGACATCCACACAGCAGTCGGGGATGTGGCCAAGGGGGGGCCACCCAGCGCTGGGCAGGGCGTGGCCACCAGGGGACCAAGACACCCTGGGCAGAATTTCCCAATCTGAATGACTGCCCAGTGAGCTAAGCCAGCACCCTAAGGGCCCGAGGACGGACACTGCCCGGAGCCCTGGTCTCCTGACTGCGAGACCAGCGCCCGCAAAGCACCTGTGTTTCCTGCCAGCACCCCCACTTGGGGCCAAAGCACCCTGGAAGTCTCGGAGGACTGGCAGATCTAAAATCACAACAGCCTCCACCTTCCTCCCAAGACTAAGCTCCGCGCCATTCCAAATGCAGGGCTTTCTGCGACTCAGGAAAGTATACTGAAGGCTTGATGTGCTGGCATGGGTTTGTCCTACTTAGGAGCTGAGGCAGGTGGCTCTCTTCGGCCCAGGAGTGTGAGGAGACTGGGTAATACAGTAGGACCCCAATCGCAAAAAGGGAGGGCATTAAAGTCATTATAAACTAGATATAGAGGCACAGGCCTGCCGTCCCACTGAACTAGGAAACTGAGGCAGAAAGATCACAAGTTTGGGTCCCAACTGGGCAGCTTAGAGTCATGAGCCCTGGTGACATAGCTCAGTACAAGGTCCTGGGTTCATTTCCCGGTACCAAAAAAACAAACAAAACCACCAAATGTCTCATAACTTCTGGCCACCACCTTGAGTTTCCAGAATTAAACAAGCAAACTCTCACCTGGTAGAGATTCCTGATGGCAGATGGCAGCGCTGGGGGGTCCAGAGCACAGCCCGACCTGCCAGTACTGCCCGACCTGCCAGTACCACCCTACCTGCCGCCCCGGCACCCCACACCCCCAGCACTCACCGGAAGGCAGGTCCAGCTCCACGCCAACCCACGTGCCCTCCTGGAAGTCGGTGGGGCCGATGTACCGCACCACGCCCGTTTTGCTGGTGCCCACGGCGACATACACCCCCTCTTTGAGCCACTCGGGGACTTCGCTGGCTTCCTCAGAGTCAGACGTCACTTCTGGCTTCCCGGCAGCCTGCTCACCAGGGTTGCTGGGCCCGGATGCGGCCAGTAGGTCCTCCTCAGGCCCTGAGCAGCCAGCCCCCAGCATGCACGTGAAGGACTTCAGCTCCGAGGTGCGCACCTTGCGGATCCGGAACGGGGACGCGGGTGCCTGGGGCTCTGGCAGCAGCAGGGGCCTGGGGAACCCAAGCTCCACGTGAGGGGCAGGCCGTACCGCGTGCTCACCCTGGCCCAGCTGGGGGCTGTGTGTATCCAAGGGAGAGGCCAGCTCCACCTCCGGGGCCTGGCCTGGTGCAGCAGGGGAGCTGGGCATCGGCCCACTGGGACCTGTGGTGTCCAGGCTGAGGGTGAGTGTGTCCGACAGGGTGGCTGTGGAGACGCTGTGTGAGAAGTAGCCGCTGGAGGCCTCGCTCGGGGGGCTGGGGGGCCCATCCTGCCCTTCTGGGGTCGGGGCGATGGCAGCAGTGTGAGGCAGGGCTGGCCTGTCCAATGCCTTCAGAGCATGGGCCGCCATGGGCACCACAGTTTCCGTGGCCACACCCGGCCCCGGGCTCCCTCGCTGAGCCTGCAGTGGAAGGAAGTGCATCTGAGGAGTATGCACGGGGACACTGGGACACTGCACCCGAGGGGCACAGAGCCCGGCGCTGCGCAGGCGACCTCAGCCTAAGCCTGCATCCCAGCTGTGCCTGGTTCACTTCACCCTTTTCATACTGAGAGGCACTCATCCCCACCACCAGGGTCGGGGCCAGGGCCGGGGCTGTGGGAGGCACAGGCCTCACTCCGGGAGCGGGCTGTGGGTGCAGTACCCGTTCCCATGGAAACCTTCCCCTGCCCACTCAGCTCACAGGGCTTAGGCGCATTGGAAAGACTGCAAGAGCTCTTTCCTCCAGCAAAATCGAAAGGACAATCTCATCAGAGGGTCAGACGGTGTTCAGGCACCCAGAGAAGCTGACCCGGCTGGGTGTTCCTGGCTAGGGGTCGAGGACCAGTGGACCACAGCCTTCTGGGAAGCCGCATCCTCTGACTGCTGCAGAGCGCCAGTGCCACATCAGGGCCCCAGGCCAGAACAGCCACTGGCAGAGGACAGACAGGGGCAGCTGGGCTGCGCTTGCCCCTCATGCCACTCTGTCTGGGTCATCAGGCAGAGGACACACAGAGGTCACATCCCGGGGCGCCACTGACAGCCACTGCTTGTCTAAATCCCAGTGGGCCGGAGGTGCCCGGAAGGCATTCCTGGCTTCCGGCTGAACCAGCCTGAGGGCCGCTCTCCTTCCGCTCCTGCCCTCAGTGTTGGGGGAGACGAGCGCTGGGAATGAGATGCGTGCGCGCTGCTCAGAAGAAATATGTTTCCCAATATTTACGGAAAATTATTTATATTACAGGAATGGTCATTTTCCATTTGAAATACAGGATTTATTCGACCTGGGAAACAGCTGAGATCTATGAGTCTCTTACAGTTCCTTGGCCCAAGGCCGCAGGCTGATAAATCACCCATTTTCCCTCGAACTGTCATTTATCCCCTTCCAGGGCGTCCCCTCCCCTCCCCGAGAGGCGTGCTTGCAGGGTGCGAGGAACGGCACCTCTCCAGATGAACAGCAACTCTGTGATGGCTCCAGGCTGTGGAACCTGCTCTCCAGCAGATCAGTAACTGCCATCAGCATAAACGTGCTAAGATTAGGAGTCCCCCCTTCACCGGGGCCCTGTGCGCCTTTTGTTTTCCTTTCTACCTAGGGTCAGTGTCACTGCCCCAGGGGAAGCGCTCTGCACACACAGCCCTCCTCGCACACATGGCAAGGCCTGTCCCTTCCCAGTGGTGGCCGAACACCCGTTACATCATGGCCCTGGAAGCTGAAGGACCCATCCAAGGGCCCAGGAAGAACAAAGCCAGAGGGCTGGATGTGCACCCTGGGGGCTGGATGTGCACCCTGAGGGCTGGATGTGCACCCTGAGGGCTGGATGTGCACCCTGGGGGCTGGATGTGCACCCTGGGGGCTGGATGTGCACCCTGGGGGCTGGATGTGCACCCTGGGGGCTGGATGTGCACCCTGAGGGCTGGATGTGCACCCTG
>PVJX010000297.1:0-251306 GCA_004027295.1 Dolichotis patagonum | reverse complement strand
TTGAGGAAGCCACTGAGACCCAGGTGGCACCTAGGCCACCATTCAAGAGGCTGGGTGCACAGATGTCCCTGCCAGCACCACTTGTGGCTGGGTGCCCAGCCTGCACCCCCGGGAGGGACCTGCATGGTGGCCACAGGAAGCTCACGAGCCTCAGAAACATCTGGCGCAGGGTCTTTCAGAAACAAGGGGCAGGGAGGTGTGACCATCCCCTCAGACCACGGGGCGGGGAGACCTCGAGATTGTTCTAATACATAAAGCTTCCTATGAAGCCCCAGCATTTCCTAAGAGAATGAGGCACAGTGGGAGAAAATAGATGTGTTATTCCTAAGTGCAGAAGTGCTGTTGAGCTGCGGGAGGTCATAAGAGACTATTTTCTCCCAGCTTAGCATTAGTCTTTTCACGCTGATATCATGAATCAGAATGAAATGTAAAACTGAGAATTAAGCAAACACTTAGGAGAACGAGATCGTTCTGTTTATAGAAATCCCCTCTGCCTAGCAGTGGGCCATTAAAGCACAGCCTACATTAGCAGTCAAGCACCCAAAGTTTAGCAATCATATGATTAACACGTTGAAAATAGAAAGTGTAACATGGAAAATATGGAGGAAGAAGACAGTGACCTCTACCGTACATAGTTAATTATCAAACAGGAGTGCGACGAAAAAAACAGCACAGGTGTAGACAGAGTAGTCCAGCAGCAGCAGCAGCACCAGCACTGCCCGGGGTCAGCCCCGGCCCAGCGACTTACCTCCTCCGTCTTGGCTGCCCGGGTGTCTGGGAGAGCGGCCTGCACCAGGATTCGGGGCACGGGCTGAGGAGACAAGTGTGCTGGTCAGGGGTCACAGAGGCCAAGACAATCAGCCACCCACTGGACAGACCTCGAGGTGTCAGGGCCCTTGGGGACTCCAGCACCCCTGCTCCCCAGGCCGCATGGGAAACAAGGGACCCAGACAGACAGACAAGATGCATGCTCAGGTCACCGCTACAGGCAGGTGCTAGCATCTCAGCCCTCTCTCTCCAGCCCCAATGAGTGGCCCTCAAGGGCTGCACGGTGCCCCCAGGAAAGACCCAGAAGGACGCGGGTTCATGGCCATGTGAGAAGGAAAGGGGAATACAGGAAGGCCGTCTGGGCCGAGCACCAGGTGCAGAGAAAGCTGCGGGCCTTAAGCCAGCCTAACCGGGGAACGGAGAGGGGTCACCAGATTTCTGAGCAGACACAGCAGCTGAAAACCAGCCTGCACTGGCAGCAGAACATAAGCTGGCTGCAGAAACAAAGTCTGAGGAGACAAAGTGGGCAACACAGCAGCCTGGAAGTAGGGACAGTCTGTGTTAGTGAGTGTAAACAGTGTCACAACAAAGAACTTCGTGACTGGTGGAGTTACAGACACGTGATTCAAGGAAGATTAAAGGAAAAAGACAAAAATGATGAGAACCAGGATAAGGAAAGGCCATCAGAAGAAGAAGGGACCAGAAACTCTTTACAGCCACTGGGCAATGTGACACAGCAGCTGGGGTGCAGCGTGAAGGTCTCGGGGACACACTGGTGCTGCCACTTCTGCATGTCCGCCAGCTGCTCCAGCTCCTCCCAGTACCCTTCTCGACCCTGTGAGCTCAGCAGCAAGGCCCTGTCCTGGCATGGTGGGCACAGGAAGGGTTCCTCTCCCCTTGTGGGGCCCACAGCGGATGGAGGGTGGCGGCTGCTTCACCAGAGACCTTGCATCCCGAAGGCCCCGTATCCAGCTGCTGCAGCTTCCAGGATGCACCTGGGGATGAAGCTCCCACACAGTGTCCACCGTCTAGACAGAGCACGGCCCAGCCTGTGGCTTTCTCTCCTGTCCCTCCCTCCCACAACCCCAACCGGCCTGGAGGAGAAGCGTGTAGGTGCCAGTCAGAGCTGCAAGCATAGGGTCTCACTTCACAAAGGGAACCTCGAGGCTATGTATGCCTGGGGCTGCTTGGAAGACGAATATTGGGGAGCAGAGTGGGTGGAGAGACAGGACTGAGGTCAAGGCCCAGGGAGAGGACACACAGAAGAACAGCTGGGAGGAGGAAATGATAAGGGAACATCACTTTACCCCGCATGGGGGCTGCCGCAGCAGTCACTGCCAGAAAGCACTGTGGTGGCCAAGGGAGCAGGAGGGAGGGTGCCCACTGTGGGCATCAGGGTCTCAGCAGGAGCCCCTCCAGCAGGAAGTAGGGGTGTGGCCCGGACCTGGCTCTGCAGCTCTCGGGGATTCTGCCTTGCAGCCTGGCCACTGGCTGTGGCCCTCTCCCAAGGACAGGCAGCCGCTCACATCTACCTGCACTTGGCCCCGCGGCAGCAGGCACAGGCTGCTGTCTCTGTTCTTGCCCTGGTGTCTCACGGCGCCCAAGGACGGGAAGCTGCTCAGGGGACACCTCTCCGTAAAGACAGGGAAGTTTCTCTCACTCACACTCCAGTCACAGCTGAATTAGGTTAGGTAAGGACAGGGGACAATCATTCCCTCTAAGGTGAAGTTCACCCTTCGCAAGCATGAAACTGTAGATACCCTACCAGAGACAGAGGGGTGACACGCAGGATGGAATCTTTTCTAGGAGAACACTGTCCTTCCCTCAAGTAGGCTTGTGTGATTATTAAGTCCAGCACATGCTTAAGAAATACTTGCTAAAATGAATTTCAGGACCAGAGTGACAGCAACACTGGTTCCAACTCCCAGTGGACAAATCCTACTTGGCACAGATTTCCCAGGGTCTCACACTGCCCAGGCCTTAAGCTCTGGGCCCTGGGCCCTGTGCTACACAGAGACCAGCCAGCTGTACACTGTGCTCTGGAAGAACTGTCCAGCCTCGGGGAGGGACACGTAAGCAAATGACAAAGCGGAGGAAAGGCAGGGATACTGGAACGGATGTTTCTTTTTCTTTGGTTTCGTCTTCCTGAGACAGGGTCTCACTATGCAATCCAGGCTGGCCTTGAACTCACTGTGTAACCCAGACCAGACCCAAACTCATGGTGATACTCCTGCCTCTGCCTCCCAAGTGCTGGGATTACAGTAGGTGTCGCCCCCACCCCCGTCTGGCTTTGGAATAGACATTTTAAAATCAGAGAAAGTTCAGAGGAGAAATGACCACAGATGGATACCCACAATGGGGTGACAGTATATTGAGGCTGGTAAGCCACACAGCAGCAGGAGGCAGAAGTGTCTCTGCCCCCTAAAAGCTACCCCGCTTGCAGGTCTTAGGGAGAGACTCCCAGCCTGCCGAATGCAGGGCAGAGGCCTTGAGTGCTCCTGGTGGATTTCACAGGCCACACAGCAGGCGCAGGCTGCAGGGCGAGGCTCTGGTAATGTCTGAGGTGAACCCTGGTGAACCCTGAGGAGGAGGAGACGCTGAACACAATGAGATCAATTAATAGCCTCAGTGATTCTGTGGAGAACTCCGAAGAGCCTGAATTTGGACAAAGGAGGAAACAGAGACACAAGTTCAGAGACATGAGTGACACAAGTGTCTGCGGAGGCTGGGGAGACAGAGCTAAGACAGGGGAGAGCAGTCAAGAGGGATGGGCGCACTTCTTGGGAGTATGTGCGCATGCGCGCGGGCCACCCGGTTGAGCGACTGCCGGGGAGGACACAGCCGACATTGAGGGGTCGTGAATCTATTCGTGGAGAATGCTGGAACCTCAACTGTGCCACTTCCTCATACACAACAGCTCCAATCTCCAAACGCATACTGTCTGCATTTCAATGCTCTTTCACGCCCCCGCTACAAGCATCGCCTCTATTTCAGGAGCTCTAAACATTTAGGATCATAAGTTCATTAATCCTTACGACACATCTGGTAACTATTAATAAAAATGACTGCAAAGTAGTTTGCAGCTATAAATATTACGGAGAAGTCCCACGAGGCAAGTGAATATAATTACCCACATTTCACACCACTGAAATCAATGCCCAGAGAGTACCTACCTCTCAGGGTGCCCCCGAGCAGTGACGGATGCAGGAAGGCACCAGGAGGGCTGAGCACTGCCGAGCACAACATGCAAGGGTCCAGGCAGGCCAGCTCAGCGCGCTCCGGGGAGCTGGCGGGTCGCACACCTGCTGCTCTGTGACGGGCCTGGCTAGGAGCTCTCCCGGAGCCCCTCCACCCGGAGCACACTGTCGCCTTGACACGCACAGATGGCAGATGGCGGCCAAGAGGCTGTGCGCATGTTGCTTGCTTCCTTTCTGTTGTGATTTGTGCCTAGATGCCCCCTCCCCAGCCTCACACAGGCATAGGTGGGGCTTTTCAGAGGTGGCTGGATCTGGTGTGCGACTGATTCACCGCAATGCTAGGATTAAGGTGGGTGATTACTGACTCATCTGCATTGATCCCAGTCCGCCCTAATCCCAGGAGCCTGGATATACGATAAGGGACAGAAAGAGGCTTGTCTGGCCCCTTGCTTTGCCACCTTCTTCCCACCACAAACTTTACTCCTCTGCGATGTCTAGGTGCCACCTTAGCCTAGAGCCAGTTGATTATGGCCTAAATTCTCTACCAACTGCGAGCTAAACAAACCTTTTCTCCCTTAATGTGTGGGTGATGGGTATTTTTCTCAGTAAAAAGAAAAGTAACTGAAACACCACCCATGGGAACCCAAGGCTCTCGGACCCCTCCTGGCATCGCTCCTGCCCTCAGGAAGCATACCCACCAGGCAAGCACTTCTTCACCCAACGTCCCAGGGCAGACAGGGCCTCGCCTTCCAAACCTGGAAGAAATGCCCACTCTAGCACCTCCAACGTCGTCCCACACATGTCTCAACTTTTGTCCCTGTGGCTTAAGAAACTTTTGAAGCCAGACAGGCCAGTGCTGAATGTCAGCGATTAGGTCTCATTCAACTGTGTATTTCCATACATAAAGCATTAACCTATTGCTTTAAGACAGGGTCTCATTATGTAGTCCAGGGTGACCTCGAACTCCCAGCAATCTGCCTGCCTCAACCTCCTGAGTACTGGGATTACAGACGTGCATTACCATGCCTGGCATGCTTCTTACATGAGTGAATAAAAACCACATGATTTAACAAGTAGCACAAAGACGACTGACTTGTATACAGACATCTAATTTGGGGGGAAAAAACCAAGCCTGAAATTTGAGAATAATGGTAGGAAAAGGGAAGAAAAGCTATTGGTTAAAGGAATAAAATAATCATTCTAAACTCTTCCCAACACTGAATTTTCAGGTGCATTTTTTTTTTGTTTAAAAATAAAGCTTTCCTAATAATCACCTGCTACATTTCTTAAATGTCATTTTTAAGGGCACCTAAATATACCCTTGGAGGTCTTTTGAAAAACAACACTAAAAAATGGAATAGATCCAAGTACAAGAAAGTATTTTTATAGGAAATGTAAGTTTTATCCTTGGTTACAAGTAACCAGGAGCCAACACCTCTCTCGTTCTCTTGCTGCTAAAGTGGGAAAAACAGAAGCAACACAAGCAAGCAGCAGCAGTGCATGTAGCAAGTTCTGCCTGATCTTCCAAATCGCTCTGATGGAGTGGCCTAATAAAACCCCAGCGCAGGTCGTCACCTGGAGACCAGCCTCAGCCACCCCTCCCCGCTGCTGCTGGGGGGGGGGGGGCAGGTTCACCAGGAAGAAAGGGAAGAGGCCAACTGGGGAGGTGCCTGGAGGAGTTTCCAGCCTGGCCCAGAGCTATAGCACCAGAGCCATGGTGGCACCTGATGCTCTCTGTGCCTGGCTCCCACGCACCCACATTCCTAGCTGCCTGCTGCTTCCGACTCCATGGGCCAGGCTGATCTGACCACAATGACGCTGGCACTCTGTCCGCCAGCCAGGAAGCTGGGTTTCTTATTTGAAACAAGAACCTGGCATTCTGATGGGTGCGCCAGTCTCCCATTTGTGTAAACCTGGTCACATCTGGGGACACACATCTAGACAGTGGTGCTCCTGTCCATGTGCAGTCTTGGAGCAACACACCCAGAGGGAGCAGAACGGTGGCCACCAGCTGGCCCTTGCCAGAGGTGCCTGTGTCAGTCAGCACGTCATCACAACAGAGGGAGGTGACTCCTGATCCCTGATCAGCACTGCAGGCCGTGCATACTGAAGAGACCCTGATTCCCTTCTCCTCAAAGGAGCCCCTTTCCACACCACAGCTGGGGGAGCATTCCAACTCACAAACGTGACCCCGCCCACTGTCTGCTGCAAGCTGAGGATGACTCCCTCTGCCCATAGGGAATGTTTCAGAAAGAAACAGGTGAGACAAGGAGGCTCTGACAGGCCCTGCTAGGTACATTTTCGAGGCTTGTCTGGTCCCACTTTCTAATACATCACTGATCCATTCATTCTACAATGTATTCATTCTGCTACTTTTAATCAAATTCAGCTGAGTCTCTTAAAATCAGTTTGTGCGAAGAGTCTTGCTTTCTGACTGTATAAACCTCAGCTCTGCCCCATGGGCTCTAAGATGGGATGGAGGCGCTTGACCCACCGGAGTACCAGGCCATCGCTTTACACAGAAGCCACTGGCCACACCTGGCCACTGAGCACACAGGACACAGCTCATATGATGGAGGAAGTCAGTTTTTTTATTTCATTTGATGCTAACTGGTAAAATGTATACTGAAAAAGGGAAATGATTTTCAGTATGTTTGGAACAGCTTGGGCACATGGACCTACTTCTCAACAGTAAATTTCATGAACTTTAAAGGTGGGTTAAGTATTTCCAATGAAAATTTAACACTTGAATCGGAATGTGCAAGAAATACGAAATACCTATGATTTCAAGATCTCTGTACACAAAAAGGGTTCATCTCAATTTATTTTATTTGGTATTGACTATAGGTTGACATGATAATACTTTGAAAATACAAGCTTAAAAAATACTGAAATTAATTTGACTGGCTTTCCAGTGTTTTAAATTTAATATCCACATGGCTCGCATTGCATTTCAACTGTATAGTACTGGGCAGACCTGGTCCCAAAGCACCGATGTGGAGACCGGTGCAGGGAGCCCTGGCACGGGCCCAGGCACATTTGGAAATCTCAGTTATCTCACAATCTTAGAGTTGTGTGTATCACCTTCCAAGGTATTTCTAAACTGCCTCACATATTTTTAAGCAATCGATAATTACATTTGCTCTAGAAATCGAAAGTTTCTAATAGTGTTTATTAGTCTGAGAGCCATTCAGGATGAAACATTAATTCTATTTTCCCTCAAGCAAAGAACCTGAGATTTTATTACTTTACTCTTTCACAGATATGTATTAGACACCAACCATGTTCCAAGGATTGTGCCAGGAGCTAGGGGTACTGTGTGCATAAAACCAAATCTAGGCATTTAGGGTCTAGCACCTAATATTCCCATTTAATTTTAATCACACAAATGACTTTAAAAAGTCAGCTTCTAATACTGGATAAAAGTGAATGATACCATCCAGACAGGCATATTTCATTATATTACACATTAGTGTAATTTACACAAATGAAATGGTAAATACCAGTATTTCTAGAACTGCTGGTAAAGGATATAGCTTCTGAGTTTTAGAATCCAGTTAGGTAATTTCTAAAGTTTTTAGAAGGTAATTACTAATTTATAGATATAATGCCAGCACTCTAGGAAGCTGAAACGGGGATTACAAGCTGTAACCAAATCTGGGCAACTGAACAAATTAGCAAGACCCTGTCTGAAAATAAAGGGCTAAGGAAGTCGCTCAATGCAAAGCCCCAGGTTCAATTTCCAGCACAAGAAAAAAAAAAAAGAAAAAGAAAAGTTATATGTATTTTGAAAAAAGAAAATATGTACTTCATATAAAATGGCAGCTGTTTTTCAACTGTCTATGAAGGAGGTTTACCTAAATCATAGAATGTTGATCTACAAACCTTTAAATACATGCTCTAAATCCAACCTGACAGCTGTTTGTATGTCCTGTGAGCTAAAACACGGCCTTTACATTCTCAGTGTTTGAAACCACCAGAAGAATATATCCTGGAAAAAATAGATATGATGATGTAAAAACTGTGTGAAATTCAAAGTTTAGATTACTGTACTATTAGGGTTACTAGAACACGAACAGGCTCACGTGTTTACTATTGTCTCTGGCCAATTTTCAGAGGCCCATGGCCTGCAAAACCTAATCTTGGCCTAGAGGACCCAGCAACAGAAGTTTACAACATCCACTTCTGACGAGCGCCCAGCAGACAGACCGCCAGCTGCCTTCCTCCACGGCCTCGGACACTCTTCCTTCCAGTTATAATTCATTCTTTCTCAGGTTAGCTAGTAAACCTGATTCCGAAGGCAACTGTGCAACCAGTATCTCCGAGTACCTCAGCCCATTGCTATCTCCTCTTGCAGCAAAGGCAGGAAGCAAACTGCTCCGATTTTGGAAAACAGTGTTCCAACAGTGGTGAGAGTGCTTAAGAATTCATTACTCTAGCAACTGAAAGAAAATAAGTCTTAAATTTTTAAACTTAAATGTCATTGTGTGGTGCTGGGGACAGAACCCACAGCAAATCACACCCTAGGGTACGCTACTGCTGCACTACACTACACTACACTCAGTACAGGAACTTTTGAAAATTTAAAAAAAAAAAAAAGCAAGCCCAAGCTCCATAGGCCTCTGCACACTTCCTTTGTGACACCTAGAACAAGTCAAGTGTACACACGCGTTTATCCTAGGGATCGGTTCAGAGGGAAAAAAAGACTCATTTGGGTTACTTAGGAAAAAACTCGATGGTCAAGGAACGCAGTGGCTGGAAGATGAGGTACACAGCTGTTTTCTTATTTCAGCCAGTAAGATGGGGACCTCTCTCAGGACACAGGGTGTTTATGGAGTTCATTTCTCCAAGGAAGCCTGGGGGCAGTGACCGAGCACCACTGTGCAGAAAAGGCGCTGAGGAGAAGCGCACACGCTCACAGGCCGATTCCCACATGGAAGATCCCCGAACTCTCTGCCCTCCGCACAGAGGCTGCGGCCCAGCTCTCCATCCCAGGCTGGGCAGTCGCACCGGAGGGTCCCGGGAGGAGCAAAGATGTTGCCCTGAAGCACACAAGGCCACTCTGACCAGTGGGACAGACACGCAAAGAAAGGCTGAAACAGGCTGTGCTTCTGAGGGTGGAAATTAAATCTGGCTGTTAACTCTTTAATTCCCCAGATTAATCAGTGATGCCACTTGGAGTCCTGAACTTTGAAGCACATAAACAGTTCATCTGAACACAGACTTCCAGATACGTGAAGAAAGCTATCGCACCAAATTAATTCAATCTAACTAATTGGAGAGCAGGAAGTTCTTTCAATTATTTTATGTGCTGTCTGAGAAACACACTTGAATATGAGCGCAGATTTCCTTAATTGCAGTTCATTATTTTCCAGATTCGTTCCTAAACTTGTATCAGAAGGTCAAAGACAGCAATTTTGTCAGCTGCCACCTCTTTTGGTGCAGTATCTTTGCATTTCTGGAACTCAGACAGAAATTGATTACAACCAGAACCAATCTCCATAAAAACGAGAAACCTAATTCTTAGTGAGTATGTTCAAACTTTCCAACAGACTCTGCAAGTTATGAGAGTCTTTGTTTTTAAAAGAAGAAACTTAACTTCCATCTTGCAAGAAAAGACCCAAGGATCTTTTCCAATCCACTCCGCACTCCATCTTGAATGTGATGCCCGGAAGGCACCTTGCCCACGAGCCTGCTGACTACAAAGACCAGGTGGAGACGCCTCCTTTCTCACGGGCTTGGGAGGGAACCGACCGAGCTGTCTGAAAATGTCAAGGACACTCTGATTAAAAGTGTCTTTTGGTAATAATCACTCTGTCATTACACAACCTGTGCTTCTCTCCTCTACCCGAGGAAGTGTGAGGGATGGCTGTAGAAATAGAACTCATCTATCCTCGGTCCTTAGCTGGGTTATTTCATATTCCCACAAACGCCGTGTGTTTAAGAGCAGAAGTGACAGGAATCCCACGGCTGTCTTTAGCGAGTACCTTGCTGTCTATAAATCACAGTGCTCATTCCCCGCTGTCACCATTCTCTGTTCATTTCAATTCCATCTTCCCATGACTGTCATCTCACTACTGCAAAAGCCCTTCGGGGACTCTCCTTCCTTTCCGGCGGCTCTGCCACGGCCACCCTTGGGCACTGCTGGCCTCCTCACGGTGCGCTGCTGATGCTGTCCTCTGAAATGATTCCAGGGGGTCACTGACTTCCAGAAGTGACATCCAGAACCAGCACTGAACACCCAGTAAGGACCACTCGCCTGAGAAGGGTGGGCAGCAGTGTGGGTGCTTCTTCACTACTAGGATCATCTCAAAGACAGAGGTTTGAGTCCCCAGCTAACCCAACACACAAATAGAAGTGAAGGAAGCTGCTTCACTTCTTTCCTCACAGGTGAGAGATGGAGACAGAAATGCTGTTTCAAATGGTGAGAGAAGGCAAGAATGAGGAAGGAGGCGGCTACGTTACTGAACAGCGGCTGTGTGGTGACGGCACGCTGTCACGGTGCACTCCTGACCCAGCTGGGGGGTTCTGTTTTGGTTTTCGTACTGTTTCACATTAAAACCTACAGCAGTGTTGCTATCTCTTTACTGCATCTAAGCCCCATGCAATATTAATAGTCTTTAGCCCTCCTGTACTGTAGCATGGATTCCTGGCAGGCAGATGCACTGATTTCTTTCTAGTTGTTCTGAGCATCTAAATGCTGGGCTGCGCATACGTAATGAGCATTCACACAGGCCATGGACACGGATGCACTCGCAGATTCGGCAGCGAGGTCAAAGCAGGGGAACGCCAGGGTCCTCACGTGTCTCTTTAGGTCACTGCCAACTGGCACCTAAGACATCTGCTCCAGGGCTAGGCAAGGCCAGCAGTGACGGAGGTGCCCAGAGGGACCAGTGGGCTTCATTTCGTTTTAGGTTTTCCAGACAGGAAGGGCCCAGACTGGCTCACTTTACCTCCCTATCACAGTCTCCCTGATCTTGTTGATAGAAGGCAAGGAAACGGGGCTGACAACGGGAGCTGTCAGGTTTGCAGAGCTGAACTGCGCTGCTGGTTCACTCTATGAACTGCTTTCTTGCAGATGACGGGGCTCTGCTCTGGGCCCATGAGGTTTTGTATTTGTAACTGAAATACAGACTTAGACTTTAAAAAATATGCACACGGTGGTTAAAATATGTGTTTCTAAAATAAATTTTGTATATATATATATATATATATATGTGTGTGTGTGTGTGTGTGTCTGTGTATTTTTTTAAATCAAAAACTCAAGAAGATCTTGACACCCCAAGAATGTTAATAAAAATTTTTAGAAATGAATCTGCCTGCCTTGCAAGCAGAAGATCCTGAGTTTGATTCCTGGTCCAAACAACAACAAAAAAAGAAATGAATCTGAAGTTCTTCCTTTAATTAAGAGGTGTTACCAAAATGTTCAGTGGCTGTCTAAATTTAAAAATGTGCTTCAGTGAAAGACACATCGTCCTTAATCCTCTTCAAAATCCTCCCCCTCGCTTCAAGTACACTCCTCCCACTGCTCTGGCCACTCGGAAGCAGTTCTGGAAGTCTCTTCGGCGTCCTGAGTTGTACTGTTATAGCTATCTGCACATCCTCGGTTCAAAACATTTACTTTTCATGGTCATTTTGATTCCGGAAACAGTCACAAATCACATGGTGCCAGATCCCTTAGATGAGGTGGATGAGATCACACGGTGATATTTTTGTTTGGGGATTTTTGTTGTGGTTTTGTTTAAGACTGGGTCTTGCTATACATATATACACAGTTCAGCCTGGTCTTGCTCACTACATAGCCCAAGTTGGTCTCAAACTTGTGGCAACTGTCTTGCCTCAGTCTCCCCAGTGTTGAGATTATAGGCATGTAACACCATTCCTGGTCAAACCCTGTTTTCACAAGCCTGCTTCCCCAGTGCCAAAACATGCCATATTTTTTATCGCATCTCATAGACACACAAAAGAAAACTTCCAAAACTGCCTTGGAAAGTGGCAAGAACGACAAGAGAAGGCTGTTTAAGGCAAAGGGGTATAATGGCAATGGATCTTATTGGAATAATTTTTAAATTTAAGCATTTACCACACAATTTGCTCACCTACTGGGGAACTAGCGAGAAGAAGACACAGTGCCTCTGCTTCTGGGCTGGCGACTACTCCCTTCCAAGGCAAGGGGAGAGCGAGGCACCGAGCAACGCGGCACAGGGGTGTGGGAACTTGGCTGGAGGCACCGTGAGTCAAGGGCCAGCCCTGCCCGCACCTCCACATCTGCATCCCAGGGGCCTTGGAGGCCACAGCTGGAGCAAGGCCTGTTCCTCGGAGGATGCATTGGACAGGGGAGAAGACTATCGTTTTCATGTCAGGAGCTCCAACTGCAGCCTTCGACTATAACTCTAGGGAATGGCACTGTGTTACAGTGAAGATGGAGACACACAAGGAGGGACGCCCAACCCAGCTGTGCTTCTCAGGGCCGAGGCCTAAGGCAGGCCCTTCTCACTGAGCTAACACCCCCGCCCGTCCTACTCTTCCGAGACAGGGTCTCAGTAGGTCATTAAACTGCACAAGCTGGTCTTGAGCTTGTGATCTTCCTGCCTCGGCCTCCCACACTGCTGAGTTACAGGTGAGCACCGCCACACACAGCCTTTTTTCTTCTTGCTGCTTTGCCCATCCCCCCAGGAATGAAGCGCTCCATTCCCAAGATGAAACACTACTTGGTGTAACAATCTAAAGCGTACTGAAGAGGCCCAAGTGGGAGAAACGCTTCTGCTGATGCTGCCCTTTAAAATTACAATTCACCTCTCTCAGGACTCCAGCGGAGAAAGTAACAATGAGAGGAGCCCAAACCCTTCTGCTCAGTCAAGCCCCAAATGAAAAGCTGGAGTTTTCTTCACGCTTAGGAAAGCTCTTCAGCAGAAATTCCAACGCTTAAGGAAGCAAGTTCACTCGCAGGTCCGGATCTGCAAATCCCACTCCCATGTGATTCTCCCCCCTCCACCTAAAACACTGCTCTCCACTGCTGCCTCACACCGAGGCATGGTCTAACTGTGCAAGCTGGGCACAGGATGGCAAGCCAGCTGACGCCCACTTTGTAACTCCTGTGTACCAGGCATGGTTCAGCACAGGGGTTATAGTTTATAAACCCAACAATAATGCCCAGTAAGATTAATCACAGATCTGGCCCCCTCCAAAAAATCCAAGATTAATTATGGTAATGTCTGGTGTATGTGTGTGAATGCGTGTGCAGTGGAAGGTGTTTCAGTTTGGCTAAGGAAGACAGCCCACTATAAACTCAGCTGCTCTTCTTGAGAATGAATGGCCTTCTGTGACCCTGCTGGAAGCAGATGTCTTAGACTGAGAGGCCATGCCAAGACTTCAGAGCAAGTATTCTCAGTAGAAGGAAAGACAAGGGAAGATCCTAAAGGCTTGAGACTTAAGTGTGCTTTGTGCGTCTGTGACATAAAAAGGTGGTAAAGACAGACACGGTGAACCGAGAAAGAAAGGAGGTGAAGGGGAAAGGTCAGGGCACCAGATCCCAGCAGGCATCAGAAGGCCCAATGAGACATTTGGCTTTGATTCCATCAGGGAAGGTTCCAAGCCATGGAGTCATGGGAGTGCTGGAAGATCTCTCTGGCCACAGAGCCAAAGGGTCACCGTGGAAAGAGACCTGGGGAAACATAGAGGGCCTGGGATACGGCACGGGGCACTGGACACTTGAGGCTTGATGGCTGCAGTGGTCCCAGAAGAGGCCCTGGAAAGTTCTGTGCTGATACAGGCAACTCGGTGAGGACAGAGACTGTGAGCTTGGGAAAAGGGAAGCAGGTCACTGGGCCACCGGTATTTTCACTAGGGACAGTTTTAGGCCTACAGTTTTACATATTACAAAATAAGAAGTATTTCTGTAAGGCTGGTCTCCCCAAAACCTTTGCTCATAATGTTGAAAAAATACACACGAGTAAATGAGCAGAAAGTGCTAGAGAACTCAAATACTTCAAGTAACTCCTGTTATCCAGGATGTGACAAGTCAGAGTCCTCTTCCACCTCCAGGTTTGCATCAAACGCACCGTGTTCCTGTCACATCCAGAAAGCTGAACACTTACTGCCAGAACAATGGGAGTGCAAATAAGTCCTCCTGTGTGGCAGTGCTTTGACTTGCTACACCAAAAACTGAAAATGGCTTTAAAAAAATTATAACTATGGTAGGCTGAGTCAATGAACTTAATGTGATTTCAATTTCATTAGGGTTAGATAACCGACCTCACTGAACAGCAATTGAAAAACAGTTGTTATTAAACTTAAATGTGAACAAGAAACACCATGGGTGCTTATAAGTGCAGCCTAGGAGGTGTCCCCAGGTGGGCCACGGGTCACTAGGACAGACTGGGAAGCTATTTTTTTCCAAAGCTACCTTGGTAACTCACATCATGAACTCACTTTGCAAACTGTACTTTGTGAAACAATGACACAGACATTAAGAACAGAATGGCATATCTTATTGACAAACCACTGGGAAAACAGGTTTTGCCTACCTCGATCTCCCCACGGTCCCAGATGCATTTCATTAACCGCCAGGCACCCCTTATGTGCCCAGAGCCTGAACACTTCCAAAGCCTATTTAATTCATCCACTGCATATGCATGCCTATGTGCCTATGCTTATATAATGATGCATATGCTTATACAAGGCTGACTGAAGAATTATGCATCTCACAGCAGCCTTTCAGAAGCAGTTGTCTTCCTTAAACACACTTTCATAAACTCAGAGAGTTCCTGTAAATGATTCAGTCTCAGATAACTACTGATCTGCATTTCTGTAACTTGTTAAAAAGAATATGGGGAAAAAAAGAATATGGAGAAGCCAGTGTCAAAAGACTTATTTCACCAACTGCACTTGCAATGTATGTGTTTTTGAATGAATATAAATAAATCCTCATTTATCATTTTCTGCTGAGTTAACACCTATATACGGCTGGAAATTGCATTTCCAACAGGGTTCCCATTCACCACTGCATAAGAGCTGCCTCCTGATTGTCTAGAAAACCCTTTACATTTTCTCTAACACTTATTCCAGGGCTGGGGAGCAAGTCTGAAGAAAAAAAGGAAGTAAGACAAGTGACCACTTTTCAAAGAAAGAAAAGATTATCCACAGCAGAGGAAACAGAGGTTGAGAGGGAAGGTCAGGCATGATACAAAATTGTTTGAAATGAGAAATGAAATCAAGAATTAAAAATAGAATTACATTTTCTACTTGGCAATACACAAACAACACTAAGTGCACTTCATAAATTTTACTATTGTTGCTCTAAGTGATATTACCATAAATCACATTAGTAGCGTGCTTGGCATTTTTTAAAAGCAGAAAGGATGGAGTGTGTCAATAAGTTTAAACAGCTCTGTTATCTCTCAGGAGTGGAAGAGAAATTTTTGCAAGCTCTTGCAGGGTTAAAAGCCCCGTTCTAACGCTCTGCTTGCTGCTAACCCTCCACCACCAGCCTCGGCACAACACTCGGGCCCTTCTGCCAGGATCTGTTAGAAAACAACAGCTGCCATCTTCTCCAAGCCTTTTACCTGATGTGGAAGGGGCAGCGGCTGTTTGCCCCGTCTGTCATCACGGACCGGAAAGAGAGACTTCAGCAGCTTCGGCATCTGTGGCACCAGGGACTTCACAGGAGTCAAGTAGGAGGCGGCGAGGTTACTGAGTCCTGTGTCAACATTGAAAGGAAAAAGACAAAACCAGTCACAGACACATCTTCTTTCCTGTAAACTTGCCATTTATCATTTATAAGCAAAGCTAACAACATAAATTTTAAAAAGCTACCTTAAAAAATTAAAATTAGAAAAATACACTATTATCGAGCCTGCTGCCCTGGGGGGTGGCTGTGGTGTGGGGGGCCGTGGCCACCCCAGGGCGGGGAGGCCGGGGGCAGGGGCGTCTCCTGGGATCCGTGCCGTGCTGGAGCTTGGGGCGCCGAGCCAACCAGTGGGCAGCCTGCGGCCCTGGAGAGTGACTGTGGTGTAGGGAGCCGCGGCCACCCCAGGGCAGGGAAGCCAGGGGCGGGGGCGTCTCCTGGGATCCACGCCATGCTGGAGCTTGGGGCGCAGAGCCAACCGGTGGGCAGCCTGCGGCCCTGGAGAGTGACTGTGGTCTGGCAAGCCGCGGCCACCCCAGGGCGGGGAAACCAGAAGCAAGAGCATCTCCTGAGATCCGCGCCATGCTGGAACTTAGGGCGCCGAACCAACCAGTAAGCAGCCTTCCGCCCTGGTAAGTGACTGTGGTCTGGGGAGCCGTGGCCACCCCAGGGCGGGGAAACCAGAAGCAAGAGCCTCTCCTGAGATCCGCGCCATGCTGGAACTTAGGGCGCCGAGCCAACCAGTAACCAGCCTGCTGCCTACCGCGTCTCGGGCTTAGAATCAAGCATAACACACACCCCCTCTCCCGTAACCATTGGGATCCAGGGATCTGGGTATCTCTTAGGAGGTGACCATATTTGGTACAGCAAGTCGGGGGAGTATCCTTCTACTATCTCTGAAGGCAGATATTTTTATCGCCGTTTTGCTTTGTCCTGATTAACAGTGTTGCTCTATTCAATACTGTGTTGATGTGTTCTATAATGTATATTTCTTTGATTTTGCTGTACCTAGTAGAAGAACAACTATTGTGAAGACAACGAGATATACAATGTTGCCTGTTACTGTTGTCCTGGTGACCTGCTGTGATGTTCTGTGCCAATTTCACTATACTGTCTCAATTGGCTTTATTCCATCCTTTTTTTTCTATCTGCATCTTCACTGTGTGTTCACTTTGTTTGCCTTAATTTTGTAACATGAACAGCTATTTCAGGGAGTATGTGGTTTGTCAACTAGTGATTTATGGTTTTTTTTTTTTTTTGAGGTTTTGTATTGTTTCTACCCTTTTGTCTGTGTTGTTTTTCTCTTTAATTAAAAAAAAACTTTCAAAAAAAAAAGAAAAATACACTATTATCGTAAGTATCCTCCAATACAACGGTATGTCTTCAACCAATTAAATAACCCTCTACAGGGTGGTAATATCAGTGTTTCCATCAGCATTAGAGGTGTACTCTGCCCCAGTTCTTGCCAGCAACTGGTACAAGGACTAACTTCTGCTCTAGAATGAAAATGCCCTGGACCTTTAAATCATATAATCAACAAAATCCACTCAACGCCATTCTTGTAGATGTCAAGCTCCTGAGGTCATGATCTTCCTCAACGATAACTTTTCATAGCTATTTACTAAAAGAAACAATAATCTTGAGCTTTTGTGGAAAGGGTACATTCAGCTACTATTTATTGTTATTTTTGGAGGCAAGGTCTTGCTGTATATTTCAACCAGGCCTTGAACTCACTTTGTAGCCCAGGCTGTACTTGAACTCACAGCAACCCTCCTGCCTCAGCCTCCTGAGTGCTGGTATTATAGGCGTGCACCACCACGCCCAGTGTGTTTAACTATTTTTAAAAAACAGGGACAGGGTCTACAGTAACTACATCCTTCCCTGCTATCATTCACCAAAGACTTGGATCAGAAGTGCTGATGATACCTTTGGTTTGGTAGTAGTATTTCCTTCTGGCTACCAAATTATAGGAAAATCTAACCCAAATCATAAATGATAAAACACCATATCCAGGTAACACCTTGAGAGAACACTGAAGACGCCTTGAAGAACACGCAGGTTCCCCCTAAGGAAGGAAGGGCACGAACGACACTGGCCCTCTACTCTACTGAAGCCCATGGGGACTCCCGACTCCCGGGCAGCACACAGGGTAGCACGCAGTTCAGGGTAGCACGTTACAAAAGGTAACGTGGCCCAATTGTGAACAATGCAGGATGTCTACTGTCATCATAAGAGCGACCACTCATGAGATAAAGTGAGGGCTGAGGATTTAGCTCAGCGGCATAAGCACCTGCCTTCCAAGTGCAGGGTTGTGAGTTTGATCCCCGGTACTGATTAAAAAAAGAGAGAGAGAGATGAAGTGAGATGGCTCCACTGCCAAGACACACATTACAACTGAGCTCAGAAAGGCAAATAGTTTACAAGAATGCAAATGTAGAGAGGAGAAACAAAAAAGGGACATGGCAGAAAAAGCTTTAAGATAAATAAAGAGTCAGAGGACATAAACACATCAATGCCGAGAAAAACACACAATCCGGAGCACTGTATCTATCTAGTCAGTCTAACATGCTAGAGGCAAGGCTGATCCGAATCTGAACGAGGACCTAGCCCAGTGGTAGTGACTCTAAGGTACGTGTGCCACACGGCGCTGTGCGCTATCACTGAAAGCCCGAAAAGGTTCCCTGCGCTCACCCTGCCGCTGTCCAGCCACAGGCTGCACGTGTCACCTCCTAGGACCGGCAGGTGGGAAAGGCACTGGATGCACACGTCAGGCAGGCTGGGCAGGAGGGCCATTCAGAAACCCAGGGGTACCTGGGGAGGCATCACAGTGCTCTTTTTTACTCTTGTATGTTTGATATTTTCCATAATAAAAGTGTTTCCAAAGTGAGAGACCAAATTAAAGCTTTTAACATCTAAAAGAAATCAAACATTTGCCATTAACAGACAACTGCTAAAAGCACTGATGATGGGTATGACTTGCTACAAAAGAAACTAAAAGAACAGAGCGGAATGCAAGAACAATGAGGAGCATAACCAAACGACAAGTGTGTGAATTGAGTCAGCACTCACGGAGTGTAGTGTAACACCACCACCACATTTAGGGAACTCAAAACTAGGCGGTATACTGTAACTCAGTAATTTCACTTCTGTTTACTCCACAAACAGATTTATCCAAAAACAAGCTTTACTCACAGTAACCTCGAACTGGAAAAACCCAAACAGCCATAAGCAGTAGAACCCATTAAAAACTGGGATAAGCTCAATTATGACAGTGAAGTATTTCTCAGCAGGCAAAAGGATGAATACACATGGCACCAACAATATGCAAGGCAAACACGTGCTGAGCAAGAGCTCACCGAGAGCACACGCACCACAGTACACTCACGGAACACTCAGCTGCACAAGGCCTCGCGGGACAGAGCAGCACACTGCTGCCAGACGGGGGCCACCTGGGGCCATGGGAATGCGCCACACCTGAAGCAGGACAGGACGCTGGTGTGTGTGCACCTCCCACATGTACATACCCATGTGTACAAATAAATGCATTGGACCAAGCTTATTAAATATGACCCATGAGTCAATAAAAATGGATCTTTGTGTGATTTCACAAACACTTTAAGGCAGTTTTAAAAAACTAGTCTAAGGAGGAAAACAATGTGGCCTTAAATGCCCAGATAAAGAATATCTGCAGAGAAATTAAAACCATACTAAAAGCAGCAAATAGAAATTCTAGAACTAAAAAGAACAGTAACAAATTTTAAAAATTCTTTGGATATGCCCGATGGAACACTGGACATGGCAGAAGAAATGAAATGATCCAAAGAGAATGGCATAAAGAGGTTAAAAGCACAAAATAAGAACGGAGCCTGTCTGTGTGTGGCCACACCAGCAACTAACCTGCGAGTTACTAGCTGCAGAAGCAGCAGCGAGAGATAAAGACAGAATAAATACTTAATAAAAACTGGCTGAAGAGTTCTCAAATTTGTTGAAAATGTTAACCCTCAGATCCAGGACCATCAGAAAGATAAACAGTAAGAAAACTGTTCACAGTCAACTGCTAACAACAAAGATAAGGGAAACTTTTGAAGGCAGACCAATTACACAGAGGCACGTTACAGCGCTGGGGAGGTCGCCAGACAAGGCTGGGCCACGATGAAGCAGCTCGGAAGAGCTCGAAGGAAAAGCCAGCAGCCCAGAATCTCATGGACCCCAAACAGCCTTTTAAAAAAGAAAAATGAATTAACAAAACCAGTGACACAAAGATATTCCCAAAAGAGAACACTTCGCTCCAGGAGAACTGTGCGGTAAGAAATTCTTCAGCACATTTTTCACAAAGAGTGGAACCGGATGAAAACAAGATCTTTAGGAAGGACTGGGTAGTGCCTGAAATAATAAATATGAGGAAAAGTATCACAGATGATCCACTTAATTTCCTTAAGAGACAAGTAGCCACTTTAATTTTCTTAATTTCCTAAGAGACCAATAGCTAGTTGAGAACAAAAAGACATAAAGTAATTTTATAGTGTCTAGAGATTGAAATACTGAAGAAACTGTTCCCTGACCATAAAATTAAATAAAAATTTTAAAAAACAAATATCTAAGAATAAATTAGCACACTACCACATAACACATGAGTCCAAGAAATTAGAAGGAAATTTTAACATTCTAAACACAAAGACAATGAAAGGAAAACATGACAAAATACATGATAAGCAGAAATTCTTAAAATTAATGAAATAGAAAATAACAAAGAAAATTGACCTCAAAAGTTGGTTCTGAGAGAGCACAAGGCCATACCAGCAAGCAAGCCCAGTCTGGGAACCAGCACCATGCACGAGCCACCACCGGACTGGGAACAGCCAGATCCCAGTCCCTTCCGGCGTGCGGGCTGGCAAACAAGAAGTACCAATTCTTCCCCCCACAACCTGTAAGTGACTGGCTTATCCAGGGAAACTCAGGCTGTGATGAGAGCTATGGAGGTGAAGTACGTTTGGATGCCTGCGGTGCTTCGTTGTTCCACTAACACTGCAGGCTAGGGCCAGTGCTCTGGGTTCAGAGGATAGCGGGCTGCAGTGTGGCATCTAGAGGGGATCTCCTTCAGAGGGTTGTAGCTGCTGATTTCCTATTGTCTTGTTTTGAAGTCCTATATCATTTCCATTGTTTTGTTGGGTTGGGCTTTATTCTCTTTTCTTTTGTTTGATTATGTTAAATCTGATGGCATCAGCAGCTATTTCAAAGATAGCAAGACATTATGGTAGCAGTTTTGAATATACTATTGGCTTGTTTTGAAATCCGTTATTGCATTCATTATTTTGTTTTTATTGTTTCTATTCTGTTCTGTTTGATTTTTACTATGTCCGAAGTTATCTGCAGCTATTTTGAAGACATCAAAAGGCATTATGGTAACTATTATTGATTTCATAATGTTTTGAAGTCCTGTATCTTTTACACTGGTTTGTTTTGATTGGTTTTATTGTTTCATCTTCTTTAAAATGAAAAAAGTTGGTTCTATGAGATCAATATATGCAATAAATCTGTTATAGACATATTTAAGAAAAATCCCAATAATTATCATTATCAGAATTTAAAGAAGAAAATGCACAAGAGATCCATTACAAATCTTAAAAGAATAATAAGGTAAAACTGTGACACATATGAAAAAATTTTTTTGGAACTGAAGATTAAATACAGGGTCTTTGCACTAAGCTATGTTACAGCCCTTTTTAATTTTTTATTTTGAGCAAGGGCTCCCAAAACTGCTAAATTTCTAAGGCTAGGCTTAACCCTGTGATTCTCCTACTTCAGCTTTCCAGAGTGCTGGGATTACACATGTGCACCACCATGCCTGGTTGAAATTTATCGATCTATATGAAACAGAAAATTCACCAAAAAATACAACTTATAAAGGCTGACTCACAATACAAAACTTAAGCATCCCTATTTAAAGAAATGTAAATTTTAATTTAAATCTTCCCACAAAGAAACTTCCAGATCCAAATAATGTCACTGAGGAATTCTATCAAACATTTAAGGAAGGTGTAGCACCACACATACACAAAACCTTCCAGAAAAACCTGAGAAGTATTTTTCTAGACATTTTATGAGGCCAATGCAATCATGATACCGAAACCTACCAAAATATGAGTATGAGAAAATAACAGATTACAGGTATATATTCAACATGGAACATGTGCAAAATATTAGCAAACAGAGTCAAGCAATACAAAGGATAAAACATTAGGATCAAGAGTAGAGTGTTTATCATAGGAATGCAGGATAAACTCAACACTTCAAAACCAAGGTCACTCAACATGCGAAGTCAAGAAAGGGAAAAACTGAAGTGGGTGTTAGCAGAATAGCAGCTGCCTAGCAGGAAGTCCTGACTCAAACTCTTCTAAATTCACAATCCTGACTGACAGATGAAGACAACTCACCTGGATCTGGAGGGTGGTTATTCTGGGAACAAACAGAGAGGGCTGGGGGGACTGGAGCTGCTCCTCCAGAAGCTGGTGTTTGGGATACATCCTGCTGACTTTCCCACCGGCCCTATAATAATTGGACAGAATCAGTCATTTTGTTTCAAATTAATCAACCAACATAAAAATTAAAGATATTCCTATGAAAAAGTGCTCCGTACTACCACAGCTTTCCTCTCTTTCCAGAATGTAAGTCTGACTATGAAGTGTGTCTTACTGCAGGTCATCACGCTGGCAGTATGAGTTCCCCTCCCGGTGACAGTACCCCCTCACAGGCAGATGTGTCTCCATCCCACACGTGACATCCCCAGTGAATCCTCCCTAATCCTCCTTCTACTGCATCCTGCTCCCCCCAACACATCCTGCACCTCGAGACACCCATCTTTGCACTTGGCCTCCAGAGGAAGCCAGGAGGCCACTGTTGCCGGGTCTGCTCTCCCTGCCCAGACCTGTGCTGCACAGGGCACGCCCGGCCATGAACACTCAGGTGCCGCAGCCTCACGTTTTGAGTAAACGCCGAGTTTCCTCTGACTTGCTCCTCTGACACTCTGGCTTCTTTCTCACTGGCGCATAATGGTGTTAGCTTTTGCTAGTGTTCAGCAGATGAAGAGCCCTACTACTGAGGAACTGCCTGAAAGGTGGAGCGGAAACAGCAGGCCTCTGTGGTCCCCAAGGTGGGTGGGGGCTTCAGCTGTGTACTGGGAACCTGTCTGCTTTTAGCAACAACCTAAGTACTGATCATAAAATCAATAAGCTCTAAGTGATCTGGATCGTGTTTACCTCAGAGGACGCCCCTGTACCCAAGGACCTCGCCTAGCATTTGCTAGCATTTTAAAAATGGCATGATGTCCGGAGCTCAGTAGGAAGCAGGGAGACAATGCAAGAATGAACAATCAGCAAAATACAACCTCTGAAACGCTGCACTGTAGGCGCAGTTGCCGTTATTATGGATCATGTGACAATTGACATACTTTAATGTTTTGTTAATGTTTTTGCGTTTAAATTTAATTATCTGTCTGGGAGGATGCTGGTCTGCAAACCCTGGGATGCAGCAATCAGGTGCCTGAATACTAAAGGTTACTGATCTACAAGGATTCTCAGGAGGCTCAGGCTCAAGTTCACAGAAGGTGGTCCTGAAATTAACTTACTTATTAAAGAATACGTGTGTTTTCATATTTTAGATTCTCTTTCTTGTTTGGCAGCTAATATTACCGTACATGCTGTCCCTTAGGAAAATCAAATAGCTGATTTAGAGTCAGCACCTGGGCTATCTGATGCAGAATGGTTCAGTGACAAACAATACAGGTGTCACCTCTTCCCTAAGGCACAGATACCCAGTTGGCACTCCCCGACACTACTGCAAAGCTGGAACCAAGCAAACAGGCAGGCTGCCTGCCTGGCCCTCAAGTCTTCCCAGCAAGAACTCACAACAGGATTAGACGGCGCCTAGGTACCTCTGGCCCTGTCAGCTAAGGAGAGCTAAACCACTTCCGTCCATCTGTCCTCCAGCCAACCAGCCCAGAGGAAGCCCATGGCTTCATGTGCCCAGTTCCACTGCCCACAGATGGGGTCTCAAGACTCCAGGGAGGAATGGGTTCTGCTTCCCAGGGAACCACAGATCCAATGACAAAATGGGCAGGTGCCCTGCCTCCCCCAGGAGATGCCCAGAACCCACAGCCACTGTGGTGAAACCCTTCACCATTCTCCATTCCTTCTTCTGCATTATTCATCTGTTCTCTGGCCAGAGATGAACTCTGCACCTAGGGTGCTTTCCCCAGGGCAGGGTGAGTACCGTCTTTGTAGTAAACCTGAGATGCTTGGCTGCTCTGTGGTTTTCTTCCCTTCACTGAGATGCTAAAAAAACCATATATATATATATATATATATATATATATATATATATATATATATATATATATATATATATATATATATACACTCAGTTAAAATACTTCAGAAGGTGATGAACTTGGGACTAGGAACAAGACAGACTTGAAATTTGGGGTCTCCTAGATAGCTCAGGCCTCAGAAGGTAAAAGAATATACTTTTGGTTTTGTTCTTTTAATTTCTACCATAGTGATATGCACCCTACATGACCCAGAATCTCAAACATCAATCTCTGGTCTTTTTCTAACATTCTGCACATCAGCAGCACTGGCCGCATAAAAGAGAAGAGAGATGCTGGCTTTGTTTAGAACCCCAGACAAGCCCCACAACTATTAGGCACTGTGTTCCACAGGCAGAACATGAAGAAACACAGTCCTCACTGGGACAGCAATCACTTGGAGCTGACACTGTGCTCAGAGGACATGCAGCAAGGCAGGAGCCTGGGAGGCCCTCACTGGTGACACTGTTAGGTCCCGCCTTTCCAGCTGCACATTCCCTGGCTTTTCCATAAAAGAGTCCTGTTTGATCAGGAAAGTGACAAAGGAGTAAATAAAGAAAAGTGCCAGTGACATCTCAGGTCCAAAGGTAGATCCTAATGCAGCTAAGGAAGAAGTGACTCATGTTTGGCACGGCCTGCACTGGGGCCACGCTGAGTAATGACAGTTTCGGGAAGGTGATATGACCAAAGCACACAGTGTGGTTTCATCAAGGGAGTATCACTCAAGTTATAGACTATAGTTTTATTCCATCAAAAACTCCAATCAGATTACAAGTGAACTACGTACCTTACTCACTTACTAAAAATATAATTTCCTACGAAATGGCTTTAGAAATAACAATGTTCTTGTTGATAGCTTTCCTTGCACTGCAACAGACCTCAATGCACAGCCAACTCTGAAGTGGAAAGACCAACCACAGGCTGAAATTAATTTTGCACCTAAATATCTGCTGGTAGACAGTCATAAAAAGCCTGCTAAGTTTTCATTATAACTATTTAACTATTTTAAAATCTCCTTATAATAACAGTGAAACATCTAGCAACAGTAAATAGCAACATCCCTTCAATTAGGGTTCATATTTTATATCTTTAATTGAAAGTTTCATCCCAACAGTGAGTTCTTTTAGGCCCCAAGGTAAATTTATAATGTGGAATAATCAAATTCTATTTTTTCAAGATTAATTAGTTCATCAATTCAATCTTAGTGGAGTCCAGTAAAGCAATTCCAAGTCTGCTATGTGAGGAGAATCAATAAAGAAGGGTATGCAAACCAGGCTGGCCGATTCAAGGTGTCACTAAGCCATGCTGAGTCTGTTTCCAGTGCTTGTCCACTTCGCCTCACCATCCCACAGCCCAGACTATACCAGCCCCTCCTTTCCACCTGTCTGCCACCCTTTTAATGTTATTAACGCTCCCAGTAAAGACACTTCACTCTGACAGTGACTGGCCATGAGCGGTGAGGAACACTACACCCTGCGTGGTGGTCTCTCCCCGTTCCTAAAGATCTCTTTGGTACCTGGCATGCACTGGTGCAGGGGCGAGTGTGCCAGACACCACACTCCAGGTTCTAACCTTACTTCTGATCTGTAACCCACATCACAGGAGAGATTTGTGCATTAACAGAAACAGAGAACCCAGAGATAGCCCCACATAAGTCTGCAAGGTAGATGCAACATCTGTTAGTACAAATTTCTATTATTTCAAAATGTATTCTCTAGTATTTTCAGCACTGCCAGATCCAAATTTAAATTGTATTTGACTCAAGTCTCCTGAACTTTAAATACTGTGAGCAAAGAAACCAAGATGGCCCTTCTCTGCAAAACCCTGGAGTCAAAGAATGATCAGAGCACAGCTGCCAGGTTTCTGTTCCCAAGCCTGCAGGTTCCCAGATATCTGCGCTATGCATTTAATGTGAAGTAACTCTAACTCCTCACCTTCCAGAAACTCTTAGACTGCTACAAACAGTCATGGACACAGGTTCCAAGCAACACTTACTAAGAATCAGATACGACCACCAAAGTTATTGCTCCAAAGACAAAGAGGTAGCTCAGAGTCCAGTGTGGGCACCCATAGAACCTGCACTTAAAAGTACACTTGTGTTGTGAAGGCAAGAGCACAGAATGGTTCACAGGCAGGACAGCACTGCATCCCATCCCCTCACAGGGGGGGCACTGGGGGCCACATTCACAACGGGGCTGTATTTTGTGCGTCTCACTGTCGGGTGACTATGAAATACCAGTAGCACACGTATGACTGTCCCATTAGGTGGGACAAGCCACTCGATAGGATTCAACAGGATAGTCATGCACAAACCACCAATGGTTCAAGCCAGCCTCTCCTTTAATCTCCAAAAACTGAGGAATCCAAGAAATCTCCAGAAGAAAAGGAAAACCAAATGTGAGTCTCTGGCATTTCCAAAACAATTTCTTCAGCAACTGCTCCTTTGATAATCACCAATTAGGAATTTGGCAACTGGAGACCACATCACACCACTAAATATAAACTTTCAGCACATTAAAAGGTTAAAGAATAACATTTTTAAATTTTAAATAAAGTGGTTGCATGGTCCAAAAATCAAACAGGAGAAAAGGGCACCCAGGGAGAGGCCCCTCCTCTGCAGCCTGGCCTCTGCCCTCTCCTGCCTCCCTCCCCAGGCAGGTGCTGTGCAGCATTCACTTCCCCTGTAACTCTATGGTTTCCTGTGTACTGCTAAGCGTATCTACACACAGCCATGCATCCCACTTGTCCCCACCTTTTACAACACACGGAGCAGTCCACCGCTCTGCGCTTCCTGACTATCACTGAAGATGCCTGGCAGTGTTCTCAAATTAGTTCCTGGAAGGGTTCCCATTTTCACAGCTGCATACTAACCCATTTGTGTGCAAGTAAAACACATTTAACCAGTCTGCACTGACAGACATTTAGTTTGTTTCTAGTCTTTTGCTATTACAAGAATGGCACCGTGCACATATGCTACTTCCTGAGTATGTAAGAGTGCTGTGTTCAGGGGTTAATAGGACTTCAGTCTTTTGTATGTCAATTAGTTTAAACACTACCATTTGGTGCAGCAAGTCGGGGGAGTTTCCTTCTACTATCTCTGAAGGCAGATAAGTATTTTTATCGCCGTTTTGCTTTGTCCTGATTAACGGTGTTGCTCTATTCAATACTCTGTGTTGATGTGGTCTATAATGTGTATTTCTTTGATTTTGCTGTACCTAGTAGAAGAACAACTATTGTGAAGACAACGAGATATATAATGTTGCCTGTTACTGTTGTCCTGGTGACCTGCTGTGATGTTCTGTGCCAATTTCACTATACTGTCTCAATTGGCTTTATTCCATCCTTTTTTTTCTGTTTGCAGCCTCACTGTGTGTTCACTTTGTATGCCTTAATTTTGTAACATGAACAGCTATTTCTGGGAGGGCAGTATGTGGTTTGTCAACTAGTGATTTATGGGTTTTTTTGAGGTTTTGTATTGTTTCTACCCTTTTTTCTGTTTTGTTCTTTTTTTCTCTTTAAATAAAATTAAAAAAAAAAAAGTTTAAACTCTACCCATTCCGAAGGGACACTTTTACTGGTGTACTCATAACACATTCTAATTTCAATGCAATGACACGTGTCCTTTAAAAGGCTTCAAGGTGAGTCTCTGTTCCTTGTTTTCTTTGGTACCAGGGATCAAACTCACAACCTTGTGCTTACCAGGCAAGCGCTTGAGCCACTGAGCTAAATCCCCAGCTCCTCTGTTCCTTGCTATTACAGAGAAAGATGTTTCTCTTCTCACTAGAGAGGAGATGTGACTTTGAAAATACTATTCCATGGTGGTGCATGCCTGTAATCCCAGTACTCTGGGAAGCTAAAGCAGGACGACACAGGTTCAAACCTAGCTTGGGCAACTTAATGCAGTGAGATCCTGTCTCAAAATACACAAAGGGCTAAGGATGTAGTTCAGTGCAAAGGCCTTGGGATCAATTCCCAGTATGGTAAAAAAAAGAAAGACAGGGATGGAAGGAAGAAGGGAGGGAGGGAAGAGCAGGGAAGGGAAAGGGAGGAAAGAAGGGAGAAGCAGAAGGGAAGGGGAAGAAGGAAAGCAGACTTCAATTCCCTAATAATCTTTTAACACAGTCTCCTTTCGAAAAGCCTACGGGGGGCCGTCAATTGAAAACGGGGCACTACTCTCTTCCCCCCTTGAGCGGGCTGGGCTCAAAGCCCTCTGGTTCACAGTCTCCCCCTCCACCACCTGAGTGTCCTCTTCATTAAGCAGGCCGGAACCTAAGCAGCTGCCACCACACACTTCTCCTTCGCCTGGCCCTAGTGCAGGGACAAGGATTCTCTCATCTTAGAGTGATGGCATTCCTGTCACCTACTGATCTGGACACAGCCACAAGGACCAGAGGTTGACAACAGGTACAACCTCACCAGTGAGGAGATGAAAAGATATCCCCTCCAAGTCAGCAGCCCATGGCCTGGCTTCCGGTCCTCAGGGGCCACCGGGCCCATGGCTGCTTGGCACATCGGGCTGGAATTTTGGCGCAAGGCCCCCGGGGCTCCACCCTACACACTCCCTGGAACTTGGGTGTTTCAAGTCCTCATCTGCCCATGTGCACCTCACAGTCACCATTCGGGGCTCCACTGAGGGTCACTGCCTCTCTGAGGCCCCTCCCAGTCCCCCAGAGGACAGCAAGAAAGCAGGAGCTCCCAGGGCCTATGTCCCTCGTATTGCTGCTTGGTGTGGATGAAGAGCAGGCACATTCTCTGCAGCAGCGGGGGACATCACCATCTCCAGTCTAAGACAAGGATAATTCTCCAGTCTAAGACAAGGATAATTAGGGGATACAAAAATGAAGAAGAGATTCTGCCTATTTGCTTGAAAGAAACTTAGAATGTTATATCTGGGTTAGATACACTTCCCAAAATCCACAGCAAGTTATGTTCTTTGTTGTAAATATATTTCCCCTACGACATTTATTTTATTCACATTTAAATATCACTACATAATCAAGCTTCCGAAAACTCTACACTCTTCAGGTAATCACAACCTGGGCCAAGGTGAGCTACACAAACCTATCACTGTTCCTGTGTGAACAAGAAGTACCCTTCAGCACACTCACACAGACCCTCGTCCCTGCGTATGGTGCACCAGCAAAGCGATGAGCCGGAAAGCAATCTGCGTGTGTGTGCGTGTGTGTATGTGTGTGTGGGAGAGAAAGAGAGAGAGAGAGAGAGAAAGGGACACAGAGACAAACAGAGGACAGAAAGACAGAAACAGATAAACAGAGAAAGAGACTGACTTCTCTTCAGACTCTTCAGACAGCTACTAGTAACCCAAATCTAAAAAATAGTCTAATTGATTCATCAATTTCATCTTTATTGGTCCTAAGTTTTCATAAGGAAAATGTCAGATATATACAAAAACAGGGTCTGGTCTGAGGTCACTGGTGCCCCGCTTGGCCTTGATAATTACGTATTGTTATAATTATCTATCCCTGGCCCAGTGACATCACACTGTGGCCCCGCGGGACGACACACACACCTGACGTCCTCGCAGGTCCCCCCCTCCATGCAGAGCACAAGGCACACACCAGGGCCCTTGGAAAGTGACAGGCACACTCTGTGACCTGTGGTAGCCAGGTAAGAAAGCTGCAGGAAGTGCTAAGCTTTCTTCACAGCAATGAGTTTTGACTTGTCTAAGCCTCTGTTTAACAATGAAATAAATTCCGGTGAATAAAATTTCTGTGCCTTTATTTTTCTTTCTTCTGAGAAATGGTATTAACTTTTAGGTGTAATTTTCCTATTCCTCATAAATTCTCAATTAATACATCAATACTTCACTGTTAAAAATCTGATACGAAGTTCCTCTTCTGACAGAAGAAAAATATAGGCAGAAATTGTGAGCGCTAGCCAAAAACCTTATTTTTCAATCCCAGTAATGAGGGTAGAGCCAACCTTACTCCAAGTGGCAGCTGAAAAGCAGTGAGTATTCCCAACAGACCGCACCGGTACAGAGAAGAAGGCTGTACCCCAGCGCTGGGAAGTGACGAGACTTGAGAAGGCGACAGGAGTGCAGGAAACAGGCCAACACGGAAAGCAACAGTGACCGGCACTAACCTTGTTGCTGCCCAGACTGTGCGGAGGGATGAGATCCTGCCGGCTTCCGGACAGCTGAGGAGAAACGAGAGCATCAGTCCTCCGGCGGGGGGGGGGCACACAGGGTCAGCAGGGGAGGCCAGCAGGACCCAGGGGCAGCATCGGGGCTGTGAAGGCCGAGGCTGCAGAGGAGAGGCCTCCAGGACACAACAAACGCCGAGCTTTCTAGCAGATATGGGCGTCAGTTTTCAGGAGGCAGCGACACCTGGCCTTGAACGGGGCTGCTGCACTGTGAACCCCCTTTATTGAAAGGATACCAGCTCCTGGGTTCCTACCACGGCCTGATCCTTCCTCTGGGTACCAACGGCAAAGGAAAACTTGCCACCTGTATTTTAAAGGACAGGATCCCAGATACCAAATCTCTGCATGTACCAGAACATTTTAATACACCATTTTCCAAAGGAATGGGAAGATATTGACCTTGAGTTACAGCGGCATGTCTACACATCGCTGAGTGGCTCCAGTTTTCTGGTCTGAGGTCGCTGGTGCCACGCCAAGGGACAACCTCCTAGGGGTGCCCCCACATCCCTCCCACAGCCCATAGCTCGGGACAGCTGCTCCTTCCTGCCCACTTGTTCCATGACCTTTCTTCTTATGCAGCTAGGACAAAAGCATATTTTTTTCATACATGCATCTATCAGAAATGAGGAAAAGAGAAATCTAGGCACCATGAGAAAATTTCTTTGTGAAGAATTATTTCTATGTTTAATAGGCACATGAAAAATCAAACAAGCTCTATTTTGAAGCTCTCCCTCTCCACTCATCCCGCCTCCTCTATGACCTTTACTGTACCAGCCTGGGCACCACTTGCCATCAGCGACGTCTCCTCAACTGAAACGTAATCAACTGCAGCCCAGAATGAGCTGGCTGCTTCGGGCTCTGCAAGCCCCACAACAGCACCATCTGTGCTGGGCTCAGGACAGGGAGGAGGAGGGGTCCCTGAGTCTCGCTGGGGACGGCTCCCACACAGCAGGGGCGGGCACGGACATGACAGTGTGGGACCAGGGCACCCACAGCAGTGCCGGGGGAGGTGACCCTGAGCAGGGCAGAGGGGAGAACAGCACAGGCGAGGTGCAACTCACCCTGTTCACGTTGGGGGAGCTGATGCTCCTCCGGTTCAGCTTGCCCTTCCCCGTCAGCTGCTCCTTCACTGCCACTTCCTGGGGGTCAGGGAAGTCACATGAGAGATGCGTCCCAGACAGTGCTGCCCAAAGACAACAGTCACACTTTACAGGACAGAGTGATCCAATTTCAATCACTCGGAGTTACTCAGACTTAGAAGAAACTCTTCAGACGTCAGCCATGGCAAGCCTGCATGGCACGGATCACCACCAACGCCCCCGTGGTGCCACAGACCACACTGACCTGGCGAAGGCGATCCAGCGTCAGGAGGTTTTCCACGGCCAGCACGCTCCTGAGGTACTTCTCAATGTGCGCCTCTGAGTCGGCAGATGCTGGGTTTTCCACGTTAGCTGCCATCCTAGCTAAGGCTTCCCGTTCCTCCACGCCCTGGGCATCCTGCAGGACAAGCACTGTGTTCAAATTAAGTACCCTGCCAGAGAAAACGCTCCAGAAGCTTCCTGATACACACACACGCACTCACTCACTCGGAGGTCTGAATTGACAAAGAGGAGGCATCCTAAAAGTGTATGTTAACAACAGCTTTTGGAACTCAAAATGCATTTTTTTTTCACAGAAATTAGGAAAAGTGATTAGGGCAGTGGGCTAACGTTGAGGCTGTTCAAACAGAGGGTAAACAGCACATTCCTAGCTAAATTGTTCCTTATTCAATTTTCATGGTAAAAACCAAACAAACTACACAAAGTTACTGGTCAGAAAAAATGCTGTTGGTGAGCCAGAAAAGAACCACCCAACACCAGTACCACAGGATGGCCTCATCCCAAGACCCCTCGGGAGTGAGGAAGGGAAGGGGAACCCGACAACCCTCTCGGGAGCAAACAGTGGAGACGGGCAGGGAGACGGTGGGGTGTCAGTCAGTACTTGGGACCCCAAATCAAGATGTGGGGCTTCTCTCCTGGGTTTTTACCCTCAACTGGGAGCGGCTGTGGTCAAAGCAGCAAACCAAGAAACAAGAACCAGGCAAACCCGCGCTCACGTGCACTAGGTAGAGCCCTCCCTGCTCAGGAGCTGCTCATGAGTACAAACGGAAAACTCCCAAGTCAGGGAGGACTTTATTAATGTACTTAATTATTTCGGGTAAAATTATTTTGGCTTCGTAACAAATGACTCCTTGAGGAAAAGCAGATCTTTTATTTACTTGTGATTTCATATGATCATGTCGAAAAGTACAAAATGTACATCCATACACCATTGCATCTTAAATGCCAACTGAAAAACAAACATTTTATATACAACTGAAAAAAAAAGACTGCCAAGTTTTTTTTGTTTTGTTTTTTGTCTTTTTGAGACAGGGTCTTGCTATGCAGTTCAAGCTGGCCTTGAACTCACTGTGTAGCCCAGGCTGCTCTCGAATTTGCAACAATCCTCCTGCCTCAGCCTCCCGAGTGCTGGGATTACAGGTGTGTGCCACCACACCCAGCTGCCAATTAATTTTAAAATGCCATCAATTATAGGACATTCTAACTTCAAATATATATTTTAAATGTCAATAAGCCTCAAAAGAAATAAAACAGGGATGGTAGATTTATAAAATGGCTTAAGTTCACAAAGATGTGTCTCCCTTGGGACACTAGATTAACCATGACCAGAAGGATCCAGAGCTGACAAGAAAGAGCCATGAAGCTAACAAAGGAGATGACAGGAGAGTTCAGGGCTCCTGGAGGACAATCCTCGCCATTCTCCCAACACAGAATCCCTTCCGTGTCTGACGGCACAGACACCATCCTGCTTTTGTGAGGAGAAAGACAGAAACTGTGTCTGCTGCTCTCTGGTCTGGGATCACTTCTTCCTAATGGCGTCAGAAAAATGGAACAGAAGGAATGTTCAAGGGCTTGATTATTAAGGGATCTCTTAATTTTATTTTAAGTCTAGTCTTTAGACAATATGCTTCTGAGTTCCATTTTTTCTTTTTTTTTACCATCAGGTTTGATAATGTGAAAAAACAAAGCTCGACAATTTTTAGCTAGGCCCAAACACGTGACGGTATGTTTACCCTTAAACTGATTGCCCCATGTTTCTTCTCTTCTGAAACTAGACCACCTGAACAATAAAAGCACTTCAGAGGATTAAAAATCTACAAGGGGGGCTGGGCATAGTGGCACATGCCTGTAATCCCAGCACTCAGGAGGCTGAAGCAGGAGGATCACTGTGATTTTGAGGCCAGCTTGGCTATAAAGTAAGCTCATGGCCAGCCTGAACTGTGTAGCGAGACCCTGTTTCAAAAAGACCAAAAAAAAAAAAAAAAAACCCACTACAATGGTGTGTGAAAGAGAGGAAGGGGAGGAAAAGAGAGAAAGGAAAAGAGGAAGACAGTTCACTAAGTGTCATTCTCAACTGAGGTCAGGCCTTTTACAGAGTTCAGATGAAAAACAACTAGAAAACACAGAAAATATTTAAATTCTGGGAAAAAAAATTCTGAGACTAGACAGTAAGTCTCCAGCTAAACATATGCATATACTTATTTTAATCCTCCCAGTGAATGAAGCACACAGATTATTACAGACCTAAGGTTTTCAGTTAGTCAACTCTGCAAACAACTTAATTTGTAAATGTTCAGGAGGCTCCAAATTAAAATTAAATAGTTAATGATTATTATGTAAGTCTGACTGAAAATTCAGGAAAAAAATAAGGGTATTATTTAACCCTCCTGGAAAAAAGAAAGTATCTTAAAAGATGAGAAATTTAACTCAAAACCTACATGCTGGGATCGACCTGCTTTTTTTCAAAACCCGGCCTCTGTATTAAAACACATATTGTCCACTTAGTTGCTCACTCAACGGAGTCAGTCAACAAATCTGAAGGCCTGGAATGAGGGTTATGGTGCAGGGATGGTGGTATACGAGCAGGTTCCTATGACTTCTCCCAGTAGAAAGCTCTTTACCAAAATACTGAAACCAAACGTTAAGGCCATACCACACTATGAGTTAAGATTAGGAAATTCATGAAAAAATCAATAGCATTTCCTTAAGTATCCATTTTTGATTAAAACATATTTCTTAGGTAACTTTTCAGGGAGTTAGCCCTTTTTAAGTGCTTATTTTTAATAAATTCAAATCACACGTGATCCCTTCACCTCTGGAATATTGGAGACAATTTCAAAGGTCACTCCACAGCCAGGAATAGAGCTTCGATGAGACATCTTTTTTAGGAGACTTTGAGCAAAACCCTAGAAAAAACAAAACAGAAGATATAGTTTTTCATCTCTCAAACCGAGTTTCCATTGACAGGAAACAGCATAAAGGACACTGCATTCACTCCAGCCAAATGACATCCGTGTCTTTCCAACATGTATCTCAGTGCACAGAACTGAGCAGATGCCTGCCACGTGTGACAGACAGATCTCGTCCCCGACACATGGAAAGTGCAGATCCTAAGCCTGAAACCTGGCACCAGGCATCTGGATAGACTCTGCTTCGATGCCACCAAAGGAAACACAATGACCTTCCAACTCGGATAGACACAAAGACTGGTGATGCTCTTTCTCCCCTAGCACGATGGACAGCTTGCACCATGAATATTGACAAGTCCAGGCATTAAATTCTTGACCAACGTAGGATCGTTATGAAGAATGATTTAAGAGTGCCTGGTCATTGTTTATGCTGACTTTCGCTCTTTGCACAGTTAGGAATTGAACTGTTGAATTAATGCATAGATGACTCATTTGGAGATGCTGCTAAGATTGAACATCCTGGAGGTTGAAGAAAGCAGTGATGGGGGAGGAATGCAATTGGTGAATAAAGATAAGGAAGAGAAGAGAAAAGGGCCCAGAGCTTTCTTCCCCATGCAAAAGGGAAAGCAAAAACATGCAGAAACCTCTCAAGGAAACAGAAAAATCAATTCACTTGATCTTAAAAATACATAATTTCACAAGCCTACTTAACAATCATTTATTTCCCATTCAATTACATTTAATTTTTTGAGCTCCTCAGAATGTAAAGACTGTGTATTTTATTTCATCCTTTACTGCCTCAACTTTGGCCTTGTGCTGAGCCAGGGTCAGGGACCCTGGTCAGGGCCGAGCTACGCAACCTTATGGGTGGTGGAGGGCAGCGTGGAGGGCTCTGCTACCTTGCTTTTTGTTATCTGAAAACAGCACAAAGTTAGCAATTCTAATTGGCATGTATTAGAGTACTGTGGAAATAATCTTTCTTACCATAAAGCAGCAATTTTTAAAGAATGAAATATCTAAGGCTGAGGGTAAAGTAGCAATTTTTTAAGAATGAAATGTCTAAGACTGAGGGAAAATGGCAGACTTCCACATATTTCCAAAGCACTTCAACCATGATGAAATGTGGCAACTTGTTGGCCCTCGATTAAAATAAATCCACAGTGGGAATGGATCATTCCACAATGTGTCCCTCTATGGCAATGGTACAGGGCTGGTGGCTGTGCCAGGTAGGGCTCAGGGCCCAGCCACCAGGACGGCTGATTCAGAAATGGAAATTCTTTCTGCCAGGTGTGTTCCAAGAGCAGTATGTCCCTTTCAGTCCCTTCCAGACTTATGAGACAAGGAGACAGCAAGAAGGAATAGAAGGCACACCATGGACATCTGCACCTAACCCTGGGACCTGGGTTTTATAGATGTTGGACCAGCAAGCTAAAGAGTAGCAATTTTACCAGCATTACTGCCAGTCTTCGCTTCTTAGATTGATATTAGTGTGACATTTAGAACTAAAGATTAATTTTCAGGGGTGGAGATTACATCTAGGGGTCTGTCGGCCGTGACTGTGCTCTTTTAAATGAAAAGATTTCTTTTCCTCTGTCCTGGGTTTAATATTAAGAATGCCTCATGAAAGGGAGGAAGACAGTTAACTTGGATCCTCAGAGTCAACTTCCCAAACCCCTTCACTGACAAAACCAGAACAGGGGAAGTTTACATTCTTCCCTAAATACCTCCTATTGAACAGCACAGGGGCCTTCAAAATCCAACCACAGCTACCTGAAGGGCCTCATTCCTGGGTACCCACCGTCGACTCTGTCCCGTCTCGCTCCCCAATCTACCTGTCCTCTTCCCCCCTCCCCATGACACAGCCGTCACCTCCTCTTCCTGTCCACACCGTCTGTACAGTGTAGCTCAAACGCCACTGCCTGCTCTGAATACTTTGTGCTTCCGCGCAATCCCCATGCGAGCCCTCACAGGCGCACACGGACTCTGGCTCCTTGAAGACCAGACTGCTTCCTTTGCCTTTTTATCCCAAAACCAAGAAGAGGAACCAAAGACTTCAAGGACTGAAAGCTCTAGAAAGAGGAGAGTAAGTAGAAGCCGCCGAAGATCTAGCTGTTGACATGCTAGGAACATCCACCTCCTCCTGCAGGACTCTGGAAAAAAGACAACCACCGCACGCTGAGTTTGCCCTGGACAGGGCCATAAGGCACTCAGAAGAATGGCTGCAGCGTGAGTCTGCTAGGAGACTCAGAGTGCCAATTCAGGACTGTCTAGGAGGAAGTCGGATGACACAGTCACTGGAAAGCGAAGCTCAGTGCTCTGCAGCCTGTGTTTGCCAGAGGTCAGACCTGTGGTTAAAGTCAGAGCCTAAGTGAGGACCCCAGGCCCACCTGGCGGCTGTGAACATGGACACAGATCCTCTTCCGTAAAACCAGCTGCATGTCAGCAGGGTGGCTGAGCTGCACCGTCACGCGCACGATCAGGAACACGCGCTCGTCCGGCGGTGTGCCTTTGCTGAGCTGTGGGCAGCTGTGCACCGCGGAGTCCCAGGAGGCCTCCGCTCTGGCCTGCAGGTGAGATAGGAGACAGCTGTGTCCTTCTCTCTGCGCACCAAACCTCCTGCCAGAGACCCGCCTCGGAAGGGCTGGAGCACTCCACCCAGCACTGTCCTGGAAAGACGTGGAGTGCGAGCATGTGGCCTCAGCCGCTTTAGTCTGGCAGTACAGAGCACGGCACTCCACTGGCTGGTTTGTGTGCTTTATTTTTTTTTTTAAAAACAAATGTTCAAATATGAAAAAAATTTTTCAAAAATTCAGTGTAGCCTACTCAACTGTACTTTTCCTCAAGACCCACACACTATTAATTTTTTTTGCTACTTCTACTTCTTTTTCTTGCCACACACATACAATTATTTTTGCTGAACTACTTTTGAATAAGCTGGAGAGGTAACTGTCATCTTTAGGAAGCTTAACATCGGGCCAGGGATTTAGCTCAGTGGCATAAGCCCCTGCCTGGCAAACATGAGGTCATGAGTTCGATCCCTGGTACCGAAAAAAGAAAGAAAGAAAAAAGAAAAAAGAAATTTAACATCAACCCAATGCTATTATTTATTACAGAGTCCATATTCAAATTTTTTCATTTTCCCAGCCCAGGACTATAAACTGCATGTAGCTGCCACATCCCTTTAACCCGAAACACTGACGCAGCCTTTCTTGCTGCACGTGGGAATCTGGTCAGCCCACAACGTGCCCTCTCCGGTGGGGTGCAGGGCTGGTGGCAGTGTTTTCTAGTGTTAGATTCAAGTTTTGCGTCCTTAAAACACTACTCAGTGATGATGTGCCATCATCAAAGCAGCAAACCAGCTTTCTTTCTGCAAATATTTTGTCGTATTACTTTTCAAGCACATGTAAATCGAAATAAATGTCCTGGATTTACCCATCACACAGATTCAGCCATTAAAATCAAGATGTGGCCATTTGCCTGTCTTTGTGCTTTTTCGCCTTTTTAAAAAGTCTTTGCAAAATAATTCAAAACAAATCTCAAATATGGTGCCATCAGCATCCCCTGCCCTGCCACCCCTCAGTGCTAGGACAAAGCAGAGCTCCTGAGCAGCCATGCAGGCTCGAATCCTCCACCATGAGGGGAGGGGTGTGAGTGGCAGAATGTGACATTCAAGCTCTACTCTTTCTGGAAGTCATAATGAAAGGCATTCATGTATATATATTGAAAAACAGCACTGGAATGATTATCCTGCTGATGGCTTCCAAGGGCTCCTGAAGAGGTCAAGGGAACTTTCTGTCATTGGATCCTCACAAGTTCTGCTTGATTTACCTCCCCATCATGATGTTTCACAACTTGTAGCTCAAAGAACTCTTCCTCCTCTTCCCCAGTCAGGGTAGCATCCCATCCACCAGCTTCTGGGTCATCAAGGTTATCCTGAGAGCTGAAATCATCAGCTGAGAGCAAAGAGGTTCCATTAAATACAGAGATCGTTTCCAAGGATAACTCCTACCAGCTAAATTTCACCATCCATATTATCAAAATTCTTCCACTTCAAATTTCATTTGCTTTTGCTCCACAATCTCACATGATACTGATGACCATTTAACAGTTCGCAGATCTTAGAGATAGAAAGTGCCTCGAGAAATTATCTTAGCCAAGCTGTTCCCTTTATGCCTTGTTTTACATGGAAGGCAAATGAAGCCAAGGTAGCTAAGTGGTTACCCAGGGTCTGCTCATAAATGTTAATGATGGAAGTACAACCCAAGTTCCCCACCTTTTAGTGCACTGAAGAAAAGAAATACGTGTTTCTACGTGATTCCAGTTACCTGACTGCTAAGTGCAACAAAAAGATTGGCCACATGAGCTAAGTGCAACAAAAAGATTGGCCACATAAGCTAGAAACTGGCAGCCCTAGTTAGAAACTACACCATGGCCCTGTAGCTGTTTGGTCCCACCCACTTCCCCATCTGTCTTAAGTTTGTCAGGGCATCAAAAGTAAGTGGGCATGGGTAGACCAAGGACATATGTAGTGCTCAACAGAGTCTTGATCATCTCTTCAAACAACCAGCCCTTCCTTAGCAGCTCATTTTGGCAGCTTTTTTATGCACCACTCCCTTCCCTTCCCCATCTAGGAAGGCTAACATATGAACAGGCCAGAGTCACCCCTGTCTCCAAGGAAGTAGGACAGAGTCCTGAAGCAATATCTAAAAAGCAAAACCTTCCAGCCTGGCAAGTGGCTAGAGAGTGGAAAAGGCCCCATAATATTCTCTAACTTTGTGCACGCATCACGTGCTCAGTGGATGTAAAGCTAAACCCCTTGGCATCATAACTCAATTCCCAACCAGGGGGAGAAGCATGTCTGCTCAGAAGCATTCATTCTAATACACAGTCCCCCCACAGAAGCCTAGGAACCTCACTACTGACACTCAACTTACCTTAAGATCCCTCACCTACCTTTTCATTTTCTATTTTCCTCCTACAATCAGATATTATGGGTGCATGTGTACGTGCACGTGTGTAGGTGAGTGTGTAAAACAAGCTGTTTCCTAAAAATGTGCAGTGCAGTGACGAATGCACAAGAACTCACAGGAAAAGTGAGAAATGCATTAAATAATGCTATGAAAATGTGCTATGTAGTTACTGGCAGTGATTAGTCCTTTCCAGAGCAAAGTCTTTCCCTGAAAATTATAGAAGAAAATAATTTTAGCATAGAAAACACATGGCCCAAGGTCTGAAGCAACAAGACAGGGAACACGCCCATGAAGCTGTAAATGGTGACTTCCAAACTCCCCAGTCTCTGTGCAGTATGGGCATTCACAAAGCTGTCACCTCAGGGTGACAGCATATCTAACAACACACTTGGTCACCATCTAAGTGCTACCAGACACTGATCTATTGGGTGAACTTTTGAAACCCCTTCTAACTCACCATTTAAGTCAAGGAATATAACAGGAATGTGGGTTTCCATCCCAGGCACTGGGGTCCTGAAACATGAAGGACAGGCAGCATCTCAAAACACAGCAGACCCTCTGCAGCTCAGATGTTGGGCCACACCCCAGAACCCTCAGGGCTGCCACAGGCCAGGCAACGGCCCGGCACATGGTTTCCCAATGACTTAACAGGAGAGATGGCTTGAGACTGAACCGTACCTGTTATCCCATGCATGTGACACTCCAACCTAGCCTCAGAGGACCGCTTACTGTTTTGAGTGAACCCTGCCCTAACACACTTTCTTGATGACTGATATATTGATCATGTGCTTTAACTTACTAGTTCTGACTGCTATGAAGAGGCACAGGGCATTTGCTGACAGACAAGTTTAAGCCAGCACCAGAACCGAAAACTGGCGGGGATGCACTTCGCTTGTGACCAAGCATTCCTGTGCAGGGATGAGTGATCCCACTAATTACTATGCGAACTATTTTTAATACCAAATGCAGTGGTACTAAATATTGATTTGGGTTCTCAGAAAGCGTAATTACTTTGGCCAATAAAAATGTTACTTAATAAAACAGTTGTAGACCATAGTTATTCAAATCATGAAAGTAATTTAACAGCTCCTTAAGTTCAAACAACCCTGTTCTCACGTTATCTTGGGTCTTCCATTAAGTGTAGCCCCTGAAACCTCAAATGGGAAGCAGGAGCCCAGCAAACACTCTGCCCGTGCTGTGCATCCTACCATTCTGCAGGGGCGCCAGGGATGCCACTGCCTGCAGAGGGGACCATGCCGGCATTCCTCTCCTCAGTCAGGGTCAGCCGCATCTCCAGGAGCTGCGCTTCCCGGTCAGCATCGTCCTCCGATTTATCTAGAACATTGGGAGTGGGTATGAGATCCCGACCTGCCCTATCTGGGCTCCTGGCTGGTGACACAGCCAGCAGCAAGAAAGGACTGGTGCTAAGGTAGTGGCTGCACAGGCCATCAGGCCAGAGCCACAGTGTTCACACCCCTCGGACAGGCTCCATCAGCACAGGGTATTCTGAAGGAGTGTTGGCCTCACCCGCTATATTCTCTCTTTGCTTAGGGTTGGGGACTACACTAAAACATTATTCCCACAGGGTACACGTTCTCTTGAAAGGCCTGCCATGCCCACTGCTGGCACATCTATCTGGCTCTTCACTTAAATGGCCCCAGATGGGGTCAGCTCTATACTGACTTGAGGAGGGGATGTGCAATCTGCTCTTCCTACCAGGTTTGCTGACAAGCTTCTGCAGTTGCTGGTCCAAGTATTCCTGACGTTTTGTTAATGCATTGAGCCATTTTCTACGTAGTCTCTCTAAATCCCGATCCTAGTAGAGAACAAGGGAAACCATATTCAACATAATGTCAAGATTGTACATCTGAAACTGACGCTCTATCTTTTCTTCTTCTAACATGATTTAAAAACCTAAGTATTGTACAGTCATTTCCTCATTAGCACTGCCAGGTGACACTACCATAATTCAGAACAGAAATACTTAGAAGTTAAAGTATTTTGTTGAGTGGCAATGTTTTTCAAAGAGTATCCTCAGGTACTCAGCCATTTCTAATGACTCAGGGGTAGAATTCCAAGCACTCACAGTGAAGATCTTCCACCTGGTCTCTTTGCTGGATGGAGCTCACAAGCCATCAGCAATAGTCTTCTGACTTATATACCTCAGAACCATCAAAAGAATCCTTTAAAGCTCATAACTACTGCCTCCTATGTAACCCGCTAGGCTTCTGAAGACAACAACATGTCAATTCTTCTCTCTCTTGTTTTGTGTGTATTTTGGGGGGCTGGGGATGAGAGTGAGGGGATGGGTTATTATCCACAGACTAACAACTCTACCAGTCAACACCTGCAAGCAGACCAATCTTACCTCATTTCCTTCTGTAATGAGGTTACGAGACTGGGTAGGTCAGTGGAATGTTGCAGATGTCGAGTGTCTGGATTTCACCAGGGCACTTAACCAAATAGCCTATGACATTCTTGTGGACAAGATAGAGAAACGTGCAATGCATCTACTTGGGGGAAATCACAGAGGACTCAAATACCACATCCAGAGAGCAGTGATTAATGGAATAATGTCAGCTTGAAAGAAGTCTCTCTTGTTGTGCCATATTACTCTGCATTTAACCCCATCTGGTACAATGTCTTTATCAGTGACTTATAGGAAGGCAGACATTTCTATCAAATTACAATGATGCAAAACCAGGAGAGTGACTACCCTGGATGACATAATCAGGCTCCGAAGAGCTCGGACAGTCCTAAGTGATGACTAACAAGATGAAACTTCACAGGCATAAACAATCTGGCAGATTAGGAAAAGAAAAGAAAGGGAAAACTTAAAACTTACAAAAACCCTGCATAACTCCAGAAAACGGCTTTCAAGAGGTTCTGGCTTCGTATATGGAAAGCACCTAGGGTCTGATGCATGCTGAGGGTAAAGCGGCTGAACGGGCCTGACGTGCAGCTGAGGGGAGGGATCTGTGGGGAGCCTGGGTGGATGTCCTACCTCAACACGCTTCCTTCCTGGCCTGTGAAACAATACTCATCGTTCTCTGTTCTGTTTTTCTTCAAGAAAAAGCACTATTTGAATCAAATTGCTTAATTATTAAGTAACAGTACAGTAAGATCCTGGAGTGTGTAATTACGTACTTTAATCAAGTTGATTTGATGAGATTAACAGGTGCTCAATTACCTGGTAGCTGTCCATGTCCTCCTCTTCCTCCTAAATGAAAAATTACATCAGATAGAAGCAAAGTAAGTATTTATCCCAATAATCAGGCCATGCTATATAATCTGAATCCTTCCTCCAGAGTTTATCTGCTTAATTTAATTACCATGCCCCCTCCCGCTTTCCCTCACCCGCACTCTTCAGCTTTCCAGTCCTCAAGAAGTTCAGGAAAACCACGAGCTTCTCAGAGGAAAGTGAGGAGGCTGCCTGACCTTTTCCAAGCCAGTACAATGCTCTCCCTGCTGGGCTTATAGTCCCACTCACCAGGGGAAATCAGACACCTGCTGGCAAACAGGCTTTACAAGCCAGTGGGGGGTTTCTGCCAGGGTGGTTGGTGCTGGGAAGTAATCACTGTAGGCACTGGGGAGTTCGTGGAGGCTGAGAAGTTTTAACCCTCTGCTTGCCACATGTAGGGCAAAGCCAGTTACAGACTGGCACAGTGACTCCACCCAAATGCACTGCACTACAAATGACACCTAAGGCAAATTCAGAAATATTCAAAGAACTGTTCATGGAACCAGTGTTCTGACTGCCCCTAAAGGACTCTCTGGTCTGGCTTTGGCTTTCAACAAGCAGGGAAGAGCCACTGAGACTTACATGGAAGGTCTCGTGCGTCTTTAGGGTCCTGAGTGGCCTCACTTTCACACAGCCAATGCCAACAGACAGGATGCATTCTTCAATCAGTGGTAAAGTCCCGGACTCCTGCACAGACTTCACTTCGACTTGAACTCGACGGGACTGCCCCTAGTAGACCAAGAGTCTTAAAAATCATTCTTGATTTCTAAATTTTGGGTTAGAGAGACCCCTACTGGCTCATGTTGAGAAAAAACACCTAAGTCCAGAGACCTCTTACTGTATCTTATAAACATTAAACACTAAAATACAAACTAAGAAAACTAGTTATTTCCCTTTTAAGCAAACAAAAATATACAGAATAAAGGGTTTATATATTTCTTCAATAAAAGTAAATACTAAAAGAAAACATTCTAATAGGAAATGCAAATAGCTATGTAACAAAAAATGTTCAATTTATTGATAATCAAATACACGCAAATTAAACTAAGCATAATACAGCTTTATTCTCATTTGCTAAACTAGCAATTGTATTTGAAAAGGGATAATTCCAATACTACCTAAGCACTACAAGACAGGCAATTTCATACACTATAAGAGCAGGAATTTAAACTGGTGTAAGTTCTCTGCAGAGTGATATGACTTAAAAAATATAAGTATCCTTTGTCTCAGCAATTTAAGTTTCTAGAGATATATTTTATTTATAAGACAATAAAACATGCATGGAAAGAATGTAAAAGTACTGTGAACAACAAAAAATTAAGATACAAGTTAAATGTTTAATACTGGTGACTGTTTAAACTGTGACATATATAATGAAACACTATGCAGTTATTAAATCATTCTGTAGAGAAGCATATATAACATATTAAGTTAAAGATCAGATGACCAGAGTCAGTACAGTGTGATCCACTTTTAAAAACAGGCAATCCAAGTTAGAAATAAAGGCTAATGCTGCTTTAGAGTACACATTATTTTAAACTAAATTCCAAAATGAACTGACCAGAAAGAAGCTGTTTCTAGTTAAGCATGTTTTCAGAATAAATCTTGTGTGACTGTGTGGGTACAATGAAGGAACATTATAAATAATTCCCTGTATTCCCAAATTACTGCCTTCGAACTTGATTTACTGTTAGGAAGAGAAAACAGCATTTGAAAATTAAAATTTGAATATTCAATTTCAAGTCAATTACTCTTGTCTTCCAGCAGTTTTAGCTCCCAAGAGCCCAGCACAATCAGGAAAATCTACTTAGGTGGCCACTGATCCCATCAGGCTGCATTTCAATGGATGGGCTACAGATGTCTTCTTACTCAATATTTTCCAAACACTATGCATTTGAGATTTTGTGAAAAAAAATCCCTCAGAAAAATATTTCAATGGCCTAAAACATTATTTCAATTAGCTACCTTTTATTTTTATTTTGCCTAAGCCAGAAAGTGACCAACTACGAAGGTGTGAAGAGTAACATACATACAGTGAGTAAAGATTTGGGACATGGAGGAAGACAAAGAGAAAGCAAGGGTTGGGAATGGATTTCTGTTCCATAGAAAAGCTTTGAAAAGTCTACTTCAACCACTGCAGTGAACTTACTGTGACTGCTGATATTTTGCCATTCTGCCTACCTCGACTGCATATGATTAATCAGTTGGCCTCCACTTCATTCATGTCCAAAAGCAAAGTGTCCCGATTTTCAAATGCTAGACTCAGGTGAGCCCAGTGCTCAAGGGCCTCTCAACTCACTGACACGAGCTTCTGCGACAGTGTTTTCCTGATTCCCAATTCCTTCTACATGTGACTCCAGAGGGACCCAATTTCAGCCGCAGGGGTTCTGTTTTGTCACCAGGAATCAAACTCAGGACCTGGCACTTGCCAGGCAGGCGCTGTGCCACTGAGGTATATCCCCAGCCCTCAGACACAGGGTCTTTATCGTTGCCATCTGTATAGGAAAAACCTTTCCAGACCCTGCATGATATTTTCTAGCATGCCGATAAGGACACACATCCTTGAGAGCTGAGCTCAGCGTCATAGTACCTGCCTGGCAAGTGCAAGGTTGTGAGTTCAGTTTCTAATACCAAAAAAAAAAACCTTAAAAAAAGATACACATCCTTTTGCTGACAAACCCAAGAATGTAATGTAAGAATGGACTTGGCAGGCTGGGGATTTAGCTCAGTGGCTTAAGTGCCTGCCTGGCAAGCACGAGGTCATGAGTTTGATCCCTGGTACCAAAACAAAACAAAGAATGGACTTGGCCAGTCTAGATTTCTTTGCCAACACTTTTGTTAAAAAAAGAATCCAGAAGGCTGAGGCAGGAGGGCTGTTGCGAATTCAAGGTCAGCCTAGGCTACAAAATAAGTTTGGGACCAGCTTGAACTGCATAGCAAGACCCTGCCTCAAAAGTACCAAAAAAAAAAAAAAAAAATCCAATATCAAGGGAGGAAAGAATAGCTCAGTAGTAGAGCACTTGGCTAGTATGTGTGAAGCACTGAGTTCAATTCCACACACAGTCCAAAAAAAAAACATCCAGTATTAAACGTTCAGGTGCCAAAGATCTAATGTGAACACTGGCAACCTCGTTACCTGTCGGAGTTGGAAGATGCCTCCTGTCGGGACATCCTTTGCAGGAATCACTTCCACGGGGCAGTATTCACCATTCTCATTCTGTTCCAAGATCTGAACCCAGAATTCCAACTTCCTGGTAACTTCACTCCACCTAGGAAATAGTTGTAGTGCTTGAAAATCATATATTTTTGTTTCAATACAGGCATCTTAGGGTCCTACATATGAAACGTAGCAATGAAAAGCAATGAAAAGGACCTCCAAACAGTAACTCAGGGGCATTCAATGCATGTATCGACAAATATAATGAAAAGCAAAGTTAAACTAACTTAATATCAGGACCAGAGATGGCTTATTCTGTTCAGAAAGATACGATGACAAATCTGCTTCAAAGCAGTTACTCAAAAATTAGAACATTCTAATCAGATGTACAGAATCAAGTGCAGGGATTAAATTCCCACGGACAGAGAAGGGGTGCACGGTACACTTCGCCAACTTCACCAACAGGCCAAAAAGAGAATCAAGATAAAAATCTCACCTCCTCATTTAGGATTTGCTAAAACATTCTAAATGCAGAAAAAGAAAAAGAAAATCTGGTCCTCATCTATAATTAGGTGAAAGTAAAAACATCTTCTATTTCAGTCGTTCCCTCTTAAATCAACAGACCAGCTTACCTCCTTCCATCACTGAGTTACAGGCAGGGTGAAAATAAATGCTACCAAAGATCGCCCACCTTTCTCCCCCACCTCCCTTTTTCTTTTTGGCCATACTGGGGATTATACCAGGGCAGTCACACTGACCTACATCTCTATCATCAATTTATTTTTAATTTTATTTTTGAGACAGTGTCTTCCTAAACTACCCAGGCTTGGCTCAAATTTATGATCCTCCTGCTTCAGCTTCCCAGAGGGCTGGGATTACATGCATGCAGCCCAAAGCCCAGCCAAACTGTTTCTTCTTAAACAGCTACACACTTCACTGTCTTCCAACATTTTTCAAAGTTCACTCTGCTAAGAAAGTTTTACTATGAGATTATTACTCTGGAGACACCGTTTATTCCTAGGACCTGGTATTGCTCAGGAGATAGAAACCTTGAGTTAAAAATAGCAGTAGGAATCTGTAGCAATTTTTTAGAAATTGTAACTATAATCCAACGAGTTCCTAAAACTCACCTGTCCCGAAGACTCCGTGTTTTTGCTTGGATGATTCCCAAATCCCAAAGGGCTGGGTTTTTCCGAGGATCATTCATCTTATGTCCATACACTTCAATTGCCAAGGCCCCTTCGGAAAGGTGCTCAATAAAGTCTTCAGTAATGTTAACAGAAAACTCCTGGAAACACAACGGTTCATTACAAAATAGCAAGCACTTTCTGGTAATCATATGACTCCTTACACCAGACATCATGTGCTTAATTCTATCACAGAGGAGAGAAATAGAGAACCAAATATTTTTGTTATAGAACAGAGCTGTTATCCAAAACCCTTAAGGAATGCTCAGACGGTCTAAGTTTCTTCCCTTTAAAGACACAGTGGTGCCTTGGTTCACGAACTTACTTCTTTCCACGATTCTGGTCACAAATCAAATTAGACAAAAACTAAGTCAAATTTCCCCACAGGTCAATAATGAACCTACCAACTGAATTTAATTCTTGTCCAAATGTTTGTGACCAGAATCATGGAAAGAATTAAGTTTGTGAACGGAGGTAACTCTATCAACTTTCAACTTTTCACTATGAAAGCGTAGTATGTAAGACCAGCAATGTAATCTGTTTTGTTGGCAACATTTTGGGAGTTATTTTTAAAAGTGTAACTTCATTAAGTATTATAATGACATATGTCTCAATATAAAAGTTACTATACATGTAATAAGGTAGTAGTAGTATGTTGTGAAAACAGGTTTTAAAATGTTAACTATCTGTCCTAATAGGAGACACAGGAGATAATGAAGTGCACAAAATCACCTAATCAAAAAAAAATTCTCCCACCTGTCTATCTTTATAAGACAGCATTTTGCAATTAGGATTGTTTTATTAATGAAGACATGGAATTTCTCATCTCTAATAGTATCTCTCACTGTCCATCTTTAAGTCACTAAAAATATTTCTGTTTTAAACAAATGAGAAAGAAATCCCACTCAGTGGTATAGCAGCAGCAAAGATTGTGGAACCTACCATTTCAGGCTCTGCTGGTTACTAGGTACAGGGAAAGGGACTGTAACTATCTGAAGCAAACAGAGCTCTATGAATGGCACCATCACTAAATAAAATGGTAACATAGTGGCAGATAAAGTGAATTTCTTTCAGAAAGGAGGGTCTTTTTGAGTTCAGGTTGGCCTTGAACTCGTAGCAATCCTCTTGTCTCAGCATCCCAAGCGCTGGGATTATAGATGTTTGCCACCACATCCATCCAATAAAGTGATTTCTTATCTTTTCTCTTAATTTTAACACAAAATTAGGGCTGGGAATTTAGCTCAATGGCTTAAGTGCCTGCCTGGCAAGCGCAAGGTCATGAGTTCAATCCCCAGTACCGGAAAAAAAAAAAAAAACCTAAATAAATTTTAACACAAAATTTATCTTTGATTATGGATGAATTACTGCACTGACACTCTAGTTTTTGACTCCATGTCTACCCTAAGAAACTGCTTCAGACATATGGGTACAATTATTCAAAGAAATAAGTATTTTTGGTTTTGGTTACACATGAGTACTTTGAACGTTGACCTGGACTAGAAAACAAACTCACACTGCAGTGATCAAAGACAACCATGCAGTGCGGTTCCTTGCTGATGGGTGAGGAGGAAGAGGTGTCCACTTCTGGTGCCACCATCACCGGCTCCTGCTGATCCCAGAAGCTGTATTTGCAGAACACAAAGTGGGACAGGTGCTGGGGCAGCCCCGTGGCTTGAAGGATTTTAACCTGAAAGGAAAACAAGGCTGTGTTTTAATTAGAAAGTCCAAGGAGTTCTGTGTGAGAGGTCGAGGACCTGAGGTCCTGGCTGCCCTGGCAGAAGAGAGAGTCTGAGCACACTCAGACTCCCCGTTCCTCAGCACACTGAGTACAGTATCCTTGCCAGGGCGGCCGCGCTCGGAGCCCGCCCCGCAGTGCATTCCCACCTTCCCTGAGCCTACTTCCGTCCTTCCTGAAGCTCCGTCCCACCCTTCCTCTGAGCTCACTTCTGCCCTCCCTCTTCAGTCTATATATACTCCTGCACTTCTGTAATAAAATCGGATCCACGCCATCAGCCTGATCTCTGGAGTTGTCTCTCCGTCGCCCCTTGCCAGTCCCCCGCAGCCCCCAAAAGGCTGCAGTTCTGTGCTGACTAGAGCTCTAAGTGTTGGTTTATGGTGGCCACATCCCCTTCATGCTAGAACCTTACTCTTGCATCTGAAATGGTTCCGAGGACTCTGCCTTTCAATGAGAGCCGTGATATAGGGTGACAACGACATGATAATGACGTGCTGTTGTAAAGCACTTAGAGGATGGAAAGTGCACTTAAATTCTGCCCTCTTAAAACATATAAGGCTATCACCATCACTTCAGAAGAACAACATGCTTGTACATCAACACCATTCAATGACATGAATTTGCCCAACATGGCTAAGGATTAAGAACAAAACTGTGCAATTAAGGAAGAACAAAGTCAGTGTATGTGACAAAAAGCAATGAACATTCAGGAAAGCAGAGCACTCAGTACTTAAAGTACAAAGGGGAGCTGAGTGTGGCAGTGAACAGCTGTGAATGCTAGCAAATAGGAGGCTGAGGATGGCACCCTCCAGGCGAGTCAGGGCTACACAGTGACAACCTGTCTCAAAAAACGAAACAAAACCACCCATCCCAAAAGCATGAAGAGGAACCCGGCTCTCAGGCAGAAACTGTAGCATGCCACAGCATTTCCTGGAGGACTGTGACGGCACCGAGAATGTGCAAATGGGAAGTGTGGCTGCGGCTTAGCTCCTCCCAGTGCGCCCCTGACCAGCCAGCACCCAGACGTCCAAAACTGCGAGCTAGACTCAATCAAGCTCTCCTCTCTAAAGTTACCAGGGTCCTGTATTCTGTCCCAGCAACAAGGGAGGTAACCAAGACAGAAGTGAAGGTGGCAGAGTTTACCATTCTCGGCACCAACATTTACTCAATGCCCTCCCTACACACTGAGTGGGAAACTTCCAAAGGGCGCATGTTCTGGGCTGCGGACCAGAGACTTTCGGGTAACAAAGTGCAGGGATACCTGAGTGCCCCCTGAAAAATGTCTGTAACAGATTTTAAAACAACCAAATATTAAGGTTTCTTCTGGTAGCAGCATCGAGCTAATTTTATTTTGTGTATCTTTTCTTCTGGTTTGTTGTACTGGGGATTGACTGAACCTAGGATCTGAATTGAGCTATATCTCCACCTTCTTTTTAATGCTTGTTTTCTGATACAGGTTTTCATTAAGTTACCCAGATTGGGCCCAAACTTGTGATCTCCCTGCCTCAGCTTCCCCCAAAAATGAGATTATAGGCACCACACTCCGCTTTGGGCCAATTCTCAATCTGTGGTGTTTGTGGTTTGAGTTACAATAGCCTAAAACTCCTCCACCTGTGAAGGAAACTAACTCCCCCCCCCCCCGGCATTAAGTTAAACTAAATTCTGATTTTGTAAGTAAGCTAATTTTCATGATTCAGCATTAGTCATAATACAATATATTCTCCACCTGGTCACTTTCTGCTTTTTGTATGATTCACTCTATATCTAATAAATAAATTTAATGAAAATAAAGTAGAATATATGGCATAAGTTCACATTCAGCACCAAAAATGGAGCCTCAATATTTCAGGAAGTATTAAGCACAAGCAAATCACACCACACAGGTCTCCTCACACCAGGTCCAAAATGGGTCACCTACACATAGCAACTCCACTTCTTCCTGTGATGCCAACCCAATGAATAACTCCCTGCAGGCTATGAAAGAGATGGGTTGACACATTTTATTCCTCCAAATCAAAGTGTATAATCAATATTCTGCAATTAACTTTCCATGAACTTTTTAAAGGACCATTCATTTTTCACTTTAAAATGTTTTCACTTTGGCTCGAGTGAGTGGCAGGCGATCCAGGGAGAGAACCAGGCAGCCAGCGTCTCCTGAGATTCGCACCATGTTAGAACTTAGGGCACTGGGCAACAAAGGAACCCGCCCACCTCCCTGGTAAGCAGCCGTGGCTCAAGCAATTGGCGGGCGACCCAGGGAGAAAACCAGCCAGCCAGCATCTCCCAAGATCCGCGCCATGTTGGAGCTTGGGGCACTGGGCAACAAAGGAACCCGCTCGCCTCCCTGGTAGGCAGCCATGAGCCTACCGGCGCACAGGCTGAGAATCAAACATCCTCCCCTCCCCTTAGCAAATGGGAGCCAGGGGTCTCAGCATCTCTTGGGAGGATGACCGTATGCAATATAGAAAATATGAGGGATTTCTTTCTACCATCTCTTTGAAGGCAAATATTGTTATCACTATTTTGCTTTGATTTGATTAATTGTATTGCTCTATTCAATACTATGTTTTGACAGGTTTTAGATGTTCTGTATTTGGTTTGATTTTGCTATACCTGATTGAAAGGGCAACTATTGTGAAGATATACTATGGTACCTATTACTGTTATCCTGGTAACCTGTTATGAAGTTCTGTACCAATTTCACTGCATTGTCTCAATTGGCTTTATGCCGTCTTGCTCTGTTGTATTTTACTACCTTCAAAATAAATAAATAAAATTTTTAAAAAATGTTTTCACTTTAAGGTGAGACAATGTGGTACATGGGAAGATGACAAGATTTTGGAGTTACATAGATTAAATAAAAATACCTGGCACTTATTACTGCGCATGCTGGTACAAATAAGTTACATTCTTAGTTTTCCTGGACTTAGCTTTCTCCTGGAAGAAATGGGAGTATTAACAGCTACCCTACTATACAGGGTGAGACTGACCACATCAATGAAGAAAGAAAATGAGTGAAACAGAACCAGAAATTGAGTAGACGTTCAACACACATCACTTTGCGACTTAATTCCACCTGGAAGCCACTTTTTCCTATAGAAATTAATCTCAATTTTAAGGTTGCAATAAGTAAGAAAGAAGAATATCAGAAAGGAGGAATAGATTTTCAGAGTATGGGTTGTTTAGGTTTTTAAGTTTCTGTGTACAAAAATCAAAACCACCACAAGGTGTCAGACTATTACAAACTTTAACCCTGGGCTGCTGAAGACAGGAGCCAGAAGAGGGCAGCAGGCATCAGTGTGGTCTGGGACTTGCAAACACACTGATTTTCTTAGTATCAATGAAAATGTCAGTATGTGTGTATTTTTATATGGAAAAATAAATCCAGAGTTCTTTTACTGGCCAGTGACTCATCACTCATATCTTAACAGTCTTCGGGTTGGTGTCTCTCATTTTCCCTGTGCTTTGTTTACTGTCATAGCGTTTGTTTGCCCTTGTCTTTTTACACAAAAGGCTGTTCCATGGGAGAGCGCAGTGTCTGAGAGGCGCTTCCTCCTGGAAGCAATCAGACTCCACGGAGCATTGACTGATTCCAGGTCTGCGACAGGAATGAGACCAGTGTCTACCGCGGAGGTTGTTATTTCAGATACTCTACTTTTTCAGTGATAAAAGATAAATTTCCTGGGCTGGGGATATAGCTCAGGGGCACAGGGCTTGCCTGGCAAGCTTGAGGTCATGAGTTCAATTCCCAGTACCAAAAAAAGATAAATGTCCTAAGAAGGACTGAGAAACTTCAGGGCAACAATCCAAACCCAGTTTCTAGCACAGGCAGGGATAGAGGGAGGGAGACAGGAGGAAGAGGCAGGAGAAGGGAAGAAGGAAAAAGAGCAAGAGGCAAGGAGGAGGAGAGAGGAAAGGAGGAAGAGAGAAAGAATGACTGATTACTGATGATAAAAGATGACCTTTCAAAGTCACATTAATTGTCCACCATCTTTAATGGGCCACATGGAGTCATCAGGCCTAGGTGTCTCTCACAATAATGACATGTTAACGCCTCAAGGGAGAGGTTCTAAACTCCAGTACAATACAATGAAGACAAACCTCTTAATGAGTCAGAACTAACTGGAGTCACATGGCAGGCTCCCATGGAAGGGAGCCCAACTCTACCAGCAGTAGCCCCCTCACTCTAAGCTAATGCAGCTGGCTCCTCCCAACCTCAGCTTTGCCTTCCAGAAAGATGCGCTGAGCTCCGAAAAAGGGGACCTAAGAAGGCTTGAGGCTTCTTCATTTGCATTTCACTGGCCCCTTGCTCATTTCTTGTCATCAAAACTTTTTTGACTACTTCCTGCCAAGAAATGAACCAACAACAGCGCTGGCCGCTGGCCTGGCTGGTGGGCTAGGGGTGCTTACTCCCACTGCTGGGATAACCGGCAGGTGGCTCTACCTAGGCTGGAGTCAGGAGCCCATTAAGCCAATTACCCTTGAGACTCAGGGTAATTGAGACAAAAGGATAGACCCAACCCCTCTCCTTAGGGTACCAAGACTCTTCCCCCCAGCCTGCTGTCTGGATGATTTAGGACCTCAGATGCCTACTCTCAGAGCAGCTGGGTCACCCAACACTGAAGCCTTGCATTCACTCTGTATGTCCCCTACAGTTTCGTGCCAATGGTGCAGGGTGGAGCTGCTGGACAGCAAGAGCCTGGCTGCACCCATCTTGTATCAGACATGCCACTTGGCTGGTGACAGCATGGGCATGAATGGCGTTTGTGGGTAAGCCCGCAGTGAGGGCCAAGGGCTGACGGACGGAGGGGCTGGGCTGCGCTAGGGAGCACCAAGGCATCTTGGCGAAGGAGAGCAGAGAACGTGCGGGGAGGCTGAAGAGTGGCTGTGGCAGAGCTTGGGGTGGGCGCCACGCAGGAAAGGTCTCCAGTCTCCATCTTTGGCAGACTCAAACCTCCAGCAAGGGGGAAAATGGTATGGGAAGCCCTGGCTTCTCACAGAGCAGTGCAGTGCTTGGATTCATATGATTGTAGAGCTGAATGGCCCAGAGAAAAAAAACACTGACTTGACCCAAGTCTCACAGGAAGCTGCTGGAAGTGTTGAACCAATGCTTCGGGACTTGTGACAAAATATGGTCCCCAGAATACCAGGCACTCTCAGATTTATTTGGAGACAGATATTTTCAAAATTAGAAAAAGAACTTAAGAATTCTTACCCAGACAACCACCATCTTCAGAACAGCCCCACTGGGGCTGCGTCTAAAGGAACCTGGGACTCACCATGCAGATCAGTTTGTTCTCCTGGGTCTCCTTCTCACAAAGGACCTCTGCAGGGTCGTCCCCTCCTGCAATCCTTTCCCCGATGGCCCCGCTGATTCGCATCACCTCCACATGCAGCCGACCCGCCACCTGGAGTAATGAGTAAAGCAGACAGTTGTTTCCAGAAATGGTTCCTCTGCCCCAAGAGAACTCTTCTGCGTTAAAGCCAAGCTACCAGGTATTAGCTTTATTTTTTGGCTTTCTGAGATAGGGTCTCACTAAATAGTTCAGGCTCGCCTTGAATTCATAATGTAGCCCAAGCAGGTTCCAAATTCATGGTAATCCTTCTGCCTCAGCCTCCCAAGTGCTGGGGTTACAGGAATGTGCCACCACACCCAGCTCTTCCATTGTTAGTTTCTAAGACTTGTTCTGCTCTCAAGACTATTGGCAATAACCACCACAAAGCCCTATGGAAACAAAGTCTCTGTAACACAAATACATATTTTTTGTCACCGCTAATAAAAAGCCAGTAACAGCAACATTCCACTGCCACCCCACTGTTCCCAGAACTGCTCTCCACCAAAGTGAGGCACAGAGAGAAAGCCAACCTCTCCCTTCTGGTTGACGATCGGGACAGCATACTGTAACTTCACGTCATAGAAAAGGGACTCGAGGAAGACATTGGCCACCCCAATAAGGCTGTGATTTTCCTGCTCATCGTAGAATGGGTCAGCACGCTTGAAATAAGATCGGGTTACCTGAAAGACAGGGCACACAACCTCAAACACCACCATTCAGCCTACTGCTTTCAGGCACACTCCAACGAAGTCACTTAACTTTCATCACTATATATCATGAGTCTTGCATCTCTTTGGGTAAAATAAAATTTTGTTTTATTTTGTTTTGTTTTTCTGAGACAGGGTCTCACTTTGTAATGCTGGCTGGCCTTGAACTAACAGGGATCCTCCTGCCTCTGCTTCCCAAATGTTGGTATTACAGGTGTGCACCACCACCCCAGGTTTAAAATAAAGTTCTACTTCAAGCACAGCACTGTACTGTTCGCTATTCTCTCTCTCTGTCTCTCTCTCTCTCTCTCTCTCTCACACACACACACACGCGTGCGTGCGCACACACACACTCTCTGTCTCTCTCCCTCCCTCCCTCTCCCTCTTAGAATGGTGATCAGTGTCCTTTACCTACAAGAAGGAAATCCCATTAACGATCCTACTTTATCACTTCTACTTCATGTGGAAATCTTGCCACAAAAACAGAGAAACAACATACACTGCCTAAAAAGTGGTCGGGGTACGGAAGCTCTCTTCACTTTCAGGGAAGAGGTCACCACTACACCTACTGCTCCTACCAAATCATTAGGTACACTGCTACAAATGAGGACTGGGCCCTCAGGACAGCAGCTGGCATCTGTATTTGTTCTTGTTGTTTTAAATCTAAGTTGAAACAGGAACAGAACAGCAAAGAGAATTTTAAAATTTTAAGCAACATGTATATAAATTGATGACAATTTCATGGATGGCAATCTAGAAAAATAAACATTTTTACAAAAAAGCAGCTACACAAATAACTCCATGTGGAAACAAAACTTCCAGCACTGAAAATACATGATACAGTTTTCTATTTTAAATATGTACAAGTATACAGAGGCCTGACTTAAATGAGATCTTCAAATTGAGGAGCAGTACGCACAAAAATGGTACATACTTTATAGTCAGAATTTCTTTAAAAGAAATGTTACTAATAGTGCAAATACTAAGGTATTGGAGATGTTCAATTTGAACAGTGTATACTGTAGGTTATCTGCAAGGCACAGGGTGTTGATGGGAAGAGAGATGATAAGTCTGTTCTAAAGAGAATCCCAGACAGCGCAGAACACAGATGCCTATGGGCCAACAGAAGGCCTCATGGAAAGGGGAGAACCTGCTAGAAACTCAGAGAAGAGAATGGGGGGAGAGGAAAAAAAGATACCAGAAGGATAGGTTATTAAAACTCTTAAAACAGTTTACACGATTAAAAAAAATTCAACTCTACAAATAGTCCAACAACTTTGGGAAAACGAACAACTTCCCAAAATGAGCAGGCAAACTCCCCCTTCTGACTGTTCGGGTCACGGCTAGCCCCCTGGAGCTCACCGGGGTGTCTTCCTCGCACTCCTTCCACTCCTGGTAAAGGTCTCTCATGTCCAATAGCCTGTTGTCCAGCTTCTCCAGAGACCAGATCTGCTTCCCTTTGCCTTTTCTTCTCACCTGGATTGCAGGCTCACTGAGAAGAGAGCCCCGCTGCAAATACAGGAGGAGGGAACTGTGTGGGACTCCAGAACACCGGCTGACCACCGCCAGCACTCGGCGCCTGGACGCACCAGTCGAGGCTCGCTGCGCCAGGCTGAGTGTGACGAAGCTTCCCAGAGATCTTGCGCGTTTTATCCTTTAGCTCCAATTGCAAGCACATTCTGAAACATCAGTAGTGACTTAAGGTTAAGTATCAGTTTACTTCTACATTTTGACTGCAGCTACATATAAGCTTAAATTTAAAGCCCCAAAGATTAGATACTATATGTTACAGGAAGAGGAAAGGAAAATGTTTTATTGGAACCATCACACAACCATAGAACATCAGCAGAGAGAGTCATGAGTGCCAAAAGACAAGCGAAAGTTACTGAGATGCTAGAAACTCAGTCTGGAAACTATCTTTTACTTTCAAATGGGTGAATTTTTACTTTTTATCTGAATACATAGTAGGTTGATGCTTAAAAGAGTAACTATAAAGTGCTTAAAAGAGCAAACCATGAAGATGTCTCATTTACTCTTTTGTGGGCAACGAATGGTACCTGTTCCCAAATGTCTTTAGTTTGAATGTTATTAGAATAGAGAACTGGATACAGCTGCTGGTTGCATAACATCATGAATCTCCTAAACATGGTAACATTATATGGATCTTACCTCAAAAAGCAGTATTCTGCTTTAAAGTATTTTTAACTTATAAAAGCACAGGGTGTTTGTTTGTGTAGTACCTGAGACTGAACCCAGGGCATTCACATTAAACTATGCCCCAGCACTTTTTCTTTTTAACACAGAATCTTGCTAAGTTGCATAGGCTGACCTTGAACTCTGCCTCCTGAGTAGCATGTCCCACCACATCCACAAAACCAAAATATTTTCAATGGAAAAATTTCATGAAACTTTTTAAAATCATAAAGTAAAAAATAAAAACAAAATAAATAAGCTGTGAAATACACTGGTATTTCATTAACATCTTGCCTATAATCATCCCAAAGAAACAAAATTTATATAGTAAAGCAAGGCTTTAGTAATTCTTGTCAAAAACTGTAATTCTTTCACATACTACAAGGCCTTCTACCTTATCTCCAGTCAGCCAGTGAACAAGTACAAAAGACCCATTAGTGATCACCGGGTGCTGGTCTCCAAGGGGAGAATGCTGGTCGGGGGACAACAGCCGAGGGCTAGAAATGCCTATCTGTATACAACAGTGAGAACAGGTGAGTGAGCAGCCCTCCACTCCAGCAGTGCCCCATGTCTCCCCAGCAACAGCAGCAGCCTTAGGAACACAGGTAGGTGGGAGGACACAGACCTCATGGTGATGGGCCACTTCCAAATGGATTATGCTCCTTCCAAATAAAGCTCACAGCAAGGTACAGCAAAAAGGGCAACAGGTGGGCTTAACAGGAAAAATGCTCACAGTTCTGGCTTTTCAACTCAAATGCCACAGGATGAAAGATCTTGCATTTCTCTGCCTTCCAGAAGAAGCTGAGCCCCACCCTGTATGCCTAGGACTGGCTTCCCATTTCTGGTCTGTGCGCCCCACTCTATCTAGACTTTGCCCTTCAAATACTAATAAATAAAATAAACTGGTAAGTCAGTGAAATCTTTCATACTACAGAGTCTACATCAAGAGACAATTATCTGTATAGTAATGATGACATCATGTTCAAGTGAGTACCACATTTGCCAAATATCTACTCTTGCAAAACAGTGACCTTAATGCTGTGATGTCATAAGCAAAAGAAGATGTGATCCTCGCTGTCAAAACAGAACATCTGAAATGGGCTGATCAAAATTCTGCTGGTGGTAAACACTGTGGGAGAAACAGAATACATGGACTGCTCCGGAATTACCCGAACAGGAAATTCTACCTAAGCTTTCCACAATTACATCCTAGGGGAAGGATGAAGATGACTGAATGTCAAGGACAGAAAATTGTGGCAAGGATTTCCCACAAAATTTTACTGAAATTATTACATTACACAAAAGAAAGATGTGTTCTCTTATAGGAAACAACTAATGAATGGCCTTACAGAGCAATCTACTAGCAAGTAGAAAATAACACAGTGGAAGTAAATGAATGAATGACTGGTGGGAGAGAGGTTGTGGAGTGGTAACAAAATGAAGGGGAGAACTGCTTTGGAAGACTGATCAGGAGACACTGCTCACAAACAATTTAGACAGCTGCATGAACTGGCAGGACCTGGCGAGATAGAGTGTGTTCCTATGCCTCTATCACACAGTGACATCTGAAGCCACCTCATCCCAAGGCATCTTTGTAGTGGCACGAACAACTGCCTCACCTTCCTGTTGGCATCCAGGCTGGAGGCAGGGATCTGGAGGGTCACTTTATATTCGGTTCTTTTATCCAGCTCCTCTGCAATGTAATTAGCTTCTCTCACCAACAGATTGGCTTTAACAATTTGTTCCCTCAGCCTCATCAGGCTGTTATTCAATGTTGCTTCTCTTTAAAAAAAATGAAAAAGAAAAAGTAAAAAGAAAAGAAAGGATGAAGGTGGGGATGAGCAAACACACTAAGCAGCACTTAGAAAACTACACAGTCGGGTCATGGCAATGCTAAGCTGCAAACCAGGCTGTACCAGTGCTTTTTGCACACAGGAAACATACCATGGGCACCGACCATGCACATGCTTCTATCTGGGCTCCATCACAAGCACAGGCACATCTGGGTGGCAAGCTGGCTGGAGACCAGGGGAGCACTTCACAAACTGGACTGCACCTGTGCATCACCCGGGGGTCTGGATAAACTCAAGATTCTCACTCAGTAAGTGTGGAGTGGGAACTGGAAACTACACTTGTATCAATCGCCAGCTGACAGGGATGCTGCCTGCCTGCAGACCAGACTCTGAATAGCAAGAGCTCAGCGGCAGGCAGTCTGGACCCAGGGAACAGGGATTTCAGTGCACTGCTACCTAGCCGGCACAGAGGTCAAACTTGCAACCTGCATCTCATCTTGCACCATGCTTTACCTACCTGAGCTAATCAGTCCAGACAACCAACTTTTTTTTTTCCTTTTTTAAAAAGCATCTACCCAAGCTTCAGAACCTAAAGCATAATACAATGATAAAGTATACTTCTTTATTCAAATCCAAAAGCTATATACACTGAAAATGAAGTAGCATCTAACATAGGCAGTTTTAAAGAAAGTTTTTTCATTTTTTTCTTTTTGTACCAGAAATTGAACTCAGGACCTTGTACTAGCCAGGCATTCAATATGCTGCTGAGCTATGTCCTTGGCCCTAAAGAAAGTTTTAATAAACTGGCAATTCACCATTCAAAAATGGAAAATAACAAGGCAAAGAAGTTCTTTGCACTATACTGTAAAACTTTTGCAAATAATGACAAAGTGTCCCCCTCTTCCCCGGTGGTTACAGTGGTGACCCCAGCTTCCCCTACCTCTCCTCTGCCCACTGTCGCAGGCGCTGCTGGGCACTTGGCGAGTGCAGGGAGAACCTGTCCATGCTGCGACTGTTCTGCTTCTCAGGAGACAGCCTTCGTCGGAGCTGCTCCAACTCATGCTCGTACATAAGCCTCTGGCGCTCAAGCGCAGATCGCTTCTCTTCTTCGTGCTGCTGCTCCAGGCTGTTGAGTATTGACTGCATTGGGTCTGAACATGGTTTTGTAGAAAGATAATGAGCAAAAGGTACAACTCACCTCACATACTGTTCTACATTGTTCTATTTGTCTGTCATTCTAATTAACATTACGTAACACCACGGAAGAAAATCTATAATAAAGTCGGCTTTCCTAACTTTTCTTTAGGGCCAGGGATACAGCTCAGCAGCACAGCACCTGCCTGGCAAGTGCAACGTTCTGAGTTCAATCCTAAGTACACACACACACAAAAAAAAAACCAACAACAACAAAAAAAAACCCAAACACAGTTCTTCTCTATGTCCTACCACCACCCAAGAGAGGAACACTCTAGAAACACTGTTACAGTAACAATAAGCCAACGGCTTCAAAGCTGAGAAATTCTACTGATGAAAACAAATTCTGCAGTCACCTGACTGTATATGAAGGCAAAAAGAATGTTTTTATAAATATAACAAATTATCATAACCAGACACACAAAAGAATAGAGTTCACTACAGGGGGAAAAAAGAACTCCCAAGATCAGCAATATGAAGACTTCCTTTCTTTGCTAACGTTTAAAAGGTCTCATCGTAAACATCTGTAACTACCACTTTGAGAAGATGCCACAGTGCGTGGCAGACTTGCTCACCATTATTGCCCAGTGCCTTCATGGTCACCTCCATCTGCGCATACTCAAAATTGAAGTTGATCTCACTGGACACCTCACTGGAGGAGTCCCCATCCACATCCAGTTGCTCAGAACTGCTGTCATTCTTCAGGGAGGGATCCTGCTCCTCATCCTCTCGTTCCGCTTTCTTCTTCTTTTTAGGCAAACTGAGTCTTAAGAGCACATAAAAGGGGTTTTTTAAAAATCAAGATTGGTACTTAGTAGTTTGTTTGTTTGTTTGTTTTGGTACTGGGGATTGAACTCATGACCTTGCACCTGCCAGGCAGGCCCTTGTGCTGCTCAGCTAAATTTCCAGCCCCATCATTTCATTCTTAAACAGACATTTGCTGACCCCAAGGGAATACCATGAAATACAGGACAACTGCTGTTTTCAGATCTTTGTACTCTAGTAGTAGAAGTAAAACAATCAGACGTACACAAATAATCATAATGGAAGAGTGACACAGGCCACCTGACTGCTAGGAGCTGGGTGGGAAGAAAAGCTGAGGCTCCTTTGGAGTGGACAGTAAAGGAAGGGTAGCAGAGGAAACCCACCCATGCTGAGCCTCATGGGATATACTGAATGCCAGCCAAAGGGTACAGCGTGGGAAGAGACATGAAAATAGAAATGCTCCTCATCTCCAGAGCACTTCAGCATCAAACGGCACAATACACAGAAGCTATACAATATGAGTTGAGCAACAGAGCTAAAAGTCAATTTAACCCAAACCATGAAGGTTTTGATGACTGAGCCTGGCAAATTATACTTCATTTATTTCGGGAAGGAGAAAAACTGTCCATAATCTTTGTACCCCTCTACCCTTTTCTCAGAAGCAAAACACAGGACCAGCTGGCCTACAAACAAGAGTCTCTATTATTGACAAGAAAAGTCAGTGTAACAGCTGATGGAAAGAGGATGCCAGGACATTAATGCTACACAGACTCCTTTCTGACTGTCCCGCTCAACAACATCAGTCTGCCTAGGGAACAATTCATGTGCAGGCCTGGTTATATCTTGCCCTTTCGAGCCTCCTTGGCAGCTAGGAGGCAAATCTGATGTGAGTGAAGACTGCTGAGCTCAAGAGGGCAGTCATGCTGTGCTGCCCTGTAACTCCTTTTCTTCTTTGAGCTCAGCCACTGTGAGACCATAGGGAGCACCATGACAGTGGGGTAGGTGACAGCCAGGAATTTCTGAGAGGGTCATTCAACGCCAATCACCACCTTCCCTCTGATTTCTTGCTCTGTCAGAGAAAGCGCTGATCTGTTTATGCCACCACTGTCAAGGATGCTGTTACTTGCAGGTAAAAGCATTCCTACAGGAAAGACTAACCTGATTTCATACCTGAGGAAATGATGACCACCATTATTTTTAAGAAAAACCGCATATGTGTCTATCTATAAATAGGTAGATATACACACAAATAAAAAATAAGCACGCCAGAAAAAAATTAATGTAGTATTATGCCAGATGGCAAAATACCCATCTTCCAGTGGAAAAGAAAAAGGAGAAAATATGTATATAAAATAGTATTTTTTCCGAGTATACTGCCCCAAATTCTTAGAGTTCAGATGTATTTATGTAGTGAACAAACATACAAACATGCATATAGCAAACACATACATATAAACACACATACACAAAATAATGCATAATTTTTATGACATTCACTTTGATTTCAGAGCATAATCTTCAAAACTTTTCCCCTTTGAGAGCCATACAGTGTCATACCTGAAGAAATGGTTATTTCCCCATAAGATCCTGTCCCCATGGTGCAGCTGTATTGGACTAGAGACAGAAGACCCATTTACAAATGTCCTGTGGAGAGAAGAGGAAAACAGAGAATGATGATTTCCTCATCTTCTGTTTTAATTTTCCAGTACTACAACAGTCTAATTCCTAGGAAAAACAAAATGATAATTCCCCCAAAAAAAACATGCCCTTGGTGAATTCTGATATTCACAGCATTTACTTCTCCGCTGACTTCCCTAAAATGTTTACAGCATTAAATATAAGAGGTGTCAGCAAGCCTGTCACTTTGAGGAAAACAACCAGTAGCACTTGTTGCCAAAGGTAACATTAAACCTTTCAAATAAAAATTAAAGTTTTGAAAATCTTTTGTCAATGTCCTCCAATCAAAGACTACAGGGAACTTGGCATGGTGAACAAGGTGGGTTTACTACTCACACTGTGGGACAGTCAGGTGTTCCAATGAGTGTGACACCTGAGTTTTGGCTGAATGACTTCAGATGCCATAGGAAAGTGTCAGTAAACAGGGACCTCCCAAAGGACATTCATAACAGCATGTAAACCTGAAGAGCACACAGAATGGCCAGGCCAAAGGGAAGGCGGGTGCCGAGAAGCAGGAGCTGCCGGGGGGGCGGGGAGGGGGCGCGTGAGGGACTCTGCTAAAGACAGAAGGCAGCCTGCCAGCTGTGCGTGAGTGAACCAAGCAGCAGCTCAGGGGGCCAGGGGCTCCAATCAGACCTGGGGAGGCCCTAAGCGAGGCCACAGACTGTGAACACAGAGAGAGGTGTTACTTAAGTTAAACAAAGGGACTGGCATCGACCTAGATGTCTCAAGTGATGTCACTGATCACTAGTGCATTTTCTCCCTCTTGAAAACTGCTATGATTGGGCTGGGGATTTAGCTCAGTGGCTTAAGCGCCTGCCTGGCAAGCGTAAGGTCGTCAGTTCGATCCCCAGCACCAAAAAAAAACAAAAAACAAAAAACAAAAAAAACGAAAACTGCTATGACATTAACACAAATTCTAGTACATTACCTGGTGTTCTTTTGAGGAGTCAGCATAACCTGACCTTCTGAGGTGATATCTATAATGCAGTGTTCAGGAAGAATTCCCATTCCACACAGCTGGATGTCCTGAGAATTTGCTGAACCTATCAATGTGTGCTCCTAAGAGAAAATCAAATTTGCTCATGATATTGTATTTTCACATGTGTGTGAACTAAAATCACCTGCACTGAGCCCTCTTACATTAACCTACTATCTTAGATGAAAGATTTTTTAGGCAAAGTATTACTTCTATACCACTAAAAATATAAAGGCCAATTCTTAGCTCTCAGCCACACAAACTAGGGCGAGTCTGTGTGGCCATGTGGCCAGCAGGCGAGTCTGCCGGACGTAACTCGGGTGACAGGTCCATCCTCCATGTAAAGCGAAGGCTCCCTCACCCCCGTGCCTACCTCTCACTCCCAGCCTGTGCTCCCCCATGACTGACAGCAGGGTCATGTTCCAAGTGGGAAAACAGGCCTGAGAGAAAGGGTTCGAGGTCACTAGGGGAGAAGGAAACTCCTCTGGGCCAGATCTGTGCAGACTTCTCTCCTCCTGCTCTGAACAACTGAACTAACTGTGCCCTCGGGGTCCTTCCTTCCTGGAGGAGGGTTAGTGATGGGGAGAAAGTCCTAGAGTTAGTCCCTAGGCTGGGGTCACCCGCTCCAGACTGCTGCCATCTGGCTCTGCTTTTCTGTGAGTCTTGCCCCAGCCCACCCAGTCTTTCAACTGAACTTCATCTTCGAAGGATTCTCTCTGCCAAACACCGATTCGTCTCTTCTCCACCCCTTGAGTGCATGTGGGTCAGGAAGCACTGCACCCTACTATTCCACAAACACTCTGTCTTCTTTGGGTAGCAGACTATAAAAGACTCTCGCATCTGGCACAAATGGCATAGAATACATGGTGGGGGCTAAACATCTGTTGACAGAATGGATCACACATCATCGAGACAGAAGACATTAACTCAGACAGGCAAAGGTCTAATCCGAATTCTAGAAAAACAACTTCATTTTTTCACTAAATATAATGAGCACTGGTCTAAATTCCAGAAGAAAAATTTCATTCTTTACCTAATATACTAAGCACCATTAGTTGGACACAGAAGAAATAAAAGAAATCTTAGAGTTTACATTTTAAGTGACAAGTCTGTCATTTGAGGTACAATTTGTTTCACTTGGATACAATACACTGAACCCCCAAACTCTCACATCAAAAAGCTCCATTCTGCCAATGCCTCAGTGTAGTTTAAGTCAGTAAGCTTTTTGTCTTATACTCTAGGTAATACTACAAACACTGACGATGAAGAGACAAATTTCTCATAGCAGATGACCCAGTAGGCATCTGATGCTGGGAAGGCACAAGGCAAGCAAAATGAGACAAAGTAAACTGGGGATGGCACAGAGCTCAGCCACCTTGTGAGAGTATGAGGACCCTAAAGTGTACCAGCACGAAGTGTGCCAGAAGAGACACAGTAAGATTCTGTTCTGGAAGAGCAAGAGAAGCCATAGAACTTGAATTGGAAGGAACTCCAGGGACTCTGACTTCCTTGAAGATGGTGTGGCTAAAGCTGTCTGAAGGAGTGAAGTCATCACTCTGGAGTTACACATCCAGCAATTCAACAGACTCACGGAACCCAAGGCAAAGAAGGAAAAAAAGCACAGTCTCCAAATTCCACCATCCCACATCATGGTGTCACTTTACTGAAGCGAAAACTGTTCTTGGACTGAGATCACCCTTCTGAATGTGCTTGGTCATGAATATGGCCTTGTTGTGAGGTTAGCCCGGGCAGTCAAGGCACTGACACTGCCTCCAATACTGGCCACACGGGGCTGACCGCACAGTCTGAAGTGGAACCAGACACCTCCACGCAAATGTGTTTTCACTCCTCCAAAAATCTCTGAATGGTTTCTTTGTCCAAGTTTTCAGTTAAGGAACAGATATGAGTCAGGGATTTTTCTTGTGTCTGTGTGTTCCAACTTGAAGTATATCATATCAGAAAGAAAACAATTCCTAGGTCTGGGTCTAGTTAAGTCCCATTCAAATATGAATGTCTACTGCTGACTCTCTAGCTCAAAAAGCTGCCAATGCTGGTCAGAAGCACAATAACACATCCTTTCTAACAGACAAGATGATTACTTGTGTAAGGGACCACAGATCCCACAGAGCATCAAATGAAAGTGGGATGTGGAAAATCCATATGAGTAGTGTTTGCTCATAAAGTGATTCCACATATTAAATCCCCACACTAACCCAGCATAGCAGAGTAACTCCCATGCATTTGCAAAGAGCCTGGAGACGGAAGAAGAGAAGGGGCAAAGGCCTTGATCATGAACTCACCACACAGGCTGCCTCCCTCCTCCTGCAGCACTGTCCCAGTACTACAGTGCCTGAGGTAGGCACACATCATGGCCTGTGTCAGATACACAACTTAGCTCACACAACCAAGCATGGTATAAGATACATATTAACAATTGGGGCATATCAGAATGACACACAATTATTCAAGGATACCTCTGAATAGAAAGTGGGGAACCAACCAATATGAGCTATTTTTACAAATGAAATTACATAATTCTCTATTTTTAAAGCTATTTCCAACCTAATCAGCGCATATGCTTTGCATTCTTGGCTACATTAGTTAATTCCGCCTTCACGAGCAGCAAAGAAAGTACATCCTAATAAAATCCACAACAAAACTAACTTATGCTCTGGATTTGACAAAGGCAATTTACTCCTCATAATTTATGTGGTATCTCAAGATTCATGCTTTTTCTAAAGCTGTCTTGTCTTCCTAACATGTCCCATGGTTTACAAATTCCAGTGTATACCAAATACTATGCTTTGGTTCTGCAATGTCCACTAAGTGTCTACGTACTGAACACTTGGTCCCCTGCTGGTGGTGGAACCTTGAGGAAGAGGGCTCTGGTTAGAGGAAGCAGGTCATGGGGTGCCTCCGAAGGGCACACGAGACCCATCCCTCTCTTTCGTTGTCCTTTCTGTCCCAACGTTCTGCCTCATCACCTCCCAGAAGCAACACAGCCTGGAGCCAGGTGACTGTGGACTGAGACCCCCTGAAGCCATGAGCCAAAATAAACATTTCTTCCTTTAACTTTCTTTTCTCATTTTGTCATAGCAATGAAAAGCTAAAATATCAACATTTATCTTTTTTTCTTGTTCTATACCCTGACCCTCTCAGTTTTTAAGAGACCTACACTCTCTTTTCTTGCAGATAATAAATTCAAATTTTTTTTATTTTCCTAAGACTTACTGGAAGCATAAATTCCAGAGTAAGTGGTCCTAACACTTTATTTTCTTTAAACATTTCTTATGACCTAACAAAAATGCTCACAAAAAGCTTCATATAAATCTGTCACTTCCATCCAGTGACTAAATGAATCATTTGGTCTTAAAAGTCATCTTTTAAGTTTTACAATCATTCCCTAGTGTAAGTTATCAAACAAGTTAGGTAAGCTATTTACCTTGTTGAAAATAATACCAACATATATATTTTTTAGGACTAGACTGAATGACATCACTCAAAGACTTTAAAAAGGGAAACTGATCCTAGAAACCCAAGACTATTCTACATTCCAGCTTACTCAAACAAAAACCATGTGCCAACTGTTTTCTAAATAAGCATGTTTCCTCAAGTTTAAAAACACTGTGCAGCATTACAGTGCTCTGGGCAGCCACGTCACTCACCTTTAAGTAGTACACCAGGAGTTCGTTCAGAGCAGGGTCAGCGTTCAGATTAACCAGGAAGCACTTATCATCCCCGACTTTGATTCCTGAAGACTGAAGTGATATCCCAAGGCTCTCCAGTTGTTTCTGTCGCTCCTGCAAACATATTGGAGATCTGTGTAGTCCCTGGGCTACTGAGGCAGCAAGATACAGAAGATCCTACATGAGAATGACTGTTTGGGTCTGGGGTTGTGGCTGAGTGGGGGAACGCTTACCCAGCAAGAGAGAGGCCCTGGGTTCTGTCCCAGCACCACCCCCAAAAGAAAAAGATTATTCAACCTTTACAATTCAAATATGGTATCTTCAATATAGTGTTGCAGATTACTGCACTGTGTTCCTTCTAAACTATCTAGTTTTACTTTGCTTATTAAAAGTTTTTTAAGGGCTAGGGATTTAGCTCAGTGGCTCAAGCGCTTGCCTTGCAAGTGTAAGTTCGTGTGTTTGAACCCTGGTACCAAAAATAAATAAATAAATAAATAAATAAATAAATAAATAAGTAAATAAGTAAATAAATAAATAAATTTTTTTAAATAAAGCCCATTACAAATAGCAATCAAGTGAACTAGTGAGTTCTCAAATATCATTCTGAAAACTATCAAACACTTTCAAATTAGCTCATTTAACTCTGTATATGTGAGCTAAGAGTATCCTTTACCCAACTACAAACTTTCTAAAAAGCCAAGTTTTTTTACTACACTCTCGTGCTTGATAACTTAAGTGCTCCCTAGCCAAGATAAAGGCTCAGGCCCCTCAGTAAAGGTCCAAGGACCCTTCGTTCTGGCCCGTGCCCTTTCTATTTCACATCTTGCCACACCTACACACAAATCCTGCCCAGCAGTCACGTGGAACATGATCCAGATTCTTGAAGGCACCATGAGGTTGGCTCTGCTTGCTGTCACGTAAGGGACTTCACACTTCTTCCTTCTGCCTGGAGCAGGCTTGTTCTCATTCTCCATGACCCATCTGTTTACCTGACCATTTGCCTCACGCTTTGCAAGTCTGGGTCCTAACTTATGCACAGCATGGGACATATAGTAAGCACTCAAAATATGAGTGCTGTCACCACATCAAAGAAACCCTGATGTTCTGCATTCCAGCCCGGATTCACAGGAACACCAGCCTTTCCTCCCCCTGTACCTGCCGGCCTCTGAAAGCCATGCCACGTGGGAGTGAGCATACATGGGAGCCTTCCAGCAGGACATTCTGGTGAATCAAGGCAGTGGTATGTCTTTGACTATGAATAAAGCGCATGTGCTGAGTCACAGATACTGAGGACCAGTGCTTCTGGGACAAAACAGACTAGGGCATTTAACTAGGGCCATACAGCAAGTTGGCAGCATGATTAAAAGAATCTCCCTCATTCTAGGAGAACCATCCTAATTCACACGGCCACTGCAATCCACCTATGAGTACACTGGTACAAAAGTAGGGAGGGGCATCTTAGTTCTGGGTCTTTGAATCAAAGGTCTTTTCTAACAAAAAAAAAACTGCATACGCTACCCCATAAAGAAGTATAAATATCAACTGGAAAATTTTTAAAGTTAAAATAAATTAAAAATAAATAGCATTAGGACTGGGGATTTAGCTCAGCGGCATAAGTACCTGCTTGGCAAATGGGAGGTTGTGAGTTCGATTCCCGGCACCAATCAATCAATAAATAAATAGCACTAGGAATCGGTTCATAAAAAGTACAGTAAGCCCCCAACTTACGAAGATTTGAGTTGTGAACTCTGACAGGTGTACTGTGTAAGACTCACTTTGTGGGCTTACAAATGAATCTAACTTGCAAACAACTCTCCTGGAAAAGAACTTGTTCATAAATCAGGAGCTTACTGTATGTTATAGCAAACACAGTTATGTTTATGGATATGAAATATTGCTTCTGATATCAAGGATTAGTTAATTTTTTAAAAATATCAAATATTAAATGGGTTACGTAATATTTTTTTGGTACTGGGGCTCAAACTCGCAACCTCGCACTTGCTAGGCAGGCGCTTAAGCCACTGAGCTAAATCCCTGGCCCAAAATGTAGTCTTTTTTTTTTTTTTTTTTTGGTACCGGGGATCGAACTCATGACTGCGCGATTGAGAAGCAGGCACTTATGCCGCTGAGCTAAATCCCCAGCCCCTGAAATATTAAATATTCTGTGTGTCTTAACTATTCATTTTGCTGTTGATGTCTCAGATAATATATAAATGAGCACAGCTTTGGTCTAATAAACCTTTATTTACAAAACAAGTGGCAGAGTAGGCATAGCCCATGCACGTTAGCTGCCAACCTCTGGTCTCAAACTTTTGATTTCACATAAATGTGCATTTCTTAATGAGAACAGAAAAAATGAAAGCAAAAAACAATTTGGCACAGTAGAAATGGCACTGAAACTAGAAAACAGTTATCTTGACTTCCGTTTATTCAAAACCATTTTAAATATACTTCTTAAAAATTAAAAGATACACCTTTTTTTCTTTAGAATCTTACAAACTCATTAGAGAATAAAAGTATCCTGACCAATTAAACAACAGTAACATAATGCAGGTAGGTCAAACAGCACAGGGCCACCTCCAAGAGCTGGCACATTGTGGCACCAGGACTAAAAAGAGCATACCTGGCCTGCAACAGCCCCAAATACGACGCGAGAAGTTCTTCAAAAAAGACACATGCTCAGTTTATCTGTGATTTGCCAAATTTATCTGACTAGAAACTTACTAATATTTTGTGATTACACTCAGAAAAAGCTTTCTTTTAAATGCCAGTCTGGAATGGGAAGAGGTAAATGACCAACAGACCAGGTTTTATCAGTGAGAGAAAGGAAAAGCTCGGCAGCAACAAGGCCTGGGGGCTCAGAAGCTGAGATACTGAAGGAGGTGTTGGATAAAGTCGGCAGATCCCTTGCAGTCGGCGTGGTGGTACACACCTGGGATCCCAGCCTTACAGCTGGCAGAGCTAATGCAGGATGACTGCAAATTCAAGATCAGCCTGTATTACAAAACAAAACAAAAAACAACAAAAATCAGTAGAGTCCTCTAAGGGTACAGCTGCAGGCAGAAAAGTAAAAGATGCCAAGGGTAAGCCCCAGACACTAATCTCACTTAGACTCCAACTGCTTTGTGTTCATCATCACAATAGCACTTTGAAGGCAGAGCCTCGCTGTCAGGGTAACTCAAAAAGGTGCAGCATAGTAATTCCAAACTGTACGATTTCTAGGAGGACTTTTAATTCATGAAAAATATAAAGTGAGAGAGGTAATGAGAAAGAGTTTATATGCTGGTGTGTTTTCTTATCTGTAACCTGGGGCCCAGGCGAGGACACAGATGAAATGAGGTTGGCCATATACTGATATGTAATGAAACTAGGTGTTGGGGACCAATGTATTTATTATATTCTTCTCTAATTGAAGATGTCTTTGACAAACACGTTTTTGAAATCAAATTAAAACCTAGTTCACACTGAGGTAACATCCACTTTATGCTAAGTAAGAGTAGTACGTTCCTCCAACATGTGAAGTATGAGTTGATTCTGGACGGCACATTTAAAGAAGAAATGCACCGAATGATGAAAGATGTCATGAGTTCTATGAATTCTCTAATCCGAGGAGTGGCTAAAACATGGGTTTAAATCAGAAAAGGTCAAGAGACGGAGTGGTGACCATAAATAGCTAAACAACTGAACTGGGTAATAACAGTCCCTATCTTGTGGGGTTACTGAAAGGATTACATAAAATCCTTTAGTTATAAGTGCTTATTTGCAAAGTGTCTAATACGGAAGCCTAACTACCAAGTACTGGCTTTACCATCATGAGTCACTACAGACAGATGGGACAAAGGAGGAGAGATGAGCAGAAATGAAAAAACAAAAGCTTTCAATCAAATAGCTACTATTAAAGAGTCACCTGGTCATGAGAAGACTACTAGCCCAGGTCCTGGAGCTCCACATCTCCATATATTTCTAAATCAGAGGGTACATGGCCACAAAGCAGGGAAGCCAGCGTCATTTTCTAAGAGGCAAGACTTCTCTGCACCTTTCCTCAATGCTAAACTTTGACTTGGTGTTCTTAAACTAATGCTAATGTTTCTAACCAAAAAGCTGACAACCCTCTATTTTAGGCTTTTCAAGAATGAGTCACCACAGATTTGGGTATTTCATATTACTTTCACTGAAGCTGTTACAAAGGGAAAAAGCTCATTAATTAACTACTACCAACTACCTACTACTAATAAATTTGTAATTTCAGTAACTTTTATAGGTCTACCTAAAAGAATCAGGTACTCCGAGTCAGACGGTACAAGTAGTTAAAAGTATTACTGATATTATTTCTTACATAACAAATCATTGCAATTATGGCTTCTTTATCCTTCGAATTATTTTTGTCATACACAGATTCTCTTGAATCTGGGTTCCTATTCATGGTGCTAGATTTGCCAACAGTAAAGCTGTAGATCAAAAAGGAACCAGAAAAATACTACCTCTGGATCAGTTAGAAAACACGAACCTGTGCAATCTCTTCTGTTTTTCTTAATTTTTCCTCCCAAGTCACAGTCATTTCCTGGATTAGCTTCTCAGATTCTTCCAGCCTGTCTTTCAGTTCTGGAGATTTCATTGCCTGTAAGCAAAATGTTTACTTCATGAAAGGTCTGGACAGTGCCCTGGAAAAGCAATCATCCAACTCTAAGAGGACAAAGATGGTTCCTGCCTCTGCTCAGGGCTGTGGCATGCTGAGATCTCTATCTGCCTGAAATGGTGAGCCAGCACTGACTCTGGCACCTGGTCACCGTGAGGACCAAACCATCAGCTAACCCAAAGTACCTTCTAAAGGAAGACTTCGCCTCTCCCTTTCCTCTATCTTCCTGTAAAGATCTCCTTGTATTTAAGGAGGTAAGCACATAGAACTATTAGGGGTTGTCACTCTAAATTCAATACATTACATATCTAAGTTCATACATATGACTTACTTTAGTCTCTACTGATGACTTCAAGAATTCATTCAAGTACAAATGGAATAAATGTGTACATACTGCAGCCTGGTGTTATGCCAGGAAGACAGACAAAATTCCAAAGGGCTATGATAAATTGTAAAATGACTCCTGTTTAAAAAAAAAAGTCAACAGCCAAACCCATGATCAACTATTTTGACTACATATTTTACTGGTTCAGGATCAAAAAACTGGGTGCCAGCTCCAGGAAGAAGTCTTCATAGTGCTAAGTGACTGTGGGACAAAATCATCACAGAAGCAGTCCTGATCTGACACTGGTGGAGGGCTTGGCTGTAGGATAGAACTGTGCAGGTTTTCAAATTCAGTAACAGAACATGAACATCACCCATTATAGAATACGCAGAAGACAGGTGAAACACTGTTACTACATAAAGTATTTGGGTACTTCAATCAAAGTGTATTGTCTACAAACAAAATTAGCCCACAATATAAAATTATTAATATGGGTAATTATTATTATGAGGAAAATCCCCATTCTGACATCTAGCTAACAAATGAGAAAATAAGTAACTGCTGACTCTTCTTTCGATTACTCCATGCCCAATCTCAATTTCTGCACAAAAGTTAAATGGCATGCGCACTCTTCCCTGCACTTTTCTCTCCCTGTTCCAGTATGCCTTTTCTCACAGCTGTTGCCCAGATGAAAATGGAAAGGAACATTTTCTCAATTCCCTTTATTCTCTTCTATAATCCCCTTTAATCTCTCCAAATGTAACATTTCAAATATGACAACCTTCTTTTGTTTAACACTCAGCTCAAATTTCTCTTCCCATGAGAAATTCAAAGATTCTTAGTAGTGTCTTTCTCACTTCAGGTCAAGGAGAAGACAATTCAAGCTCTAGCTGGAGAAGGTTGTGCACGCCTCATACCTCTGCCTTGGTCAGTTGCTCTCGGAGCTTCTCCACCTCCTCGCGGAGATCCCGGATGATCCGGGCATTGGGATCCTCATTCACCACAGCATGGTTAACAATGTGCTTGGCTCGATCTGCATACCGCAGAGTAGAGAGGGTCTCATCGTAGTTATCAGCTGCTGGGCTCACTGTAGCCACCATGGCTGTCTTGCTGTTGCCCCCCAGACTGTCCTGCCAGGAGGAGGCAAAAGTGAGTAGGGTAATAGTTTAAAGTCAGAAGACCCCACATGAGAAAGCTGAGTCAGCAAGAGAAAAACTGCCAAGACCAAACACATATTTACTGGGCAAAGCTAGGGCTCACATGCAGGGACAAGGACTCCAGTCCTGGCTGTTGTGGCTATGAGTCCTTCTCTGCCAAGCTACTTTTCTGAAAAGGGGAACTCTTTTTTTTTTTTTTTTCAGAAGGCACAGCAAAGTCAAATGATTTATTTCACTTTAATAAATATTAATTCTAACCTGGGTGCAATACAACCCTCTAATTCCAGTCACTTGGGAGGCTGAGGCAGGAGGGCAGCAAGTTCAAAGCTAACCTGAAAAATTTATCATGATCCTGTCTCAAAAGAAAAAGCAAAAAAGAGCTGAGGGTGTAGCTTTACAGCACCTGCACAGCATGCATGAGGTCCCAGGTTCAATCACCAGTACCATCAAAACTGAATAATAATTAGTTCTAAATCAACTTGTCTCATTTAACAAGCAGCTTGATACATTAGTGAGCAGACTACTCAGAATGAAAAGAACTTCTAAATGCCTACGACATCTCCCTTAGAGAAATTCAATGAGCACAGTGTTATTTGACCTCTGATCCAAAAGACCACCCGAGATCCTTCCCATGCTGTGCACCTGCTGGTACTGTCTCCTAAGAACCTGTCACACTTCTAAGACACAGGTATAATTACAGTCTCCCAAGACAAAAGGCACGTTCAGAAACTGAATTTCTTCCCTTTGACAGCACTGCTAGTAATCTGGCACAAACTACTAACCCAGGCTTCAGAACTACCCCAATGGTTCCTGCCCCTTTTTGGTACCAAGAACAGTTTCCTGGAAGACTATTTTTCCAGGACCTGAGACTGGAGAGTAAAGACCCAAGATCTCTGGCACGTGTGGTTCAGGGCAGGGTTCAAGCGCCTATGAGAGTCTAATGCCTCACTGATGTGACTGCAGGCAAAGCCCAGGCCATGATGCCAATCATGAAGAGCAGCAGCAAACACAGACGAAGCTTTGCTCCCTCACCACTCCCGCACCAGTCACTCGTCTCCTGCTGTTAACCTGGTTCCTAGTAGGCCAAAGATCCACAGTGGTGCATGGTCCAGGGGCTGGAGAGACCCCTGGTCTACACAATGGCTTTCAGACAAAGCCACTAAGACAAAATATTCATTACCTGTCTTTATAGTACTGGAACTGGTAAGTTCAGGGAAGTAGGCTTTGGAACTAGCTTCCAACAACAACAACAAAAACACTTTTACTTCAGAACAAAAAAAAAAATAGGTAAGAGGCTGGGTGTGCAGCTCATTGATAGAGCGAGCTTGCTGAGCATGAGCAAGACCCCAGATTCAATGAAGGACAGAACAAAGGGCAAGAGGAAGACAAGGGAGAGGGGCAAGCGAGTTAAAGGAAGGGAGAAAGATACAACTCAGAAATTCAAAACTGGACCTGGGATATTAAGCCCACCCCACTGTCTACCTGACCACGCAAGAGAGGCCTACTGTGACCTGCTTGAAGCAGACAGCCTGTAACACAGCCCCTAGTCATCCCTGCCTCCTGCAATTTGTCACCTTACGGTATTGTTCCCTTGCTGTGAGTGTAGCCAGCCTGTACTGACCATCCTATAATGCAAGAATACAGTGCAGGTGATGGCATGTCCCTTTGTAAGATGCCACTAAAATGAGATAATGGTTTCTGTCCTGGATACTGTCTCTGCTCTGAAGGAAACCAGCTGTCAAGAGTGAGGTGACCCTATGAGGACACTCACAGGAGTGGGTTTGGAAGCAGACCTGAAGCCTGCCCACAACTGTGTAAGCAAGCAGAGGTCTCCTTCCCGGTCCAGGCCTGAGCTGCCCACAGCCTATGCTGACTCTGAAAAGCAGCCACATGAGGCCCCAGCCAGATCACTTAGTTAACAGCTGACTTAGGAACTGCAAGATGATAAATAACTGTCACTCCCTGCTATTAAGTTTTCTAGTAATGTGTTGCAGACCAATAGAACTACTTACACACTAATATACTGCCCTAAGCTGACAAGAGTTATAGATATAAAGTTAGGGACAGGGATAGGTACAGAGACACAGAGGAGGAAGAGAAGGAAAAGAAGGAAAGAAGGACAGATGGATGGGCTCATTTTAAGTGACAGAATGTCACTGAATAACATATTCTCAAGTTAAAGGAAAAAGTTAGGCATGATGGCACATACTTATAAAAACCCAGGCTGATGGAGGCTGAGGCAGAGGACTGCCACAAGTGGGAAGCCAGTTTGGGCTACATCAGTGACTTCAAGGCCAGCTGCAAGCGTGACATTTTTTTAAAAAAAGATTAAGGAAAAAATGCCTGAGGCCAGTAATAGGTAATTCACTAAATTATAAAAAAAAAGCTACTCTACTTTGGGAAAGCATTAACCTATAGAAAATTATCAGTTTTGAAGCTATAAAGTCATTCCAATTTCAATTTATATAAAATTGGCTATAATAATCTGATTTATACAATCTTGGTGCACACAATTTACTTAGTTTTCAGGGTTTTTGTGAAATCAATTATTAGTACTCCATCTTCTCAATGAGAAAAGATTTGTTCTGAGAAATGAGGTTAAATACCCTCCCTCAAAATTCAGAACTGGTAAACTAAATAATAATCTATTGCCCATCTGTATTCTGCTTTTAATTCCATTAACATTTCCACTTCTCCACAAATATGCACAATACACACATCGAAAGTTCAGAGCTGAGGGTTAAGTCAGATGATCCCACACCATTCTAAATTAATTTGTCCTTGTGTCAGAAATTCTAGGTATTACCAACAGTTCTACATAACCACAATGTCTGCTTACTCAATTATTACTGAAATTGTGTTTTCCTGGAGAAAACAATATTGTAGAAAATATACTTTGAGGTATGAAAAGGCAGGAAATATAACTAATTTGGGCTTCAGAAAGTGAAAGTCATAATTGCTTATTGCATTCTTTCACTTTTAGATATTATCTCACAATCCTGATGCCCCAAATTTGGCAACTTCCAGAAAAACGCCATCCAGAGTCCCATATATATTGAGACTCAGATGGGATGGAGAGAGATCACATGGATTAAATCTTGTATTCCAGTTCTTGTTCCCCAGCAGCACCAATGCCTACTGTGAACTTCAGCCCACATGAACAGCAAAGAGGAACAGGTAAAGGAGATTTCTAATAGCAACTGCCAAGGAAAACAGTGTGTCTTATACTGCAGTTTATGCTGAGAAAAGGAAACCTGGCAAACAGCAAATGCTTGATATGTGAAAAGTCCATGTTCATGGGGCAACAATATGCTTATATTAAAAAATGGTCTTGTACCATTAGCAAAAAGTAAACAGCAACAAAAGAATTGGCACTCAAAGAGAAAGTATAAAGCTTCTTGTTTACTCTTTAATTGTCTAATTAGGCAAATCAGATAAGCTTTGTTTCAATGTAGCATCTGCAAATTAAATGGACATTGGAAAGATTTAATTTGAGGAGTTAGAATTTTTTAAGGCTGAATGAACTCTGAAGTCATCAAATTATTTCAATTCACAGATGAGAAACTGAGACCCAGAAAGATTGGTAGACTCATCAAAATCATAAAGCTGGTTCAGAGCAGAACTGAAATTACTCATCACTCAACTCTTCCTGAAGATTACCATCTAGTGGAAGAGGCAAGTGCTCTATGAAAAGAACTAAAATAGGAGTAAATACAGTATGACCCGGGAGAGCAAAGACAGGTCAGAAGGCCAGCTCTGAGGTTAGGAAGGCTCCCAGAGAAGGTGGCCTTTGAGAACTCAGATGAATAAGCACTATGCAGGGGAAGAGATGGGAGGGGATTGAAGATGGGGGAAAGAATGCTCCAACCAGAAGGAGGAAGCCCTCAAATTCACACAGCACTCTTCACTAAGTTAGAATTTATAACCAGGAAGCAAAAGAGGAACAACTAGCAGTAAGAAGGGGTCGGTATAAAGGGCCTTGTAGGCCACACGTGGTTAAAGAATTTGGACTTGATTCCAAGGCCTTGGGGACAGTTACCACAGAGATTTAGGGGTAAGAGGATTAACTTAGAAAGATGTTGCAAGTTAACTCCAGAGAATGGATTTGACTAAGGAAGCTGGAGGGCAATGTCTGTCCTCTAGGCAAGAGATCAAAGTGGCCTCCATCAGGGCGATGGCAGTAAGAACGGGGAAAAACAGGGTTGACCGAAAAGGTACCCATTATCTGAGGTTTAGAAGGGTGCAAACATTAAGAGCAGGACACAATTACTATGAAAATACAATGCAAAAACTGTAAAAGAAATCGCAAATTTTATAAAAGATGAGAGGCTTTATGAGTACAATGGAAGTTACGCTGGGGAATATGAGAACTCCATACGTGCTGTGCAAGGATCAGGAGAGTTAGACCAAGAGCCAGAGAAGAAAAAAGCAACAGGGACCTCGAAGCTCTGGAATCCTTTTGTAGAAGTGTCCCTATTTACACTCTTGGTGCAAAAGTAAAACATGATCCTAAAAAGGTCACAGATGAACCAAAGGAAAAACAACAAAAGCCAAACAAACATTTGATTTATTGTTTAAACTGAAGCTTAACACATGAAAATTCCAGTAACCTAAATTATACAGAAAAAGTTAACTTGTGTGGAAAAAAAAAACCAAAAACTGAGCTTTTTAGAAGATGTTTTTTGCTCCAATTTAACAGTATTACTGACAGTTTTTCTTCATTATTTCCTATCAAACACTGGTAAAGTCAAGTGCATCTCCTGATAGGTAGGCAGTGAACTCACCCGGACTCCAGGCTTGACCCTGCCATCTGTGGGTTTTGCAGCCTTTGCTCATCTGATGAACGGGAAAACTACCTCCTGAGTCAATGCCAAGCCTCTGCACAGAAGCCCTTGGCAGGAACCTGATTCTGCTCAAACTGGTTCTCCTGGCACCCAGCTGAGGGGGTGGTTCAATAACTACCTAGGCCATTAATGATTCCCAACTAAACTAACAAAAGAGTCCCTACTGTTTTCAATAAACTGAAGTAGCAACAGCACAACAATATGGATAATGTGTATTCTCTCTTTCAAACCAGGCAGATCAAAGGAATAATCATGTATGATCAGGAAATGTGTCTGTGGATGATCTGAGGAGAAGTTTAAGTATCGAGATTTCTTCTGGGAAAAGTGAGATATGATGAAATGAATGCCTGACACGTTCCTTGGGAATAAAATGATTGCAATATACACTCACAAATGGTTCTAATGATCACAACTAATGTATCTTTTTGTTATAAATTTCCGATTTTACTGCATTCTTGCCAAAGAAAGTAACCTACCTGATTTTCTATTCCAGCAATTTATCCAGTTTTGGCACTACATGTAAGCAGAACTTACTGGTATTTATATAAAGAAAGGTGTTGCCTGAAAAAGCACTGAAATGGTGTGCAGAGTTTTATATTAAGAAGCTGAATACTAGAATTCTCTGGGACAGTGTAAACCCAGGGAAACAATACACTGCCCCTGACAAAGGCTGTTCCCTGAACATGCAGACTTGGGCAGTCGCTGTGCCCTCACCTGGCTGCTGCCTGTGCTTCACTCATTTTAAAGTCTCGATGCCTCACACTGTGAGCAACTGGGGTTCAGTAAATTCTAATCAATGAGAAAATGAGGCATCACAGCACAGGACATATAAAATTATTTCTCCATTTTAAAAAGCAGAAAAAAAGAGTACTAGACATGTGGAAGATTTTGTTCAGTGTTGCAGCCGTATAAACTGTCACTCAAACTTCTATCCCCTAACCCGGCTGATGTCCACTTCACTGCGCCACCTCTATGAAGACTAAGGGAAGCCTGGAAATAGTCTCACTTTTGTCACCGAGCTCCGATTCTACGGACATGCCTTCTCTGCTGCAGAGTACGTCACCAGCGCGTGCGGTAATACTCTGTGAGCGCGGCTCATCTCTCATCCTGGACCCTGTGCCCCTGAGACCAAGGAGTGGCTGCATTTCCTTCCACTCTCCTCGGAAGCTCTTCATGTGGGGGCGACTTTCTCATTTCTACCTCTCACGTGCATATTAGTGAATTAATCGGTGTATGTGTGCCTACTGCATATCCAGCAACACCTCTAAGAAAGTGAAAGCCAATTAAATGATCATGAGTGAAGTTAAACAGAAGAGAAGGACCAAACTATCAGAGGATCTGTGAGATGGAGAGCACAGTTCAACAGAGTGTATCAGGCAGCGTCCACTCCCTTTCTGTGGCTCACTCAGCTGTCACATGAGCCCTTGTTCCTCTTCCTCCCCACAAATCTCCAGGAGCAACTGTGTGACTCAGCTGTGCCCAGCAGCCCACTCACATGCAGGCTCCAGGGAACGTGATGGTTATACCAGGAAGAAACCTTGCACACTCAGTCCTTGAAAACTATGATTGTCATAACATCTAATCATTATAAACTTGAACACTGATGGAGAAAGTTATAACCAGAAAAGATTACTTAACAATTTACTCTTTACTCTTCTGTTTTGCCAACCACCAAAGGTATGTCAGAAAAGGAAGGAAAAAAACTTACTTTGAGCAGCCATGTGAGAACTGAGTCACGGTATGGAACAAATTTATTTTTGTTTTTGCCAGCACCCTGATCTGCTAAGGCTGAGATAACCAGACCGAGGGTTGTGAGGGACCTGCATGGTGCAACAAACCAGAATATTACAAAAACTGGAGCATATCGAATGTCACATTTTAGCACAAAGACGGAATGCCCTTGGATGTTCACACGAACAGCACTGTGGTCAGCAATTTGCTGCTCAGTTTGAAAACATAAACTCTATATAAAGACCTGCTATTCCTCTAATACTGAGTCAAAGCAATAAAAATGTTTAACCCAGTTTTTTTCATGTTTGGAGATAAAAATGTGAGCTATAAAACTTAAGTCCATATTATCAAAACAAACACTGTATCTTCAAGAAAGAAGCTGCAAGACAATATAATAATTAAAACCTAGGGCAAGTGAAATTTACATCTGTGTGATTCAATGACAGCACAGCACCTGGATGAGGTGTCCTATAATCTCTAGTTGGCCACTAATCACTCAGTACATGTCCTCATAGGACCCTGTGGACAGATAGGCTCCAGGCCACAGGAAGGTACTAGTCTAGCTTGAGAGACAACATAGAACCACATGAAGGACCTGGTGACCAAAATATTACTTCACAAAGTCCCTGCTTCTTGGACAAACACAAGTTATGAAAGGGTCAGCCCCGTGTGGTTAGTACAGTGTCTGTTTAGACAGCAACAGGGGTCATAATCACAACCTGGCTTCTCAGACCAATTGCTGTCCTTTTCTATACCTTGGACCAGTGGTTCTTCCCTAGACAGGGGCAGCCCCTAGAGATAACCCCAAGCCACCAAGAGTCTGGTGGTCACAGCTAGGGTGGAGGGAGTACTAGTGCCATCTAGTGGGAAGATGTCAAGGACACTGGAAATACCCTACAAAGTGCAGGACACCACCCTGGGAGGAAGTATCCACAGGACCCAAACTTGAGGAGCCTGACTTGACTGAGGTTGTGCTCCTCTGCCCCATCACAACACTCCGCAGAGCATAAGGAGAGCCCAGGCCCATGGCAAATGCAAAGCTAATCAAACTACAGTGCAGCCTTAATCAGCCCAGAATCACCTTATGTTAATAACCACTGATGCCCCGCTCTTTGGCTCCCCGTTAGTTCAACAAAGCAGGAGGCTAAGCTTCAGGAAACTTACTTGTTAATGTTGCTGCCCTCCTTCAGCCTGTCGCCAGCAGCTCCAGTTTTTGTTGCTCGTTCACTGCCAGCTAAGTCTACCAAGCTCAGTTTGCCCACCTTCTCCCCAGATGTCTGTGAAGCAAACAGATACATACTAATAAGCACACAGACAATGCAGAGGGCACGCTGTCCTGAATGCATGGCTTCATTATCTAAGTCCTTTATTAATTTGCTATTACAAAATTTTATTTTGTGCTGCTACAGAACACTATAAGAAAACTGTATGATGTAGCAGTGATACCATAGATTTCTACTAATCCAGACAGTGTGACAGTTATTTCAGAAAAACAGTGCCCTCAAAATAACGACATTCGGAAGAAAGTCCAATACAAATTTTCAGAGAAGAGCCAGACATGGTAGCATACACCTGTAACTCCAGCTGCTTGGGAAGTTGAGGCAGGAAGATCACAAGTTCCAGGCCAATTTGGGCAACTCAGAGAGATCATATCTCAAAATAATATAATAAAAAGGAGCGGGGATGTAGCTCAGTATTCCCTGGGTTCAGTATCCAAGTACTGCAAAGACAAAAATGTCTACCAAAGTGCTTGTGTGAATTTTAATATGATTTGAAACTATGCTTAAAGTTTTATATTTATCAGTAATCATCATCTTTTTTTTTTCTTTTTGAGATAGGGTCTCACTATGTAGTTTTCACTGGCCTTGAACTAACTATGTAGCCCAGATTGGCTTTGAATTTGCAGTGATTTTCCTGTCTCTACCTCCCAAGTGCTGAGATTAGAGGTGTGCACTGCCTTTACCAGTAATTCTGAAGCAAAATATTAATATTCTTACTGATGTAAAAACAGTAACTTGACTTTTATACAAGAAACTCTCAAAAACTCAAAACATTTTCTAAAGTGTTTCATTTTATTCACGTACAGTATAGTAACTCCCTTTTACCTTATAACTTCAGGCATTAGATTTATACTAGTTTTAGTTAAAATTCTTTAAATATATATACAGTATAATTTTTCTTTACCAAAGTACATACATGAAATGGATGTTTTATATACATTTCAGTAGCAAAACAACAAAAAGACAATGACAAAATCTATACTTTGGATCATTTCCTTAACTTTCCTTTAAAATATACATTTATATTTATTTCCATAAAATAAACATGTTGTTTACAAAACAGATATTCAACTTCCCAAATAAAAAGTAATTTTAGCTAAAAAAGAAATGTCTTCAGTATGTTTTTTGTCTTATTCTGAAAAGGAAATAGAAAACAAAGAACTTTTTGTTATATTAATCTTGCTGTGATGGTTAAAAAAAGAGAAAAATATGCTTTCAGCAAATGCAAATTTTGCCAAAATACAGCACTTTGCCAGGGTGATTATTTCAGTTTCTGGTGTTTGAAACTGATGCACCAAGGGGTGGGCATCCTAACAAAATATGCAAACCTTCCCATTAAGGGAGAAAACAGAAATACACAGTCAGCAAAGAAGTCCTCAATGTGGCACAGGCATTTACATCTCTGACTCATTTTCAGTTTACTCTTCACCAGGTTCCAAACCAAATACTCAAAAAATTATTCTATCAAATCCAGTAATTTTATAGTACAACTTCCTCAGTGCAAGTTATTCTTTCCAATCATGGCTGTTGAGCAGAAGCTCCGTTAAATCAACCAGCGTATTATCTAGCACTCAGCCAGCCGGCAGAGTCAGAGCCCCAGGCTGCTGAGCCGGGACTAGTTATCAGCTGCGTGGCTTCAGTTCCCCTTCCTCGACTTGCAGAAGATGGGAGCCAAAGCCCACGTCTCTACAGTACCCCCCACATGGACAGGATCTGGGAAGGGCACAAGTTCTGTCCACCAGATCCTCTTGTTGAAGACCTGGACAGTCGAGATGAAGTGGTCCTTTTTTGGCTGTCTGCAATGGCAGGTACAATCACAGCAAAATGAAGTCTTGCACCAGAGTTTCCCAGCACATGCTCCAGTCTCTAGGGTGCTAACACACAGTCTTATTGACAGGAATGACTTTATTCCAGCTTCCTGATCATCGCAGCTATGGGGTGCAACTTGAACCCACAGCTCTAGTATGTCCTCAAAGCTGGCACCATTCCTAGGGACCAAATCTGTGTGGTTCTGCGAATCACTCCTAGCGACTGTCTAGGACAATTCTCCAGTCACCTCCATTAAATCCCTTTCTGAGCACTAACATGGTTGCTGCTTCTTGTCTAAAGTCCAAATTGATAAATAAGTTTGTCTATGATGTGACTTCATCTAATATCTCATGAGAAGAGCATAAACCATGAGCTCTTCAGAAACTTAACAGAGATCAACACACATGAACACCTACCCCAGACTCCACGTCATATAGTGTGTGTGTCAGAGTGATTTTGAAGACCGCATGGGATCGGCTACTCTCTTCATTCATGTTGGTTGCAGCAACTGTCCGAGATTTGTTACCCTCAGACATCAAAGACTCAATATCCTAAGTGGAAATAAGTCATAGACATATATCTCATTATCTGTGTAATAAACATTAAAACTCAGCTGTACAGTGAGATGCATCACAAATTTTACTGCTTAGTCAACAACATTTGTGGTTCATACCTTATTTTTAAATGAACATTATTAAGCCCCACAGAAAAGAGCTGACACTATCTCTAAAATTAAACTCAAGTAATATTTTCTGTAGGTACAGAACAAAGTGGCAGCTTTGACTCAGGAAAGTTTGGAAGCTACATTACTGAGTCACACAAGATGAACAATTATTTCATCCCAACACTCATCTACTTCAGAAATTTGAAAAAAGTCTCTATAATTATAAAGGCACTACAAGTTTATTGTTAAAAACAAATCAGATTATAAAAATAAGAAAAAAATAAATAAAAATAACTTGTAATCCCTCACCCAAGCATATTACTACCTGTCACTGTATTTTAGCAGATCTATACTTAAAAATGAAAACATCAAGAGACTAATTTTCCATACAAATTTGCTACTTGCTGCTATTACTGGTAAAAGAGACAGCATTACATAACGGATCATGGAATTTTCATCTTAAAAATGTTATAAGCTCTAAAAATGGTTATTTAATCAATATAATTTTAGTTTTACTACTAACAATAGAAAACTATAGCATCATCTACCTGGGCTGTGGGTGTAGCTCAATGATACAGTGCTTGCTTAGCATGTGCAAGGCCCTGGGTTAAATACTCAGCACCACAAAAATAAATAAGTAAATAAAATAATCAACCATATAAGGATCTTCAGGAGAAACAAGAAAAATGGTTACGTATGAAATGGATGTGTCGATCCCTACTACGATCCAGGCTTTTCTTCCCTGTAACAGAATCCTATCTTTGACTAAGCATCCTGTGGCTGAGCTAAGACACTGCACCTCCCAGATGCCCTTGCAGCACAAGCTTGGCCACAGGACTAAATTTTAGCACTGGTACAATACAGATTCCCCTGGTCCATGTTCCTGAAGGTGAGTAGGCTTGTGATCACAGTTTCACTGTAAGACGCATCTTGAGGTAAGGGAACATTGTCATTACCATCCTCTCTGTGGAGTGGGAAAGGAATCCTAGCTTACAGCCACCATGCCAGTCCTAGAGCAGTTTGCTCTAGATAGCTTCCATGAAAAGACTTGCTTAATTCACCATTCTTTCTTAATGCACTCAAATGTATATGGAGAGCATGTACCATATTTCAGGTACTTTCTAGGCACTTAATCCTATTATATTTTTACATTATGTGCAGCTGACCATAATTCTAAAATGACATACATATGTGAAAAACTTTGAACATTACAAAATTCTAAGTGAAAAACAATAGTGTTTAAGGAAAATTCAACATGATAAATAAAAGGCCTCAAAAAAATTAACTGAAAAAAAAAAAAAGAAAAACATTACAAAGAACCAAAACTAAAAAGGCAACAAGAGGTAAAGTCTACAATTTTCTAAATCAGTCCTATCCATATATATATATATATATATATATATATATATATATACATGTCTTTTTGAAACAGAGTCTCACTATGCAATTCATGTTGGCCGTTAGTTCACTTTGTAGCTCTGACTGGTCTCAAACTCACAACAATCCTCCTGTCTCAGCCTCCCCAGTACTGAGATTACAGGTGTGCACTACCACACCCGGTTATCTCATTCATTTCACAGCCATGAAATCTGACAAGCTTAATCTATAAGCTTCACTGTATTTGGTCCACTTTAACACACTGGCATCATACTCTACCACCTCATTTTAAAGATTTCCTTGTAAACAATGATCTACTAAGTGATGCTATTATCAATGTAATCTTTTTAAAAAAACCCAACATAAAACTGCAGAAAAGTTAGTTCACAGAAAAGACGTTGTTACCTTGTAACTTGTGACAGCCAGTTTAGAAAGTCCATCCACATAGGGTCCCAATACACTGTGCTCTCTGACTTTCAACGTTTGGCGGCTTCTGTTCATGAGAAACAAAGAAATATTTGTTAACAATGATCTGTTTTCAAAGGACTCAACTATGCCTCATGGAAAGATATATATTTAATTCAAGAAAGACCCCCAAATAAATAAAACTAACTGACGATCCCTGAAAAATTTAAAATAAACTTTCAAAACTTCATTGGAAAGAAAAACTCCATAATGTGCTAAAATATCACATCACTCAAAAGGGTAAACTGTGGGATGCCTATTTACTACAATAAAGAATGCAGAGTCAAATAAATATGAACAATATACTTGTCATACCATAGAATGTGGCACAAAGATGGAAATTCAGTAAATGTTAACTGTGCAAGAAAGGAGGATTACAACCCAGCTCAATAAAAAATAAAGGCAAAGAAATACAGAAAAATAAATCTAATAATGGTTTACAAACACAATACTGGGCTTATCCCTCTGTTGCAAGGTTGTTTTAACATAGGGGAGGAAAATCCAGAGACTTCACCACACTGATAGACTATAAGTAGGGGATAAAGTATGATCATTTCAGTTAATGCATAAAAAAAGATTTAATACAATGAAAATTACATACACTAACTTTTTTAAAAAAATGAACCTCTTAAAAAAAGAGAACCGAGAAACCCAGTGAAGAACATTTGCCAAAAATCTAGATTATACAGCACATTTAATGTATAAGCCAAAAAAAATTAAGTATTTGTTGATATGTTTGCTGAAGGGTACAAAGTTTCAAAGATACAATCTGGTAAGTATTTGAGCAAAAGATGTGTTAATTAGTTTACCATCCCACAATGGCATATATATCAGAACACCACACTATGCTTCACAGAGATGTAATTTTTCTCAATTGAAAATAAAACTTTTAAAAAGGAGTAATTGTGGACGGTGAGATTTCAGGTGATTCCCACTTTATAATCTTTTGTACCATGAATGTGTATTCAGTTTGACTACAAAATACTGCCTTTTAAAAAGAAGTAATGAATCAAAATGCTTTAAGTTTTGTGGTGATTCTTTGATGTCTGAGAAATCAAGTCCAAAAAAAAGAAAGAAAGAAATCAAGTCCACATTCCTGGGCTCAATATATAAGCTCCTTTACAATCTGCTCCTTCTCTCCCAAATTCTCCTAATCTTTATGCTATTAGTTTACATATATCCATTCTTTAGTGGACTTTGGGCTCCAGAAGAAGAATAACGTCTTACTAGTTTGGGGGCCCATGACTCCCACCACAGTTCCTGCTACATTAGAGTCAATCAGGGAATAAATAAACTCAGCTTAAAACAGCAAAATTAGAAAAGGTGATACTGAGGACTCCATTGCGTCCTACACATGATTGGAAATAGAGTGCTAGTAACAAAGACAGATGGAGAAAGGGAGGAAAGATTTGATGAAATTATACCATGAACAACCAGCACAGAAACTGTTACACATGATAAAGAAAACATGAAGAGAAGCTGACATGACATAATGAGTAATTATAGACTAACTCTTCACATAAGTACCACAGTTAAGGAATGAGGAAATGACTCAAATGTAAAATGTTATTATCTTCTAGTATGATGACTGTAACTTAATATTTCCTAAGGATTTGGACTTTTCTAGTGTCCTGAGATCAGCTAATAATGTAACTTATTAGTAGACTAGTATAAAGTCAGATATGACTGCAAAGAAAGTAGATATAGAACAAAATTTGATTTAATTCTCACTTCTCACTGCAGGATATATTCTATCAGTAACTTTTGTCCTTTCACTTTTTCCTTTTCCTAAAGATAATGTATACTACATTATGTCCTAAGTAAAGAAACATAATTACATTACTACACATAACAGAGGCTTAATTAGTAAAACGAGTACATAAAAAAGAAGTTCTCTTCATGTTTGGTTGAAATGAGAACATCTTTAAAGCTTTTGCTTTTTAATGCATTTACTTTGACTTCAGAAACACTAACAAAAAAGAAAAGGACGGAATGGAGAGGGAGAGAGGGGGGAGAGGAAAGGGAGGGAGAAAGGATGAAGGGGGAAGAGGGAAGGGGAAGGGAAAGGAAGCAAAGGAAAAAAGAAAAATGTAGAGCAGAACCCAAAGAAACTTTCAGGGGAGACAGAACAGCAGCCACCACACAGAGAGCACTGACTGCAGGCCAGGAGGTAGCCTGAGACCTCAAGGGTCTCATCCAGTCTATCACCGCTCTCCTTGGGATACAGGTGACAGCCATCATTTCCCGTAACAGCCAGGCCACGAAAGTGAAAGACACCTGCTCCATGGGTGCCTTTCACCCATAAAGGAGAAGACCAGAGCTATCTGAATCTAAAGTCCACGCTAATAGGACCTAAGCTGCACACAGGAACCATAGGAAATCACTAAAGACTATGAACAAGTCTGACTAGTAAAGTTCAAGTTATTCCACACAGCACTGTGTAACACAAACCCAAGAATGAGTGGCATGAAGACACACTGCTGAAAAGTTCTGGAAAGAGTATATCTGAGCTGATCTCAGAGACTGAAGGTGCAGAAACAACAGTCAACACAGAGGACAGCATGTACAGAAACACACTGTGGAAGGGCACCTGGTCCAGGACCTCCCACCTCTGGCGGCCTCCTGACCTATCTCATTGTGGCCACACCACCCTCAACCACACTGAACAGCTGGATATCCTCAAACAGACATTCTCTTAACACCTGCATGAATGGCTGTCACCTAACTTCTAACCGGACAAATCATATTAGGTGGAAAAATCCAGCATGTGTGCACATAGAATCATCCCTGCACTCTGGGCAAAAGTCAGACAGACTGCACTGTGCTATAACTTGCTCTGTCTACACTGTGAGTTCTTCCTCTCACTTGCATGGTGTGTCAGATGAAGTTTGTACAGAAACACAAAGTGCCAACTCGATCTCCCAGGAAGTCCTGGAGATCACTGTCTTCGTCAATGGAAGCAGATGGTGGTGAGGGGCGGCACTTGTTTCTTCTTGACTGAGCATCACTGAGAGGCACTGCCACACCGGTATACCCTGAAAGAGCACCCTGAGACTATATCAAAGTTGTATACATTTTCAAACATTTTTAAAATGAAAAGCCACTCACTTGTTCTCATCAAAAAGAAAAAACCCCAAAGAGGAAGCTGGAGGCGGTGGTCATTATCTCTGACTCTTTCTTTCTCTGCTGTAGCACTTCTGTAAAATCTGAACTTGGGGACTCTGTAATGAACAGATTTCCTCAGATACCTCCTGCTGTCCTCATTAAGTTCAGCTATGGCTGCAGGCTTAAAGCAGCATTTCTGTCCAATACTTTGAGCCACTCCTTCAAAGTCAAAGTCAAGAAATCATAAGCAAAAAAACTGTTTTCTGGGAAGCTTGCAAACTAACTATCCTAAAGATCAGGTTTCCTATCTCTGATTATGCCTCTCCTGCAATTCACATCCTGCAACCTAACTGCTAAATTTCACCTGAAATTTATTGGTAAAAAGAAGAAAAAATTGTTTAAATTAGTACCAGTTATGCTGATGCTACATGACTCCTTTTCAGTACCTATTTTTGTCTGTGGCTTTGGGCAAATCTGGGAAGGGCAGCACAATACAAGTACATGCCTGCTCACTCACTCTTCTCTGCCTCTCTCACAAGTTCAAAGGTCCAGAACTGGCTGCAGGAAGCTACTCCATGTAACCAAAAATAAATCACAAGACCACAACTAAATGGTTCTCTACTGAAGTTCAATGTAAAAACTGCACTTATGCCAATTAATCACATCTGTGTTGGCCCAGAAGAGTAAAGAGTAGAAGAGTAGAAGAGTTAGAAGAGTAAAATTTCAAAGTCTTTTTACCCTTTGGGATCAAGAAGGTCTCGAACTTTTTCATTATAAATTTCCATGTAGGACACTTCTACTTTAAAACTCTGCTCTTCGTTTTCCTCTTTCTGGGTTCGTTCAAAGAGTCCACTGCAGAGTCTTGGGATTAATCCAGGTTGGTCAGCTGTTCCCATCATAGTATAAGATTTTCCAGACCCTGAAAATTGGAAATCAGAGTTATTACTGTCATTTTGAGAAATTTACATAATCTTCTTTCCATTGCTTAAATTGTTAGCACTTAAAAATTAACCTAAAATACAATAAGAAATGTTCCAAATACCAAAAAACATAGAAGATTTCCTATTGAAAATGTGAAAGTCAAACATAAACATATTTTGGAAAGAAAAATAAACATACTTTTATCATTTTATTTTTAAAAAAATCTAAAATAACTGCAAATAGGTTTGAAAATTTACTAAAATAAACTGGGAAAACTTGTATGATTAATATTATAATGTCTATTTCCAACCACTAATCATAGCACAAAATATATAGGTTCTCCCTATGGGCCCCAGAGCAAATAAACTTACTACCATCTTGTAATAGTGTGTGAACCATGAATCATCTTTTTGTAATATAAATTATTTTCCCACTATAATAGAAATATAATGAAAGAAAATTCAGAAAAACAGAAAAAATAAATCACTATAGTCCTACCATCTAAAACAAGTAATTTTTGACACTTAAGGATAATCTTTTCCTTTTTAGTGGCAATGATTTTTCAAACATGTTCTTAAATCATTCAAGTTGCTGCTTTTGTCACCTGATACTCATCAGTATCTCAGTGCTAATGTACCACTTTCGATGTCCCAGGCAGAAAAATGAGCATACAATAATTCATCATGATCATACTGTGATGAGGGTCTGTCATCCTCATTTTAAAGAGGAAGCTGAGGGCAGAGAGCTCCATGTGACGAGTTGCAGGGGCAGCAGTGGAGCTGGCATGGCCTGGCTTGAGGTTTCTGTTCTCTTAATCACTATGTATAATGCTTCTTGAAACCATCATAAGCATTGTGGTCAAGAGCGGTTTGCAGTTGAACAGCTATATGATACACTCTTATAAAAGTAACTAATTCAATTTACAAGACAAAATGCTCCTTATCAATCACAACCAGTAAACTACTACTAAGTGTATTCTTTTTGGCATTTCCTCTGAGGCTCCTTAGAGATTATGACATACAGGCATAGTTAGCAATACATTCAACAGTCATAGCTCTGTAATATAGTAAAAAAAATACAACACACAATCAGTGCCTTGTGAGATCAGTAAAGAAAGAGGAACTTAATCCTGGTTTTATTACAATTATTTTAAAAAACTGTTTATAGCCTACTTTCGTCATCTATAGTAGTTCTTGAAAAGGAAGACAACAAATAAACCAGTAATAGGTTACTCAGTAAATGTGGTTCTATTTTCTCTTTCATTGAAAGATATTTGTTTATGTGCATCCACAGTATTTAACATTACCTGTCTGTCCATAAGCAAAGATGCACGCATTATAGCCATCAAAAGCATTCTGAAGGATATTCTCACCAAGGCACTTGAAAACATCATCTTGACCTGGGGGAAAAAAAGATGTTTTAAGCCAAAACCACGTATGAACAATTCAAACCAAGGAACAAAAATCTCAGAATGTACAACTAGTTTACTTATCTCCAAACACCTTTTTTAAATGACAAATACTTCTAAAGGCTTATGTGTTCTTCAGATTATTTCTATTTAGCACATGAAGGGAAAATTCCATGTGTCTCTTGTAATGCACAGAAGCTCCCAAAATGCAGAGAGCTAGGAGCTGCTTATTATATAGTCAATAATTATAAATAGCGCAAACATGTATGTGAGAATTAGGTGTACCTGAATTTAACTACGTATCAGTCACTGCTTTTATCTAATGGGTTGATGAGCTCAAAAAATCCATATACAATAATCTTCTCTCCCCTTTTCCTAGATGATAATTTCCACTTACAAAATCTATAATTCATAGCAGGACAAGGAGTAAGACCCATTTCCCTCAGCTTTCAATCACGGACATAGGTGATGGAGTCAAGTTCCCTACCACAGGCCAAATGAGATTTGCTGATAATCAAAATGGGAAACTGACAAGCCACCTACCTCACTGAGTCTCACACAGAATAGGGAACCTCTAGATTCTGTTATCTTCGAGTAAGGCATCCCAGTTTGCCTCATTTTCTATTAATTTACCAGGTAATTTACCCTTTTGAATTTGGGGTGATCCTTAAAGTCACCAATGAGTCAGCAAGACCAAATGTATTTTTTTATTTTATTGTTTTTGGTACTGGGAATCAAACTCATGAACTTGCATTTGCCAGGCAGGCACTTACACTGCTGAGCTAGATGCCCAGCCCTGACCAAAGGTACTTCTGAAACAGCCATAGTATTAACTTTCTCATAACAGAAGTCAATAAAATATGATGTTCAATATCTAAAAGGTAGGCCAAGCATAGTGGTACATGCCTATAGTTCTAGCTACTTGGGAGGCTGAGGTGGGCAGAATCACTTGAGTCTAGGAGTTGAAAACCAGGACCTAGGACAGACAGTGAAACCTGGCTACATCAACAAAAAAAAAAAAAAAAAAAAAAAAAAAAAAAAAAAAAAAAAAAAAAAAAAAAAAAAAAAAAAAAAAAAAAAAAAAAAAAAAGAGAGAGAGAAAAGAAGAGAAGGAGGAGGAGAGGAAAAAGAAGAAGAAGAAGAAGAAGAAGAAGAAGAAGAAGAAGAAGAAGAAGAAGAAGAAGAAGAAGAAGAAGAAGAAGAAGAAGAAGAAGAAGAAGGGAAGGAAAGGAAAAAAAGATGAAAGGAACTGCTTAGAAACAGGTGACATGAGCAGAAAGGAAAAAAAGAAAAGGCTGTCTGTCACAGTAGTCCTGACTCTGTGGTGAAATGGGGCTTGGGGCAGTTATAGTCGAGGAGCGTGACCAGTCTCCAGAGCACAGACAACATCTGGAGGAAAGATGGTCCACCCTGCTCCATTAGCAAGAGAAAACAGGGGCTCTGCCAGGTGCAGCAGTTTCTGATCTTCAAAAGTGTGCTGAGGAGCAAAGGCCAGGCTGTCTATGATTCCTTTACTCCAGGCCACTGCACCCCTTTCCCTCCACTGGCAGCCTCTCCAGGCCATGTTGCTAGCACCCCAGGGAACCTAAGGGCTTACTCCTGGTGCATGTGAGACCTGAGGCCATGTGTGTGAAACCAGCTCCACTGGGCACCATCGGCACCGCACTTCATCACCTCATGCCAAGATCTCTGTGTAGGCTTCCGAAGTTACATGCAATTATACCCCAATAGTGTTTGGAGACTACACTGAACCATCTTTTCTGCACCATCAGCAGTGAAAGGATCCTGTGCTCTGTTACCTGCATACTTGTCTCGAACAGATTCATCCATGGACCAGAAACAGTGATCATAAGCAAACACCTGTTGAAAAGTGAACACAACAGTGTGCATAACACTGACAGAACTGCTCATAAGAGTGTAGTTAAAACAACTGATTGTCATACAAGACTAATTAAGCACCCTATGAGTGATACAGATTTCTACGTTACACAGAAAACTGTAATGTTAAGTGGAAAAAGAAAGTTTACAAAACAATATTTGTAATATAATGGCTATTATACACAGTTACAAATGTAACATTTATTTTACATAGTGATATCAGCAGTCCTATGCGCTTATAAATTTTCTGTATTTTTACTCTTATAATCAAAGAAAATAAAAATAGTTCTACAATAAAATTTAAAGAGGCTGGGCCAGGGATATGGCTTGATGGTACAGTACCTGCCTGGCAAGTACAAGATCCTCAGTTCAATTCCCAGTACCCAAAAAGAAATTTTGAAGAGGCTTACAACAGCATGTAGAAAAGTTATAAAATAGCAGATTTTTAAAATAAATTATAACACCATATGCAATACTGTATAGAATTTAAGAGTCTAAAAGACCTAGTAACCAGAAAATGATATTAATGACAAAATTATGTACATCTGAAATATGACTGTATTTATACTAAAATCTCTATAAAAGATAATCTGACTAAAAAGTGCAAGAACCTACATTAAAAATGCTACTTAGGGACAAAAGAGATGATTTTCATTTTGATCTGCCTTACTGCCACTTTCTAAAATATGCACACAGTTCTTTGCCATCTTTTAAAAGTTTTGCTTCACTGATGATATCTTTAATTTTTGGAGAATCCCATCAGCTTTATATGTGCTTGTTCATATTTTATAATTAATCTTTCTAAGGATTTTTAAGTGCAATTGCTTTAAAATTCACCTCTCTTCACCTTTCACCAAATACCGCCAGCTCTGGAGTCGCTGCTGTGCTTCCTGATTGGTCCCCCTCGAGAGCCTTTACAGGGTGGCTCAAGGGCACCCTAACCAGGAGTGTGTGGCATAGCTTACATGCTTGCTTTTTCTCTTCCGATGGCCACCTTCACAAGGCCAGTTCACATCACAATTTCCATTACATAAGCCCAGACTTTGGTTTTCCCAAGGCCCAGGACCTCTATTCCCTCCTATGAACACAACAGTGGTGGTCAATATGTTTTCAGCTTTTTTAAACCTTCAATAATTCACGGAAGAGCCTCCCCCCAAATCAGTTTTCACATGAACTTGGCTCCAGTCCTTCAGTTAAAGCCTCTTGATCAGCAACAGCCGAACTTCAACCACCTTGGGCATCCATATCTGATACCAAAGCCAAGCAACCGTGCTGCTTCAGCCCGGCCCACTGCTCCTAAAGGTGTACAAGCTGTTTGTATGAAGACATGATTCATATAGTTTAAAATGTTTTATTTGTCCCCATTATGTACTTGGAATAGGCAGGGACAATGTTTCTCTGTGAACTCACAAGCTATCTTGACCAGAAGTCCAAAAAAATTTTTTTAAGAAAAGGAGTTGGATTCAGGTAAGGTTGTAATTAGGTATACCTAATATTTTCCCCACCACTACCTAAAATTTACTCTGCAAAAGGGAGGAGAGGGAAACAGGAAAAGGCTCAAAGGGGAAGCAAGTGGGAAAAGGCGAGCAATTCTTGAAAGCAAGATTGCTTGCTTAAACCTGGATCAGAATTGAGAAATCCAAAAACAGTAAAGCAGTTGCCATGAGACTGGTGGATGTGGACAGAGAAGCCAAGTTGACAACTCTGCAGAAGACAGGTGCAAAGGACAGGAGCAGTTTGGGGAGGGTCTGAGGAAGCCAACTGGAGAGGCAGGAGAGGATCTTGGCAGCACTCAAGAGGATGACAAGATAAACAACTCTGCAGCCAGGAGAGGCATGGAGTCTCTGGGTGGGGCCATGGTGGGAGACAAGGCCAGGGAGGTGAGCAGAAGCCCAGGGCTGCCAAACCCCAGGGCAAGGCAGGAGCCCTGGAGCCCGGAAGAAACCATACTGCACATGGTTAGCCCTCACCTTCCCCACAGCTCACTGTTAGCAGTGCTCAGGCAGGGAGGGGAGCAGCAGGAGGAGGAAGCTGGAAGAGGGGCCCACAGGACTGTGGATCAAAGCATCTAGCCACGGGCTGCTTTCACACTCTGGTTTGTCAGCCATGGTGAGAATCACTACAGCAGGGTAAGAGTAAATGAAATGTGATGTTCAGACTATCTTTGGGCTAGCCTTCAACTCTCTTCTTTATAATTTAATTCTGTTCCAAGGCAGGCTGAGCTGAAAATTTCCTGATTCTTTTCTTGCAAGCTTAGCTCTCATTTCAAAAGGCGGTGTGTGTAAACTTATCAGAGATCAGGTCTGTACCGCACTCCCTTCTCAATATTATTGTGATTTCCTAGTCTTTTGGTTGGGAATTTCTTTAACAACCAGATTTCTTACAATTCCAAAAGAAAAGCTATCACTAGGGTAAGCACAGCAATGTCGGAGACCACGTGAAGGCCTCATTCAACAGAAACAGGCACAGAGGAGCTGCAGCTGACAGCCAGCAGGCCAGGGAGCTGGGATTTGAACCTGCTGCTAAGCAGACTGTCCTGCTCAGAAGTTCACAGTCTCCACCACTAGGCCAGACAAGCTCTATTCCTGAATCACGGTCCCACATCCCTGCCCATAGAGGATACATTCTAAACCCCCCATACCTCAAGAATCTTGAAATCATTTAAAAACATGGATAGTACTGCACCTTGTAGACACCAGTACTAAACCTTATAGTATGTCTTCTATACACAGAAGCCTAAAATAAAGTTTAATTTACAAAGTAAGCATAGTAAGAAATTAACAATTAAAAACAACCATGATGATACAGTGTAATAACTGAAGTTATGTGGATGTGGTTTCTTTCTCCCAAAATATCTATCAAAATCTGACAAAATTTGCCTCTAATAACTGAAACCACAGGCAGGTGGCAACCGCTGGGTGTGAAGGCACCACAGCTGGGCTCAAAGCCAGGTGCTGAATAACCCTGAATGGTCCTCTTTAAATTTGAGCAATTGTGTAAATTATTATAGGTATCTTCCAGCCAAAGACTTCGTAAAGCAGATAAGCCCCTCTTTCTACATATTTTTCCTGAAAATTGAAAAAAACAACTTTTTCAAGTAACACACTAAATTCACAGTAACAAGCTCAAGTAACACAGAAGTATTAAGTGAACTATCAGCATCTTCCTATTTGCCAAGTACACATCTCCCCAAAGGAACCACTCTTGAGACTGTAGGCTCACCCTTCCATCATTGCAGCCCACACATTTTCTCTAAACACTGAGACAGAGTTGAATTAGTGCAGCATAGACAGTTTTCATGAAATAGTTCCCTAACATCTTTTGCCAATCTCCAGCCTCTGCTCCACCAAAACATAAAACAAAAATAGCACACTACCTTATACTTAGGAAAGAGAGAAATTTTTATAAAGAAATCAGTGCCATATTCAACTATATTTTAAGTCAAGCAAAGTTTCAAACAGCAAGTCTATCCATATTTTAGTAATAATAACAGAGAACAGAATTACAACCTAACCACAGCTTCTAAAACAAAAACCCCAAAAATGTAGATAAAACTGAATTTCTTGGAAGTTCCAAGTAACTTCACAGAATGGTCAACTGAAATACAGCCCTTGTGCCCACTTTAGTACACTCATCCATCCCCTGGCAGACAGGGAACTGCTCCCAGACCCCAAAAGTTGCATTAGAATAGGGGCTCAAGTTGGAGTTGGTGGCACCACAGGTTTGAGGGCCTGGCTTGGGAGCCAGGGGGATGAGTCAGCCAACCATGGAGGGACCACACTTTGGAACGACCAGTTTTGTGCCAAAATATGGCACACAGGGAATCTATGTTGCAGTTGCTAGGAGACTGGGCAGAACTGGTCAGAGTGCAAACAGCTTTCCATAAACCTCTGGCCCCTCTTATGCCAACCAGCAGCTTCGGGTCTGGGAGAAGGCTGAGAGTTTACAGGGCTTTTATAAACAAGCAGAGGGAAGGAGTTCTCAGTTTTGAGGAAAAAACTTCCAGTACTTCAAGCTTACACAACAGAAGAGCTTTATAAGCACCATGTAATGAACCAAATTGCTTACCTTCGGCTGACCCCTGGGTTTCCAAGAGAGATGTTGCCATGGACATGAAAGAAAAGAAAGTTTAAAAAATAGTTAGAAAACTCTTTTTGAAAGGTAAAGAGATAATAAACATGTTACATTGCAAAGAAAAAATATTACCTGTGAAACCAAATAGTAACTAAAAGGTAAATTAATGTCAATTAACTATTAGGTTAAGGTGTTCATTATAAAAAACTAACTTGCGTCTCCCATAGGAGAAAGATTCTCTGAATATGAGTTAATTTCAAAACCCCTATCTGCCTTTTGCACGTTTGTCCTTATATATGGCTTATAAATACTTTTAAAAATCTTTACTTCATACACCTGATGTCATTTCAAGTTGTTTTCTCTGCTTGTCAGCCTACTCTCTTATCTATACAGATACTTCTATAAAAAATGAATTGTGAGGGGCTGGGGATTTAGCTAAGCGGCATAAGCACCTGCCTGGCAAGCACAAGGTCACAAGTTTGATCCCAGGTACCAAAAAAAAAAAAGAACTGTGTTCTAGCTAAGGAAAAAAGGTTAGAGAAAGAACCGATTTCCTGCCAGTGATTTACTGCTTACCAAATTACTCATCACTTATATCTCATTGCCTACACAGGCACTACTAACCTTCCCCCGACACTATCACTAGCTTGTATTTCCCCAGAGTAGAGATGCAAACTTAGTGTGAGTATCCAGTATAACTATGTATCCAGTATAACTATCTCAAACTCAGAAAAAAGTTGGCTCTGGCTGTTAATCTGTGTGTATGATAATTAACTTTATAAGGACTTATAAGTGAATCTGATGCTGGCAATAAAATAGGGAGGAGTAGAAAAGAAGAGGAAAAATTGAGATGTGTTATGTACATACATCAATATAATAAATGTAATCATTATGTACTGCAAATGTACCAATAAAAATATAAAATATTTAAAAAGAAAAAATTTATGAGAAAAGTACAAGAACTCTCAGAGACCCTTCACCCAAATTCACCAATTCTCATAGATCTTCACCTACAGTTAAGGCTACCACATGTACTTTAATGTCCTTTCGTTCACCACCTCCACAGAAATTATACACATACACATATTTTGTTTTCTGACCACTTGGAAGTTACAGAAATGTCCCTTCTACCCTAAACAGTCCAGGGTTTAATTCCTAAAAACAACAATGCTCATTTCCATAATCATAGAATAATATCAACATCAGACAATAATGAAGTATTTTTGATATTGGCATAAAACAGAAACAATAACTGATCCTTCTCAGAGAATCAAAACTCTCCATCTACAGCCTGAAACTTTAAAGCAAACTGTACACGCAAATGTTTTCTGAACACCTTGTGCCTTCATCTCACAGAATTTTCTCTCACAAGAAAAACATCATGAGCTGGGCATAGTGGCACACACCTATAATCCCCACTCAGGAGGCTGAGGCAGGAGAATCATTAATGAGTTTGAGACCAGTGAGACTCTTTCTCAAAAAAAAAAAAAAAAAAAAAAAAAAAAAAAGGAAAAAGAGAAAGAGGAAGAAAAAGAAATAAAGACATTTAACATCTATTTGCACCAAAGGATTTCAGGTAAGGACATGAAAACATGGAATGTCTAGCAAACAAGTGACATATATATGACGGATTTGGGATTAACATCCAATGTGGCCAACACATAAAAGAAAATAATTTCTCTGTAATAAGAGATGTGTAAAATTTTCTGACAAAAAAAGACTCATGAGATCTTGGTAGATGTTACTAGCATATGCAACCATCTTTTTATACATTTTGTACATAACACAGATTCTCAGTGTGGACAGCTTAGTTAAAAGCCCAGCTGTAGGTAGAGAAGCAGCAGGTCTGCAATCCTACAGCAGGCCAAGGGCATTGCACACTACCTCATTCAAGTCTCACAATAATTCTGCAAGATGCTATTGTGATCTGTTTTACAGATGAGAAACCTACAGCTCAGAGCTCAGAAAGATAAATACCATCCAACGCTAATAACCAGTCATGAATCTGAGATGCAAAACAAAGTCTTTTGACTCTCAGGTCTCTGGTCCTTTCCCCTCCCACACTGGTCAAAACAGCACGGACTTAAGAACCCATGAGTCACATATTAACAACTGTTCCTGCTAACATTTCTCAATGTATTAATTTCTTCCATTCTAATTATTACCCAATAAAAACACATGTATCCAACACAAGTATATTATCCAGTGTACATTTTTATTCATCATGTACTATGTATGAAACTGAAGATTATCTTTTCTTAAAAAAGAAGTTATTTGTGATATTTCAAGTTTACATATTTTATATAATAAACTCTTCCTAACAAACAACACACAAATGTGAAATTCAATAATACATCACACTCCAGAAGAATCTACAGGACTAACCTGAATTCAGAACAGCATAATTGAAACAGAAACAAACCAGGAAATTAATTACAGAGCTAAGTATCCAAGAAGGGATTCTGGTAACTACCACAGCAAAGCTCAAATAACCTGTAGTGCCATAGGACACCCAAAGATGTAAGTATAGCTCAGTACACAAATAAATAAGTTAATTAATTAAGCAAAACCCTTTCAAAGTGTATTTGCAATTCAATACAGCCATGTGTCACTGATCCCAAGATTCCTTATTGAGAAACCTCAGCTATCCACATCACTGTGGATGCTCAGGAAGCAAAGAAATCCAGCTCCTGACCGATCAAAAGAGATGTTATAAAAAGTAGATGTCTTACTGTCTTCATTCCTCAGCTGAGCTGAATTATTTTTTCTGGTTGGTTGGTTTACTTCATTTGGAAATGCTTTCAAATTAAAAAAAAAAAAATCCCAAAAATGGTGCAAACAAACCATTCCTACATACTTTTTAACAAGCTTCCCCATACACTGGTGTTTTAAATAACCACAGTTACAATGGACAAAATCTGTAAATCAACAAACAGTTTATTTAGTAATTTACAGTCAACTTTAGCTAAACTTGATCAGCTGTCCCTAGCCACATCCTTTTTCTGGTCCGAGACTGTGCACTGCCTATACCTGTCATTCCTCTCCCAAACCAGGACAGTTTGTCTCTTGTGGACATTTGAAGAGTACTGGCCACCTATTTTGTACATTATATCTCAGTCTGGGTTTGCCTAAGGCTTCCCAGTGACTAAATTCAGGCACTACATTCTAGCAGGCATAATACTCTGTGAGAAGGCAGTTGATGACCATGTCGCATTACTGATCACGGGCTGTGATCATTCTGCTCACTTGGTTAGGGGTATGACTGCTACATTTCCCACTGTAACATTGCAGTTTTCCCTCTGTAACACATAAGCATCTTGTAGGGAAGATTTCAAGACTAAGTAAATACCAGGTAGTTCACAAGACTTTCACCTACAGATTTTAGTGTTCATTTATGATGGTTGCCTGCAATAACTAACATCTCCCAAATGGTGACTGTGTTGTTACTAGGGATGGAACTGTTAACAGCCCAAATGGATTGACATGTATGGAGGTATTTGTATAAAACAGACACAATAAATGATATGGCTGTACAGTTAGAATAAGAATTGTTATCTGTGAATAAGCTATTCTCTTACACTCCTTTTTACAGATCTGGTTTAGGGGTTATACCTGCTTTCCATTTAAATACAGTAAATTACACCATAAAAATAAGTCAAAGTATACTCCTAATCTCTAGCATGCCAAAATATGAAGAAAAAAATTTAGTGATGACTTACAATAAATTAATGATCTTTAGATATTTTTTATTCATACTTTTGACCATTACAAAACTAAAATTGGATCTTGTTATGGTTTAGATATCAATCATGACCCCATTCACGTTGAGGGCTTGAGCCCCAAGGCAGCAGGTGGGGAATAGAAAGGTGATTGAGTCATGAGGTCACTAATGTCATCAGTGAATTAATCCAGTGACAAGTTCTTAGCTGAACGGGCTGTTAAGAGGCAGGGCCGGGTTGGAGGAAGTAGGCCACCGGAGCTGTGCCTTCCAAGGGTGTATCTTTTCTTGGTCTCTTCCCCCTCACTCTGCTTCCTGGCTGCCAGGAGATGAACACTGCTCTTCAGCCAAACTCGTCTTCCTTGATACTTCTGCCTGGGAGCCAGCAGACTATGGACTGAAACCACAAGCCCACATAAATCCTCCCTCATTTAAATTACTGGTGTCAGGTGTGGCGTCCCAGCAACAGAAAGGTGACTAACAGGTCCAAAAACAAACCACCCAGTGTCATGTATGTATAAAACATAAAGCAGTATCAGTGAAGTGATGTACTGTAAATCAGTTACTGCTGGTAAACACTGAAATCAAACATTAAATCCAGACACCATCATCTCTTTTAATTCTAAAAATTTAAGTTGCTGAAATCTTCACAATTAGAAATATTTGGAATCTCTGTTTTCACAAGAGTCCGTTCCAACTCAGTCTGCAATCTATAACAAGATTCCATGCCAACCCAGTCTAAAAACGATGTATAGATCACAAAGAGCTTATTCTAGTACAACCACGCTGCATAATGATACTGCTGCTTTTTCGAACTTAGCTGGCAGTACCAGCAACCAAACAACAATCTATGTGGTCATCATTATTTTGTCTCGGTCACCCTCCCCCAGTGTTCTTTTCACATAACGGATAGGACTGACCTGACCAAAAACCTACACACCAACCAGACTCTCAGAACAAAATTCTCAACTTTTGTTTATCTAGCTAACTCAGTGAGAAGTTACTGATACATAAAAAGCCCCATCCACTATTTCTGCAACATCTGGAATACTTCACTCAATTTGAAGCACAAAATTTAACAGCATCACTGATATTGTTTATGAAGAACAACATTCAGAAGGTAGAGAGGTGCGAGAACTCTACTAGTGAAGGAAAAAAACCAAACAGGAGTGAATTCAGGGTCTTTGCCCTAAGCTAATTCCCAGCTAGGTTGCCAGGGCTGGGCTTGAAATTGTGATCCTTCTGCCTCAGTCTTCCAAAATGCTGGGATTATAAGTGTGTACCACTATGCCCATTGATATAAACCTTTTTATGTATTTGTCATCTCAGGGAAACTGTGTCTCTGAAGGATAGTGTTCATTTGTCTGAGAATCCAACACAAAGGCTTTCTGCTTGCTTAGCAAATATTTTTTGGGCTCTTTAGGTCACCTGCCCTGCATACACCTCTCCAACTCCATCTTGCACCGATCTTTCTCCCCCCAACATAAGAGTTTTTCCTTCTTTATACAATTTGATTTTTTTTTTTTTTTGAGCCTGGGTCTCACTGTGTAGTTCAGACAGGGCTTAAACTCACTGTGTAGCCCAGGCTGGCCTCGAACTCACAGCAAGCCTGCCTTAGTCTCCCAAGTGCTGGGATTACAGGTGTGTGCCATCACGCCTGGCAAAAGTTTTCTAATTGGTCTGGTGTATCCATTGCCTTTGGGGCTTTCATGAAACATTTTCTTTCTGCCTTGAACTCTTCAGGCCAACTCCTATTCATTTATCACTTCTCCACTTACTCATTATTTCCCTAGTTGTAGCTTTCTTAAATATCCCTTATATAACTTTAATCACAGTAAAGATTATTGTACCCAGAATGAAACAACTTCTTCAGCACCTCTTCTTTCCAAAATCACCTCAAAACATGAAAGCAAATGAGAATCAGGATACAAACTATAGCAGGAGCTGTAACTGAAGCGTATGACATAAAGACAGAATGTTTCTACAGACAGACAGACAGACAGACAGACAGAAAGAAAGAAAGAAAGAAAGAAAGAAAAAAAGAAAGAAAGAAAGAAAGAAAGAAAGAAAGAAAGAAAGAAAGAAAGATCAGTAAAGAGTGGTGCTGAACTTCCTCCCAGAAGGTAGAAAAAGAAGGTACCTAAAAAGTGAGAGGAGTAGGTGGCCCTTTAGCTCCAATGCTCGTCTTAACAATCAGGTCATTACCTCTCATACGGTCCTTGGGGAAACTTCTATAAATCAAGAAGACAATTTGATAACCCTCTTCTACTGGAATCTTCCATTCACACAAACACTACTGGTTGAGAATAGAGAGGTATCCAAAGACTGAAACTACTGAACCACAACTTAAATATTTCACAACTCTGCAACCTTAGAAATATTAAAAGCCTACTCTATAAATTATATAACTTCAAACTGTCTTACTGGGCAAACAATTCAAAAACTACACTCACTACTGACTCAATCACTTGCAATTCACCTGCCTTTTCTCATCTGCCAAACACACCAGCACAGTAAGATTTTAATTTACCATCCATTTTCGTAAGAACATCTAAATTTGGCCAAAGAATACTGATTTATTTGTGGGGCTTCCTATAAAATACCATGTTAACATATACATAACATATACCATGTTAACAGAGTAACATACATTCATTTGAATAACTGACAATTAAAATCACTTCAAAGGTATATACAGAGAGTAGGACATTCCACTGAAGCATTCTTAGACTCCAAGAATAGAAAGGTCTAATTCTTACTTCCCTCAGAATTTGCGGTTTCTAACCAGATGAATTTTCCTGTTATTGTTCGTTGATTAGATTAATATTTTTTTGATTGAACTGCATTTATCTGGAAGCGCTTTTCATTATAAGTGAATAAACTAACTGCCCCAGTCCTCTACCCCTTTGTACTTCAGTTTCCAACCCAAAGGCCCCATACAGCCCATGGATACACTATGTTTAGTCCTGCAGCACTGTATTGACCAAAAGTGGAAAATTAGAAGGTTTCACATGAGGAAATCTGGATTTCCACATCCGCCTGTAAACAGAACTGGTCTCAGTTCCCACACAGCAACCACAGCTGCATCTGAGCCACCACTGTCTCATACAAGACCCTGCAGGCAGCCAGTTTCACAGTCCTGCTACAGAAAGGGGAGGGGGAGAAAAAAGCTTTCCTTCAGAGTGGAAGAAAACACAATGACTCACAAATTCATACCCATAAAGACATTTCCAAATCCAAAACCTGAAAATCTGACACAGACAGGACAGTAATTGTCAGGACCACATTACAGATTGCACCCACCCTTTTAAATAGTATGGTCCACTTTAAGATGCCAACACACACTCCTGGCTACCAAACTCTAAACAAGGGCTCCCAAACATGTCATTCACAGCGGTAATGTCATCACAATTAGAAGCTAAGAAGTCAGTATAAGCAGTGACAGGTCTAGAATTCAGACTTCAGGTGGCAAGCCTGGGAACACCGAAGGGAAAATACTGGCAGAGGGGAAGCATCCCGCACTCAGACGCCCACACGCACTTGGTGAATGCGAGATGCCACAGTCAGTGTGGCTGTGTTTCATGATGCAACACTGTCTGCAATCTAATTCAGGTAGCAGGTTGAGAAAAACTTCAATCTCTAGCTCTTTATTGTAATTAGTCTCCAAATAAGTTGCTCAGCAAGAAACTTCCCTTAGGTTCCTTGAGTAAATATCCAATTTCCAAGCATTTCCCAACCACTCACTTCACTCCTCAGGAGGAAAGAAAATGCTTAGTTCAGCCAGCTCCGCTGTGCTTAGCCCTTTCCTGAGACAGGGGCTGCATCTCCATAATGTCACTCAACCTCATCTTCTCTTTTTCTTCCTCAGTCATTTGGTCAGCAAATATTTACTATGTGCATCTAGCATGCGCCAGACACCAAGCTAATCCCTGGGGATACTACCTTGAGTAATCAGCCAAATCTCAGCCCTATAGAAGCTTAAACTCTATCACAACAGAATGAATGAATGAATTTGTAATACAGTAAAGCTAAGGAGAAAATTAAGCAGTTGTTAAGTAGACAGGAAGTGCAGAAGAGGAGGTAGGGATGACATTTTGAACACAGTCATCTAAGTGAAACTAAGCAGATTCCATGTGGCTGACCATGGCACACAGGGCCCTGTCCTTTTGTCTCCCGCCCTGTCTACCACTTGGCTTTTTAACACAGGGCGCTTTGGCCTCAGCCATGGTCTGACTGGGGACACTAACAACGGCCACACCGTATCTGACTGAACCCTGACCTACAACCTCCTCTGCCATCAGCTCAGAATAGCCAGGGCCTAGTCAACAACACCCAGCTTCTCTATGTTTATGCCAAATCAGAGAAAGTGGAACATGCTCCCCATAGCAACCACCTGAGACACTTGCTTCTGGGTATCCTGCTTCCGGTTGCCCCATGTCGACAGCCCCTACTTCAGTACAGCTGAAGCCTCCCTCTTCTCCACTCTACGGTGTCCACTTAGCCCACCCTCCCCTGCCCAAAACAGGTGCTCCTTGCTGACACAAGCTCTGATTAGGAGGCCCTTTGTGCTCCTGTGGGTGTTCTCCCATAGGCTAATTAGCTAACATTTTAGATAGGAAATAACCCCTAGGGGACTAAACACAAATAAAAAAGCAGGAATATAATAACATCAACTTGCAAATTTGTGTTTCTAAAATCAGGCCCTTTCAAAGTAGACTAGAAAGCAATGGACAGAGGAGGAAGAAGGGGGGGGCACCAGGAATTGTAAACTTAAAAGATGCACGATGAACCTCAAGCACTACAGACTTAAGAGCTAGAAGCTCCCTTTGTCTGTGCTTTCCTGTCTTAGTCACTTTCCTTCCCACTGGGACAAAATACTGACTCCTGCAACTTAGAGAAGAGGTTTATTCTGGCTCACAGTTTCAGTCCATAGCTGGCTCCAAGGCAGAACTAGCACAGCAGAGAGGCAGCTAGGAAGCAGACAGAGAGGGAGGAGACAAAGAGAGAGATGCCCCCTTCCAGGTCATGGTCCCAGTGAGGGCCTCTTCCTCGCAGGGCCAGCTCCCAACAGCACATTCAGTCATAGCACCTTCTTATCCAATCACCTCCAAAAAGCCCCATCACTGAGTGCTTGGAGGGGCATTCTAGACCTAACCCTTAATACTCCCCATTTTGGTGGGGGGAGGGTTACCTTCTGTTCTGAGGTAGAGTCTCGCTATATTGCTCAGGCTGGTCTCAAACTCCTAGGGCCAAGGGACCCTTCCACCACAGCCTGCTGTAGCAAGACTGGAGGCACACACCACTGTACCTGGTGTGTTCACTGAATGTGTTCTTAGGGTTCATTCATGAGGAACACATTATCAGTACAGTACTCTGCTTCTTCTGGCAAAGGAAAAATTTTGTTTAGCCACTGATCAGCTACTAGAAATTTAAGCTGTTTCACATTTGGGGTTAATACGAACATGCAAGGGTAAATCCTGTGTACAAGTTTCTTACTCTTTCTCTTGAACAAATACATACTTAAGAGTATAACTACTGGATCACATATGTTTATATCCACAAGTATATTTAACTGTTCAGGAAAGTCAAATTGTTTTCCAAAGTATACATACCCTTTCACATTCCCACAAGCAACATGTGAGAGTACAACTGCTCTGGGTCTTCTCAGTAATGCTGTGCCTTTCTGACTTGTAAACATTTGCTGTGGTGTGCAAGGACATTTCACCGCAGTGTCAAGTTGCATTTCTCTAAAGACCTATGATGCTGAGAACCTTCTAAAAATGTGTTACATTTTATTCTGAAGAACAAAAAACTTTTCACAATTTAATTTCTATGCACATCAGACTATTATAGAAATTAACTAGCTCTATCCAAATCCAGACTACTTCCTTATCATCATTCATAATGATTTCTCTATTTTGTATTTGTTCCTTTATCTCTTAACTGCTTTCACAGTCTTCGTGTAGATGTTCATTTTTATTTCCCGGGGATACTTAGAATTAGAACTATTGGTCACATGGTAAATATATATTTGTACACTTCACAAACTCCTTTCATGGCAAACTGCCCACCTGACACTCAGGTCAACCTTTTCTGGATCAGGCTCATGATGTATTAGTTTATTTTAGTAAATTATACTTTTGTGGCCCTGAAGCAAGGCCAGCAGATTGCTATAGCTGCTGGTTTCAAACAGGAGCCTAAAGAGAATGCTTTCTGTGGTCTGTTGGCCATTTCAAAACTTTGGAAATGTAATGATCAATTCATCAGAAAGAAATAGCAGGTGAGTGTGGCAGACTTTTGGAGGCCTGCAGGAGAGAGACCCTGGCACCTTGGGACCTGCAGTGTGCGGCTGACTTGGGGTGCCAGGAAAACAAGGAGCTCCTTCCCTCTCTGGGGGGCAGCTGTGAGTGTGGCAGACTTTCGGCAGCCTGAAGGAGAGAGACCCTGGTGCATCGGGACCTGCATCATGTGGTTGACTCGGGGTGCCGGGAGAACAAGGAACTCCTCCCCTCTCTGGGGGGTGGCTGTAAGCCTGCTGGTGCACCGGCTGAGAATCAAACATCTCATGTCGCCCTGTCCACCATCCCATGTCTTCCCCCTCTCCTTAGCAAGTGGGAGCCAATTAACTACACATCTTGTGAAAAGATTGGCTATGTTATTTAGTATGAGCTCCCCGTATGCAAAGATATGGACAACCATTTGGAAGAAAACAAGAGACAATATGACAGATAGTGAAGATCTCTGGTTGTCTAGCTTTGAAATGTATGCTTTCTTATGTCCCGTTCTGTTCTGTTTTGTTGTGTTTAATTTTACCCCCTTTAAAATAAAATTAAATAACTAAATAATAAATAAATTATACTTTGATTGCCACTGCTCATACAAAATGACTCAAAACACACTCTTCAAGCATTATAGGAAAGTAGTCATTGTTCTAGTAAGTTTTCTAATTTATTAGAATAATATTGAAGTATCTGTAATTAGATGGCACAAAGAATATAACAGTTTAAGCTCCAGGAAACTACACAGTTCATGAAACAAAAATCTTATTGGGTAACCTGAGGTATTAAACTGCCTTTGTGGCATGGTGCTATAAAGAAAAGCATGCTACACTGGGAGCTAGCAGCCCTTCATTCAGTCTACGCTCTCCATGGCTGTGGTCTTAGGATCCTAGGTAGTCACTAAGCCTAAGCCATCCTGCTCTTTAGTAATCAAGCGGGGGTCCAAGCCTATGGCAGGGGACCCAGGTACCCCTGAGTCCAAATCTATACTCAGTAAATGCCTATGCTCTTGCCCACCCCATGCACTACTCTCAGTGCACCCCATGTATCATTTTGCTTAATCCTCACAACAACCTAAAGCACAGGTTCTAGCGTCATCTGCACTTTGTAGATAAGGGAATGGAAGTTTGAAGGATCAAGGTAACTTGTTCAATGTCAACAACTAAATAGCAGGTTGGGGACCAAAGTAAGGCAGGAGGCATCTTTATCTCCAGCAAATACTCTCTGGAAGGGGCTCAAGTAGAACTATGTAGGCCTTGTGGAATCACCAGTGCATTCTCTCCAAACCATGTTGTCACATCAGATTTTGTCCCAAGGCTACATGCAAGCTGTGTGAGTTTCACATATGTTCCTGATCTCACAAAACCCTATTTCCTGGCAGGTAAAAGCCCTAGAGGAAATGAGTCCCTGGATCAGGCAGAGACAGCGGTATGTGGGAAGCAAGGTAGGGAGTAAGGATACAGGTAGAAAAGACTTTTCCAACTAACTTAACAAGCAAGTAAATTGTATCAATTTTCGTGTTAACACCTGGGATCAGGGGAAGACATGGGAAATGACTTGGGTGGGGGAAAAATGAAATCTTTGAATTATTTCACATCCCAAGATCTAGCCAACTCTTTAACAGTCTGCCTTTAGAGTTTATGAAATTCTTTAATTAAGCTAAAATATTTTAAAGAAAGCAGTACCAATCTGAGTTAAATGCTTTTGCAAGAGAATTTGGAGTTTTGGGGAAAAAAATAAATGAAGATACAAATTCTAATTTTAAAATTCAACTGCAAACAGGCATTGTGGTACACACCTGATAGGAGGCTGAGGCAGGAGAATCACAGGTTCAAGTATAGCTGGAGTAGTTTAGCAAGACCCTGTCACAAATTTTTTTTTTTTAAAAAAAAGCAGGGGGAAAGGATATAGCTCAGTAGCACAGCACTTGCCTGGTAAGCATGAGGTCCCAAGTTTGAGTCCCAGTACCAAAATAGAAAAAAAAAAATTAAGAGGGTACTTTAGATGTAGCTCAATATAAAGACCTCAGGTTTAACCTTCAGTACAGAAAAAAAAAAACCCAATTATACATGACATAAAGGTAGCTGGTGTTATATGCAAGAAGTCTGCTTGCACATTACCTCTGGATAAGAGGCACAGGTGCAGCTAAAGAACCAAAACACCCCAATTAGTGTTTGTTTCAGAAAAATCCAGGATGCAAGAATGGCTGCCAAAGGCATAAGGTGCCATGAGAGCAAAGAAACAGGTGAACAAATCTAGATTCGCAGAGTGCAATTTATTAGGGAGTGTAAGAGAGAATATTAGATTACTGCAGATAACTACGATACCAATGGTTATGCTAAGAGAATAATCGTTCACGTTTCTGTGCTGGAGGAACTCAAGGCAGCCCTCCTGATGTCTCCAGGCCGCCTCAGTGTCTTCTGAGGAGGGGAAGAGTGAAGTGTTACAGCAGGGAACGGTGGGTCCACAGGTGGAACACGAGCTCTGGCCATGCCCTACCCTGCAGGGACCCTGCAGTAGTTTGCCCTCTGGTGCCTAAATCTCCTTCCAAGAGAGAGGAGCTAGTGGGCCTGGCCAATGCAGGCCATGCCATCTTCTTCCACAGCTCTACCAGGACCAAGGTGCTGATAAAAGGAATAGGAACCAAAGGAATTTTATAATAGTCACAAAAATCTCTGCCCCTTTGTCAGGGTACACGCCAAAACAAACTCAAATGTAGAGTGATCTTTAATGATCTATCATTTAATGAATCAACTAGGTCTCCTGAAAGCAAAGTATCTTGGCTTACAAAAGCAGCTGCAGCCCATGTCACAAAAGACATTCTTTTTCTCAGTTCCCTTGGGCATATACCAAGGACTTCAACATAACTAGTTTCACCAGCCACAGTTTCCTTTAGTAGCACTTTGTTTAACTTCTTAATATGAAAGTTTAGAATATGTAATACTTCTAATGCCATTATACCTCTGACAAAATACTATTTGTCAAAATGATTTCATCTTATGGTATGCTTTAAATACATTTTCTTCCATATACTGAAGCTCCATATTTTTCTGATCCAATTTAGGGAAAATTTTGCCATGTAGTCTAACTAGAAAGTAACTTTATTATCAAACTCTTTATCTTATATATTATCAAATCTTAATTATTTTCTTAGCAAACATTTTCTGTAAAAATAATCTGTCCTGGGGAGTGGAGAAAAAGATGGTAGGGTGATAAATAGCAGAGAAAACAGCCTCTCGGAAAGTTGTGGTCCAGACACTGGAATTTCGCATCTTGAGGAAGACAAGGAGGAGGGAAGTAGGTCTGCTGGACTCAGGAAGAATCTGAAGTGCGGACGGAAGCCCACCGAGAGTGAAGACAAAAACTTCAATGAAGAAGGCAGTAGCTGGCACACCTTCTCTCTGAGATGGGTCTCACTGTTCAAGAGGAGCAGTCTGAACCACGGATGCACAGTCACAGTGATGGTGACAGCTGGCAACCCCGGAGGCCTCTGTAGAGAGACATGGCACTAGAGGGGAGCAGTAGATATGGAGGACTGCAATAGGTGGTGGTGAGTGTGGAGGACTTAGTCTTCCCACAGGATACAGCAATTGGCCAAGAGCTGTCTTGGAGACAGGCCGGGTGTCAGAACCCAGAACTGCTGCCGGCTCCATCTAGCAGCTCTTGGCTGGGCTCAGACCTGCAGAAATAGGTTGGACGGTAGCAAGCCTAATGTGTCTGGTCTTAAGGCAGGCCTGCTGAGATTACCCACTACCCAGCCAGAAAGCTACTCCGGGCTTGCTGAAATAGATCAGAATGATTTGGGACTGTCTCCACAGGCTGTCTACTAGTGAAACAAGAGACAATCCTGGCAGTGGACTATTTTTCTCTTTTTTTCCTCTCTTTTTCCTTCATTGTTTTTATATGAATGTGAATGTGATTCCTAGCCTCTTTGTGGGTGTGGATCTATTCTGTTCCTCCTTTTTTATCTCTTCCATCTCTTTTCCCTTCAGTCTTCTGCACCAGTTTCCCAAAGTTAATGTGATCCCCTTTGTCCCCCAATCTGACTTCTAATCTCTTCCTCTTCTTTCACTTCTCTATTTTCTGTTTAATATATTTTTAAATTTTAACCTCTGAAGGCAAAATTGACACATTAAGGAATTATAGACTGCACATAATTTTCTGACTTGTTTTACATTTTGTTATATAATCACAAATCTAATTCATACAGTTAAAAGTGGCAAACTAAGAGTTAGCTCAGTTTGTCATTTTCTAGGCTGTTTGATGCTATTCGTACCACTATAATCAAAATTGACATAATTGTTCTAAGCAGCTGTTGGTCCTGGTATTCCATGACTGAGACTGACTAACAGTCATAGAACATACTGTATCACCATGCCAAAGAACCAGGGATTAGGCCAAACAAGCAACAATTTCTCTTCTCCAACTAAAGAGGTAAGATCTTCCAACAGACTCAACACCCAAAAACCAGCTACACCTGGAAGATACCGCAGAGACGTAGTCATCACCCAAGGTTCCTAAATACTAGCAATAAAGCAACCCACTATAGGCAACTTACAAGCATCACCACAGGAATTAAACTAAAAAAACACAAAAGAAAATGAGAAGACACTTAAGCAAAATGCAACCCCAAACATCTAGTTCACCAAAGGCAAATCAAGGGGGCAATGAGGTGGGACAATCTGAAAGCTCCCAGTAGGCCCCTAAAGTGGTAACAACAAAGCAATTGGATGAGGCTCTGGAAAAATGAAATCAGAAATCACCTCTCAGATAACTACAGAGATTACCAAAATGCACACCATGCTTAGTAACGTTAAAGCAGACACAGACAAAAAAAAAAAAAAAAAAAAAAAAAGACAAGCTTAAGAAAACAATGGAAGCTCAGCATAGGAAAGAAATAAAATCCATAAACAGTTTCAAGCAGATACCCAAGAGAATAAAAACTCCACTGAAAGTATTCAAAGCAGATTAGGCCAATGTGAGAAGAGGATCTCAGATATTGGAGACAGGCTTGCAGTTAATGACCTGGAAGAGAAACATTTCTCAAAAATAGCAAGGGACTATGAGAAATCAATCCAGCAGCTGCTAGATGAGACAAAGAATAACTTAAGATTACAGCCAACAAAAAAAAAAAAAACAGGAGATATCACAAATGACATTTTAAAATGCTCACAGAGGGCTGGGGATTTAGCTCAGTGGCATAAATGCCTGCCTGACAAGCATGAGGTCGTGAGGTTATGAGTTTGATCCCTGGTACCAAAAAAAAAAAAAATGCTCACAGACATCATGTAAAAGAATTTGACATACAGATAAATGAGGCATACAGAACTCTCATTAGCCATGATTAAAAAAAAAAAATCTAAAAAAAAAATCTACAGCCAGGCATATCATACTCAAGATTCCAGAAATTCAACACAAGAACTGAATCTTAAAAGCTGTTAGAGAAAAGAAGCAAATCACATATAAAGAAAAACTCAGAATCATAGCTGACTTCTCAGCACAGACTCTCAAGTCAAGGAGAGCTTGGAGTGAAGTACTCTAAGCTCTAAAGGAACACAACTTTCAACCCAAATTGGTGTACCCCACAAAACTATCTTTCAAAATTGATGGAGAAATAAGATAATTCCATGACAAAGAACATCTGAGGCAATTTATGACCACCAAACCAGCACTCCAAAATATTCTGAAGGACATTCTAAAAAGAGGTAAGATCTACAGCTTCATGAACTCCAACAGAAAGAATCTACCAGGGAAGGCAAACAGTTAGAAGGAAGAAAAAAAAGGGGGGTGCCAACAACAGAAAAATAACATGACAAGGATAAGTCAATACCTATCACTTATAACTGTCACCAATAAAAAGACACAGACAAGCAGAATGGATCAAGAAGCAAGACCCAACAATATACTGCATACAAGAAACACATTTAGGGCCAGGGGTTTAGCTCAATGGCACAAGTGCCTGCTTGGCAAATGCAAGGTCTTGAGTTCGAACACTGGTACAAAAAAAAAAAAAACACATTTAATTCAAAAAGAAATTCACAGACTGAATGTCAATGGATGGAAAACAATACTCCAAGCAACAGGAATCCAGAAAAAAGCAGGAGTAGCTATTCTATTTGCAAAGTGAATTTCAAGCCCTCATAAAAGGAACAATCCAACAGAAAGAGATAACAATCAAAAATATATGCACAACAAATACCAGTGCACCCACCTATATAAAACGATTAGTAACATACATGAAAAATCAAATAAGCCCTAATACAACTGTATTGAGAGACCTTAATACCTCATTGTCACAAAAACACAGATCAACTAGACAAAAAATTAATGAAATATTAGAAATAAATCAAGCTAATATTAATGAAATATTAGAAATAAATCAAATATTAGAAATAAAGCAAATTGACCTAGTAGATGTCTATAGCGTGTTCTACCCCACAACATCAGAATACACATTCTTCCCAGTTGCACACAGGACATTCTCCAAAATAGACCGTATACTGGCTCATAGAACATGCTTAAGTAAATGCAAAGCAACGGAAACTATTCCACACATACTATCAGACCACAGGACAATAAAATTGGAAATGCATGGTAAAATAAATCACAAGAACTTCATAAACACATGGAAATTAAATAGTGTCCTACTGAACAACCAATGAGTCACACATGAAATTAAATAAGAAATTAAACAGTTTTTACAGTTGAATGATAATGACAACACAACATACTCGAACTTACAGGACACAAAGTGGTCTTAAGAGGGAAATTTATAGCAGTAAATACCCATATCAGGAAAACAGAGCAACCACATACAAACAACTTAATGATGAACCTCAAGCTTCTAGAAAAAGAAGAGCAGGCTAGGCCAAACGTTCGTACAAGGGAGGAAATTATAAAGTTAGAAGCCAGGTATGGTGGTGCATGCCTGTAATCTCAGCACTCGGAGGCTGAGGCAGGAAGATCGTTGCAAGTTTGAGGCCAGCCTGGGTTACAAAGTGAGCTCAAGGCCAGCCTGAACTGCGTAGTGAGACCCTGTCCCAAAAAGACAAAAAACAGTAAAGATCAGAGCAGAAAATAATGCATTGGAAACTAAAAAAAAAAATACAAAGAATCAATGAATTGAAGAGTTGGTTCTTTGAAAGATTCAATAAAACTGACAAACCCTTATCAAAAAAACAAAAGAAAAGACTCAAATCCACACAATTAGGAATGGAAAAGGTGAAATCACAAAATACCCTGCAGAAATCCAGAAAATCATTTACATCTACTTTGAAAACTTGTATTCTAATAAGATGGAAAATACAGAAGAAATGGACAGAATCCTAGATACATATGAATTACCAAAGCTAAATCAAGAAGATATAAAAATCCTAAATAACCCAATATCAATGAAATTGAAAATGTATTAAAAATCTATCAACAGGCCAGAGATTTAGTTCAGTGGCATAAGCGCCTTGCCTTGCAAGCGCATGGTCGTGAGTTCGATCCCTGGTACCAAAAAAAAAAAAAAAAAAAAAAATCTATCAAAAAAGAAAGCCAAGGCCTTAACAGATTCACTGCTGAGTTCTACAAAAAATTTAGAGAAGACCTAACACCTCTACTTCTCAAACTCTTTAATGAAACTGAAAGGGAAGCAATGCTCCCAAATTCATTCCTGGAAGCAAGCATTACCCTGACACCAAAACCAGAGAAAAACACAACTAAGAAAGATAATTACAGGCCAATTTCTCTAATGAACACAGATGCAAAAATCCTTAATAAGATACTGGCAAATAGAATGTAGCAAATTGTCAAGAAGATTATACACCATGATCAAGTGAGATTCATCCCAGGGATGCAGGGATGTTTCAACATATGTAAATCCATAAATGTAATACACCATATTAACAGAGCCAAGGACAAAAATCATATGAGCATCTCAACAGATACAGAAAAAGCTTTTAACAAAGTCTAGCACCCATGATTTTAAAAACTCTACAAAAATTGGAATAGATGGTCTGCATCTCGGTCTGATAAAAGCCACCTATAAAAACCAACAGGCAACATCACACTAAATGAACAAAAACTGAAAAAATCTCTAAAATCAGGAAAAAGATAAGGATGTCTACTGTCTCCACTCTTATTCAACACAGTCCTGGAAAATTTAGCTGCAGTAACTGGACAACAGAAAGAAATAAAAGGAATAAAGATAGGAAAGGAAGAAGTTAAACTATTGTTATTTTCAGATGACAGGATACTCCACATAGAAGATTCCAAAAACTCCATCCTAAGACTACTAGATTTAATAAGCAAATTCAGTAATGTAGCTCAATACAAAGTCAACACTCAAAAAGCAATAGCCTTCCTGTATACCAATAACAAACTCACTGAGAAAGAAATCAGGGAAACAACACCTCTCATAATAGCATCCAAAAAAAGGTAGTACCAGGGCCAGGAGTTTATTAGCTCAGTGGCATAAGTGCCTGCTTGGCAAACAGAAGGTCGTGAGTTCAATCCCTAGCAACAACAACAACAAAAAATGTAGGAATCAATCTAACAAAGGATGCAGAAGACTTCAACATTTGAAAACTACAGTACTCTGAAAAAGGAGATTGAAGAGGATATTGGAAAATAGATATCCCGTGCTCTTGGGTAGAAGGAACCAATATAATGAAAATGGTCATACTCCCAAAACTGTTATACAGATTCAATGAATCACAATCAAAATTCCAATAGCATATCTCACAGTATTAGAGAGAATAATCCTAAAATTCATCTGGAACCGGAAGAAACCTAGAATAGCAAAGGCAATCCTGAACAACAAAGACAACACAGGGGGCATCAGAATCCCCAACTTGAAATTACACTATAAAACTATGAGAAAAACAGCAAGATATTGGGGGAAAAAAAAAAACCCAGACCCAAAGACCAGTGGAACAGAGTACAAGGTGCAGAACCAACTTCAGACACACTACACCACCTCATCTTTGACAAAGGTGCCAACACATTCACTTGAAGAAAGATAGCATCTTTAATAAATGGTGCTGGAAAAAACTGGCTCCACACACGCTGAAGATTAAAACTAGACCCTTATCTTTCACCATGCACTAAGCTAAAGTCAGAATGGATCAAAGATCTTAATATTAAAACAGCAACATGAAATCTGCTGGAACACAGAGCAGGTAAAACTCTTGAAGACACTGGTGTAGGCAAAAACTTTATGAACAAAACCCCGACTGCACAAGAACTATCACAAAGAATCAACTACTGGGATCTCATCCTATTGAAAAGCTTTTGCACAGCAAGAGAAACTACCAACAGAGTGAAGAGACAACCCACAATGTGGGAGAAAATGTTTGTCAGCTGTTCCTCAGACGAAGGATTACTATCAAGAACATACAAAGAACTCAAAAAAAAAAAAATCAGTCCTTCCAGATTTAAAGACCCAATCCAAAAATGGTCATCTGAGATGAATACACACTTCTCAGATGAAGAAATAAAAACAGGAAATATGTGAAAAAATGTTCATCATCACTGGTCACTCAAGAAATGCAAATTAAAACAACACTGAGGTTCCACCTCACCCCAGAAAGAATGGCAATCATCAAGAAATCAGCCAATAACAAGGGCTGTGGGGGGAAGGGAACCTTTCTTCACTGGTAGTGGGAGTGTAGACTGGTACAACCACTGTGGAAATCAGTGTGGAGACTCCTCAAAAAACTAGGACTAGAGGTCCCACTTAACCCAGCTGTTCCCCTTCTCGGTATCTTCCCAAAAGAATTAAAAACATCACACCGAGGTGATATATGTGCACCCATGTTTATTGCAGCATAATCTGTAATAGCTAGATCTTGGAAACAACCTAAATGTCCATCGACTGAAGAATGGATAAAAAAGATGTGGTACTTTCATAAAACAGAGTACTACTCTGCCATCAAGAAGGATAAACTGGATACTTTTATAGGTAAATGCACGCAATTTGAGACCACATTCGTAAGTGAAATAAATCAGACACGTGTAAATATCATATTGTCTCACTAGTGTGAGAAACTGCAAGAAACAACATGCGTATATGCATATGTATATGTATAGTGGACTGATAACTGGTGTTCAACTTAAACACCAGCTGAAGTGACTCAGTGTAGTGCTGAGTGTGAACGGCTCACCTGAGGACTGTGGCCAGCATAAAAAGGAGACTTGGAGAGGAAGAACAGCATTGTTAGTTCTCCTAAGTGGTGGTGCTGTCATTGGTTCTCCTGGAAGAGCTTGCCATGCTGGCTCCTCTGACATGAACTTGGCTGTTATCACTGGAGGAACTCAGGACCTTGCTGCTGAAAGTGGCTGAGGTTCACTTTGGGGGAGCCTTGGTCCTTACTGTTAGCATCTCTTCCTAGCTCTGTAGGGGAAGATGTGTGCGGTTTAATCTCCAGGAGAAGACTGCCACGCTGGCTTCCTGATATGTACTCAGCTGTTCTCATTGTCAGAGGAGCTCGGACCTCACTGCCACTAAGGATGGCTGTGGTACTTTTCAGGGGCACCCTGGTCCTTATTTTGAGCATTGCTTCTTGGCTCCAGGTCCAGAACCCTTAGCCCATTGGCACAGATCCTTCAGCCTGCTGGCACTGACTTCTAGCTTTGACTGCTAACCTCTGGGCCTTTCAAGAGCAGATCCATGAAACAGACTTCCATGAGTCATTGTCATGGGCTCATGGGGAACACTGTCATGGGCTCTAGGTCTTTAGCTAGACTTACACAGGACACTGCTGTGGGATACAGGCCCTTGGCTAGACTTCCTCAGTTATCAGTGTGTGGGTAGATTTCCTACACTTTCTTTAACTCCTTGGGTGATCATCATAAAATAATACTATAAATGATGTGTCCTATATGTAATCGTTCTCCTTGCAGCCGACTATAATGTGTATGTGCATATAAATGTGTATGTGTATGTATGTGTGTGTGTGTGTATATATATATACATATATATAAAATTAAGATAGTTAAACTACTGGTTTCTCTGAGTTCACTAAAAAGAAAGATTTGTGGTAGTATTGTTTGTACAGTTGAATGCAGATGTCTTGTGCTCTGGGTGAATGATTTGGGGATGACAATGTACAATGTATGTACCATTGTTGCTCCAACTGACATCTTTTGAAATTTTGGATTTTTTTCTTTTTTGTCTTTGAAATAATCTGAAAAAAAAAAAAAAAACCTGTCCTTATTTATTCAAACAAAGGTGTTGACACCCACTTCAAAGAGAAACAGATTATAGGATACATTTTGTAAATTTTTCAGACAATTGAACGTGGATGTCTTGCACTCTTGGTGACTGATTTGGGGATGGCAACGTGCAATGTATGTACCATTGTTGTCTCCTGTTGGTTGTGTTTTGAAATTGTTTTTATTTTTTCCTCTTTGAAATAAAATAGATTTGAAAAAAAGTTTACATAAATTAACCAAGTAAAGATTTAAATTGTATGAATGTAATAATTTTAAATGAATAAAAAACATGAATCAATCTAAAATTTCTCAGTAATTTGCAATAAAAAACATTTAAGTAAAATTAAGAGCTATTTATAAAACAAGATATATGATAAAGATTCAGTATTTCTTTGGCTAATGTAACCACGGTATATTGTGCCTTTGAAAATAAAAACAAGGAAAGCATTAATTTTTAAACATGAAAAGTAAACTTTGTATTTAATGAAACAAAAAAATACCACTGTAAACCATTATAGCAGCATAAAATGCTTTTTATCAATATGTGTTGGAAAATATTAAATATTTTATAGGTGGGAATGAGATGAAAATTGATTATAACAAAAACAATCTCATGGCATGATTTAATCACAATAGGTTTTAACTACCTTACTGAATAAAGGTACATCAAAATCTGGGGGAAATAAGTTCAAAAATTTCATCCATGCAGTTGAAGAGCAATTCTAGTTTTCCTTTTTGGCCACTTGAAAGTGCTTTGCCTTTCAATTAATGGTCTGTCCTAGGGATGAGGAGTAAGGATGGATTAAAAGAACTGCTTCTATCTTTCAGCCTAGAAATCTATAATTTGATAAGTGGAGTTAATATTTCAACTTAAACAGAGCTATTTACTAAGAAACCACAGTTTAAATGAGACTATGAGTCTGTCCATAGGAAAGGAAAAGTTTACGTACAGAAGCGAAACATAAGAAGGCAGAGGATAAGATCTTTGAAAGGCCATGCAGGTGTAAATGTTAACATTCAGGCTTCACCAACCTGAAAATCCTCACTGCTCTATGGTGGATTAAAACATCTACCCCAACCACGAATCTCAGGGAGCCTGAGATAATGAGGCATTTCTTTGTTGCCAGGGAAGGTAATCAAGAGCCACACTGGCTGTGTGGGAGTGCAAAGAGAGGGACACCCACAGGCCTAAGAAATGTGCATGTGCCAGGCCTCACGGCACACACTGGTAATCCCAGGGCTCTGGGAGGCCGGAACAGGAGGAGCACAGGTTGGAGCCCAGCCTGGGCAATTCAGTGACTTACCAGGATCCTGCATCAAAATAAAAAATAAAAAAGGCTTGGTAATACAGTTCAGTAGAAAGCCCTTGGATTTGCTCCTTGCTACCATGGGGCGGGGGTGTGAAACGGAAGGCTCTTATGTCACAAGACCAGGAGATGATCTGAGCTCAGTCAACAAACGCTTGGGTCAGAAAACAGCTGACTGAGCCTATCAACATGGAAGATGTTTGAAGTGTTTTTTATAAAATTTACATGTAGCTCCAGTCTAAAAGTCCATCCATGAGGTAGAGCACTTCAGACTCAGGTTACTTATTCATCAGTCAAGTCTATGCAAATTCAAATCACTTGTATGCCCTCCGGAATGGGAGAGCTCCCTGTGCTGCCAGGAGCCTCTTCCTGGATCTGCAAGTCAGGACCTACAGGACTATTTGCTGTATTTTATACCAAAGACGAATCCTTCTCCAGATACTGCCTGCATTGCTATTCTGCCCTGACCTGAAACTTCCCCTCTTGCTTCTCCTTAAGTTCTCCAAAACTGCTGCGCACATGAGCCAGACTGAAAGGTTTCCTTTGCTGTGACATGGCGCAAGTATCTTGTGACTATAAGCTGAGTCATCAGTGCACACTAGGAAATCATGCCACTGAGTCCCTACTTAGTGAGGTGACCACAGTAGTGGTAAACGTAAACTGGTGATTACAGTCAGATCCTGGCCCAAACGAACATTCTTCAGCTGGGGAGCAACAGTGCAACCCAGGGATGGGTCTAGTCAGGTGAAGAGAGATTTAAATAAAACTGCTGGTAAAAATCTACTCAGCCTGACATGGTGGCACACACTGCAGTCCCGGCTACCGGAGCACTGGGAAGACTGAAGCAGGAAGATTGTTTGAACTCAAAAGCACCAGGTCAACCTGAGCAATACAGTAAGATGCTATCTTTTAAAAAAAGCCTCTACATAGCAACACTGAACTTTGTGGATCCTATTTCCCATTGTGTGGATGTCATATAGGTTGAAAACATAGATATGTAGACTCTCAGGCTGGACAATTTTTCACCTGTACTTAGGTGCACCACACCCAGGGACCCTTGACCATCTCTGGCCAGTGTCAGGTTAACAGCCTCTGGCCCCATGTCCCATCTTCCAGCACATTCCTGCCTACCCTGTCCTCCACATTGTCATCAGTGTCATCTTGTTGGGAGTACTGTAGAGCCCAGCAGAGCCAGACAGGCTTAGTTTTGACTCTAGGCAAGTTAATCTCTCCATGCCTGTTTCTTTATCTGCAATGGCAAATAATAAACAGCCCAGGGCTGTCGTGGGGATCACATCAGTTAATACTTGTGAAGTATTCAGAACATGGCTGGATTCCTTTGTCTCTCGCATGTTAAAAGGGTTCTCCTTGTGCATTCTGCCTTTCTGCCTCTTGCCCCACTGTTGTGTTGTTTTCTAGATCTGAAGTAGATTTGCCACCAAACTGAGAGGACAATACCTGCACTGTATTTTTCTGTACTGTCTTCTTTAACCTTAAAGATTAACAGTAGAGACCTGGGATTTAGCTCAGCAGCACAAGCGACTGCCTGGCAAGCACAAGGTCGTGAGTTCAATCCCCAGTGCTAAAAAAAAAAAAGCAAAGATTAACAGCAATGACAACTTCCAGTCCCACATACGTGAGCCGCACTATACATCACCAAGCTCCTGTCTATCCAGACCCTCTCACCAGAGTGTCTTCACTTACTTTAAAATATGTCTGCATCACCCCACAGCTCTTCATAGCCCACACCTGCAGGACTCATCACAAGTTCCCACTGGCTGTGTACAACGGTCTCCTCATTGCTACAAAACTACACCCAGAGAAGTACAGAGGCAATATGAGCTCTGACCCATGCAGAGGAATAATTAGATAGCACTGGACATCCTAGTCACAAATGCACATTCTGGGGTTGATTAGGTAGCATAAGAAAAACTCTAAAAAGGGTGCACACTCTGGGGCAAGAATTCTTAACCTGCACACCAGGAGTGAGAGGGTCTTAACACGGATGGCAAAAAGTTTAGCTTCTATTTCTTATAATTTATAACTGAAATGTAGTAATTTCCTCAGCTATAGGTAATGACTTACAGTACTAACAATGTCTGTGACTTTGTCACCAACAAAAATCAGCTATTCCCTGAAATACTGTTTATATTCAACACAATTTTGAAGCTTCAGCAATTGTTTCCAACACTATATTGTAAGACAGTAACAAGCACTTATTACAATATTACATATCCCTAAAAATACTTCTAATAACTGTATTTCAAAATATATTTTGTTTCCTTTAAAATCTTATGCATTTTAAACTTCTGAAAGATTATTCAGCAAAGTCTACAGATTTATGGCCCAAAAGAAAGAAAAAAAGAAAAGAATTTCTGTTCTAGAAGCAGCTTTTACATGCCTTCAGCTATCTTTTTTTCTGATCAACGAAAGGAATGTTAGGAGTGATTTTTCACTGGTAAAAAGCATGTTGTTAAAACTAGACTGACAGGAAACATGATACAGGTGCCTCCATTCCAGGGAGAGCAAAGCCTAAGACTCTAGAAAACCCAGCATCCTATTTTGGTGGAAGCAATGTTCTCCGCCTGTGCTCTATCTTGACCTGAATTCAGATTTGGTTACATAAACAGGACCAAAGAGGGCATCTAAATCCTGCTTCATTTGTCTCAAGGGAAACTTCCCAGCAAGGTGCTGAGAGCTATCGAGTCCCTGCACTTACAGCAGCTGCTTCTGTGACTATTATGGCTGCTTACTAATAGATAAGTGGCAGAATTCAGACCAGAGTTCACTGTAACACACCTCCTGCTGGTGTGGTAAGGCTGACAATCTCTCAGCTAACTCTAATCACAAGTACTAGTATCTCCTTATAAACAACAAAAATGGGTTAGACCTGTTCACAATACTTGGTTAGACCATCAAGCTCCATGAAGCCAGGGACCAAGGTTCCCTTTCGTTCCCCAGTGTTTTCTTAGGGGGCTCACTGTCTTGACATACAGAGAAGGCACTCAATAAACAGCTGCTGAATGAATGATACAATACACATTGTTGTGTATGAGTTTCCCTAAGTCCAGAGTATGAACCCCTTTAAAAAAAAAAAAAGCACGTAATTTTTATCTTTCCCTTATTAGGTACCTCACCAAGATCACATAAATTCCATTTCAATCAGTAACTGTTGAATGCTTATACTTTTTGTTGCAATCTTACTCAACAATTACATTTTTCCAAAAGTGTAAAGATCAGTAAGAAATTCTATACAGTTGTAGAAGGCACTGAGAAGCAGTGAGCTTATGCGGCTTTGCAAGACCTATGTTCAAATCCCAGCTCTGCAACTTGGAAATCGTGTGATCTTGAGCGATCCCATAATGCCTATGAGTCTCATTCACCTTCTGAAATGCCTGAGCTCATCAGCAGTACCTACATTGGTTGCTGTAAGGATTTCATGAGAACTTGCACCCTTGCAAAGAATCCAACCAACATAAATAATAATGCACACAAATAAATGTTGTTTGTCGGCAGTAAGATCAAAAAACTGCAGACTCTATTCACCTCTTGAACATCCAAGAATTCTACAGGCTGTTCCTGCCTTACTTCCACCTTCTGCATGTTTCAAGACCTTGATCACTGAGTTCCTCTTACTATGAAAATAAGTTCTTTGCCAACAATCCAGAAACCAATTCTGGGCAATATTATTCAAACTGATACTCTTCAGAGAAAACCTACAATCCCTGAAATATCCATCTTGCAGTTGGCATCTGGAGGGTTAAAAAACTGTACTTACGTGGCCCTGAAACAAGGCCCGCAGATCACTGTAGCTGCTAGTTTCAAACAGGAGCCTAAAGAGAATTCTTTCTGTGGTCTGTTGGCCATTTCAGAACTTTGGAAATGGAATGGTCAATTCATCAGAAAGAAATAGCAGGTGAGTATGGCAGACTTTAGGGGGCCTGCAGGGGAGAGACCCTGGCACCTCGGGACCTGCACCATGCGGTTGACTTGGGGTGCTGGGAGAACAAGGAACTCCCCCGCTCTCTGGGGGCAGCTGAGAGTGTGGCAGACTTTCAGCGGCCTGAAAGAGAGAGACCCTGGTGCATCAGGACCTGCACTGTGCGGCTGACTCGGAGTACCAGAGAACAAGGAACTCCCCCCATCTCTTGGGGCAGCTGAGAGTGTGGCAGACTTTCGGCAGCCTGAAGGAGAGAGACCCTGGCACCTCGGGACCTGCACAGTGCAGTTGACTCGGGGTGCTGGGAGAACAAGGAACTCCCCCCCTCTCTGGGGGCAGCTGAGAGTATGGCAGACTTTTGGCGGCCCGAAGGAGAGAGACCCTGGCACGTCAGGACATGCACAGTGCGGTTGACTCAGAGTGCCGGGAGAACAAGGAACTCCCCCCATCTCTTGGGGCAGCTGAGAGTGTGGCAGACTTTCAGCGGCCTGAAAGAAAGACCCTGGTGCATCAGGCCCTGCACTGTACGGTTGACTCACGGTGCTGGGAGAACAAGGAACTCCTCCCCTCTCTGGGGGGGCGGTGAGAGTGTGGCAGACTTTTGGTGGCCCGAAGGAGAGAAACCCTGGTGCATCGATCGGGACCTGCACAGTGCGGTTGACTTGGGGTACCGGGAGAACAAGGAACTCTTCCCATCTCTAGGGGGCGACTGTGATCCTGCCTGCGTGTGGGCTGAGAATCAGACATCTCATATAGTCCTATCCCCCATCCCGTGTCTCCCTCCCTCTCCCCCTGCCTAGCAAGTGGGAGACAGTGAACTACACATCTTGTGAAAAGATTGGCTATGTTATTTAGGATGAGCTCTCCATATGCAAAGATAAGGACAACCATTTGGAAGAAAATAAGAGACAATATGACAGATAGTGAAGATCTCTGGTTGTCTAGCTTTGAAATGTATGCTTTCTTATGTCCCATCCTGTTCTGTTTTGTTGTGTTTAATTTTAATCCCTTTTAAAATAAAAAAAAGAAAAAAATATTGTACTTACTAGTTTAAGTCACTTTGATCACTGGCCACTAAGAGCAGGGCATGTTTGTTACAAGAAACCTTTCCTACACATCCAAGTCTGTCAGTGAGTATTTATTGAGCACGTAGCATGTGCCAGTTAGAGTTTTAAAAGAATATTACATAAAATACAACATTTTGACCAAATTTTCATAAAGTTGATCAGAATAAATAAATCTAAGCATAAAACCAACTATCATCTACTAAGTACCTTCCATGACCAGGCATTTTACATAAATAACTGGCTCATACCCACAGCAATCCTGCAAGATCCATCACCTGCATCTCATAGAAAAAGAAAATGAGGCTCAGGGAAGGTGATATGTGCTTCCAGATTTATACAGTTGGTGAATGGTAGACCCAGCTCATTCCCTAGTCTAAGTCTTATTTCTCTCCACTCAACTCAAGCCTTTTCCTAGCCCCGTAAGTCATGACAATGGTTAAGCTTCACTTACAGAACCTCAATTCCAGAGAGTTCTAATGCTTATGGAATTAATAAATTAAAACATCAGCCATCCCTAAAAAAAGCAGGCCTATCTTCATCCTAATTTTTCAGTTCAAGCCTTTATTATCAGTATGAAGCACTGGGAGACAAAGGGATCAGGCAGGTCAACTCAACTGAGAGCCACTCAGCCCATACACACAAGAATCCACCAGCCCACAGACAACAGCACAAAAAGAGGTGCGCAGCATGGAGTCCCCAGGAAGCAAAGCCTAAGGCTCTTTAGGGTGCACATTCCACAGACTAGGGGAGAGGAAGAAAGGCACGAAAAAGTATCTGATAATGGTATCATGAAGCTGTCAAGGTGCAGGCTTGCGCTGAAAAGTGAACAAAAGCTGTGGGGAAAGGTGAGGCCAAGAGGATCTGAAGCAGCACATATTGGTGTCTGATACAGAAGACAAGGACGGAATGAGAGTCTGAAACTTCAGTGAAGCTTCTGGTTCAAAGTCCCAGTTCATCCCCAAGTTATCACTTAACCTTGAACCAGTCTCTGTCCCAGTATGTATACTTCAGCATCCCTGCCCGTGTAAACAGATGAATGCTGGCATCCAGGTTAGCCTACTACATCTACCATTCAAAGTAGGCTTTGCATAGAGTGGGGTTTTCCCAGACTACTTACAAAGCTTAATTAGAATGACTGTCACAAAATGGAGCAAACATGTGAAACTGTCCAGCTCCTCCCACTATGCTGCACTGTACCCACATCCCCAAGGTGAAGCCGGTAGGAAGGCTGGCCACCACCAGACCTGCGATCACGCAAGAGGCAGAGCTGCACAGGCGAAGTCTTTGGTTGCACCCACGAAAGCTCTGTGCTGTACTCCCTGCCCAGACTCCAAATCAGGCAATTTCCTTGGTGATGAAATGTTAAGTCTCACAAAATAATGAAGAACAATTACACGAATGGCAGCACCCAGGCACAAATTCTTATGGCAGTTTATGAAAATAAGGTAAAATTTCTTTTTAAAACAATAACTCCATAGATGTGTGTGTGTGCGCGCGCGCGTGTATATATATATATATATATATATATATATATATATATATATATATATGTGTGTGTGTGTAAAAATGAAATTAGTCTTGCTACCCTTTTTCCTTTCACAGTGGCCACTTTCTTGTGACAACTGATATTAGTAACTGTCTTTTCACTTAGGAATACTATAAAATTTGTTAAGCTATAAATTTGGCAAATTTACATTCAAATAATTCCATCTTAATGAAAGCAAACAGAATATTGATTTCTCAAAGGTTTCTTGCCTTGCATGGTAGTGTATGCCTATAATCTCAGCAATCAGGGCAATTGATCTGGGCAATTCAGTGACTTAGGGAAACCCTGTCTCAAACTAAAAAATAAAGGATAAAGGAAATAGATCAGTGTGAAGGTGCTGGGTTCAATCTCTAGTACCACAGACAGGCTGGCAGGCAGGCAGGCAGGCAGGAAGGGAAAGGAAAGGAAATACTAATTTCCAAAACAAAAAGGAGGAGGCAGAGGCTGGAGAATCACTGCAAGTTCAAGGCCAGGCTAGGCTACAAAGGGAGTTTAAGGCCAGCCTGAACTGCAGAGAGAAACCCTGTCTCAAAAAGACAAAAGAAAAGAAAATTCAATAGGATCATATCAAATCAAGTTGTTTACCAACAGAATAAAGAGACAACCTAGGGGACTGGGGATTTAGCTCAGTAGCACAAGTGCCTGTCTGGTAATGAGTATGAACCCTGGTACTAAAAAAAAAAAAAAAATCAGAGACAGACAACCTATGAAATGGGAGAAAAATTTTGCCAGCTATTGCTTAGACAGAGGATCAATATCTAGAACACCTAAAGAACTCAAAAACTTAGACCCAATCAAAAAGTGGGCAACTGAAGTGAATAGACACACCTCACAAGTACAGGGAGAAAACCTTTGAGACAACTTGGATACTGGATCCTGACTGAAAATATGACCCTAGAGGTCGAGTATCCTTTGTCTGTTACCTTTCAGATGGCAGGGGTTTTTGAATGGTGCAATGTGCACATACACATTAGACTGTGGGATGGGGCTCAGCTTGAAAATGAAACTCATTTCTGTTTCACACACTCTTATTCATATAGCCTACAGGTAATTTTGCACAGTATTTTTAGTGTTCCTGCATTTTGACTGCAACCTGTCACATGAGGTCACAAGTGGGGTTTTCCACTTGTAGTATCATGTCAGTGGTCCAAAGTTTTACATTTTGAAGGATTTAAGATTTCATGTTTTCAAATTAGGTTTTCAATAAATTATTTTTATTGCGGTGTTCCTTTGTGTTTTCAGGGATATTCTAGTATTGTTAATTGGGTATAATAATGGCTACATTTAATAACATATTAAATCTATTTGTAGGTAAATGGAATTTTCTTCAAAAAAATATAGTAAGGAAGAAAGGAAGGCACCTGCAGCTAGGACAGTACCAGCCCTGGCTAGTGGTTTCTGAGGATGAGTAAAGGCACGAGAATACTTGCTGTTCTGGTTTGGATCTGAGGCGGGTTTGCGGGAGGTTACTGGATTATGCGGCTCAGAAGCGGGTTTGTGGGAGATGACTGGATTATGCGGCACTACGGTGGACTTGCCAGGAGCAGATGGGGGCTGGTTAGAAGTGGTCACTGGGGACCAAAACAGGAAGGGTTCATCTCCCTTCCCTGCTCCTCTGCTGGCTCTTAGCTTCCTGGCCCCAGGACATGAGCAGCTCTCCGATGTCCAGGCCTTTCCACTGTGCCTTCCTGCCTTGGAGCCATCTGACAGTCAGAGGGACTGGAACTGTAAGAGTCATGAGCCAAAACAAAGTCCTCCTCTTTTAATTTATGGATATTAGGTATCATGGCCCAGGGTCAAGAAAGTGACTAACAAACTCATCATATTGCAATACCTTTAAGTTGTCCATAACAAACTGTTTTGAATTAAAGAGCAAATATAATTTTTACATGCTTGATCTTTTTTTAAATTCTATTTGTTTTCCAGTTTTCCAAAGAGTAGAACAAAAGGATTGCTGACTTATGTATCAAAATACAGACATTTTAGTTTTAGTAATTATGATCCATCTTGCATAAGTTCTTATTTAAATATATATAAAATTAGGTTTGATAAAATTGAAGCAAAAGGACCAGGGATACAGCTCAGTAGTGCAGTGCCTACCTGGCAAGCACAAGGTCCTGAGTTCGATTTCCAGTACAAAAAAAAAAAAAGCAAAAGGAAATTTTCCATGTAAAATGCCTACATTTTATATTTCCTTTCCTTTTTTTTTTTTTTTTTTTGAGACAGGGTCTTGCTTTGTTGTTCAGCCTAGCCCTAAACTGACTATGTTGTCCATACTGGCCTTGAACTCGTGATCTTCCTGCCTCAGCCTCTCGAGTACTGGAATTACAGTATGTGCCACCACCCCCAGTTATATTTTCTAAAAGAAATTTATAGATAAAATTTGAAGATTTCAGAAGTCTAAATTACAAAAATGGACAATGCTCAAAATTAAACAGACCACTTTGAATATGAGTCTGCAAAATCTAACTTTAGAAAGTCCACAATAGAGCAATTTAACTTCTCTACTTTCCAGCTTTCTGATTTTCTTCGTTTTTGCTCTACTAGTTTGTGTACTGACACGTTATGCAAAAAATAATTAACACCACCACTGAATAGAACTAAGGATTAATAAAGATTATCCTAACTCCAGTATAAACTTGGCATGCTGTCAATGTTCAGACGGTGAATGGATCAGAAAAGATTCCAAAGGTATTGTGAAATAGCAGCTTAGGCAACTAGATGGGTTTCTAGTATCACATTCCTTCTAGGAGGATGCTGCTCCACCTCAAAGCAGAAATCTAAACCAAAGGCAGTGCTGTACCCATAGGCCCAGATAGTCCCAGCTGCTCAGGAGGCTGAGTTGGAGGGGCCTGAGCACGCGAGTTGGACACCAGCTGGCAAATACAGTAAGACTGTCTAAAACAAAACAGAACAGAACAATTAACTCCCACCCACAGGGATTAAGACAAAGAGCCAGAAGATGAAGACAGGATAATCTTTATTAATCCTTAGTTACATTCACAAGATAAAGATGAGGAGAAGGGAAGAGTAAGAGAAGGAAGAGGAAGAAGAGGAAGAGGAGGAGGAGGAAAGAAGATGCCAAACAAAGAACAAAGCCAAATAAAAAAATCCTTCAACAGTGGGGCTGGTGTTCCCTAAATTTATTTATAACTAGATCTGACCATCTGACCTTTTTATGGTAAATCCAGAGTTCAGAGAAAAGTCAAAGTATGTGATTTCTTGTTAAATATAACTTACTTTATCTAAAGCTAGTAACTTTATACTCCGATATCTAAGTCTCATTTTATCAAATGTTAGCATCCAAGCAGTATTCTTAAAGGTCTATTCCTTCTTATTACTATATCAATAAAAACAGCACAGGTATCCAATGACAATGCTAAAATATCCTAATTTTTACAGTAGTAGTCTATCATAATTTTTGTCCAGATAGCTTTACTAGAAAGCTGTCAGTTATTTTACCAAACTGCTAGACTTTGCTGCTAAAACTCTGCAAAATGCAAACTTATAATTTAATTATGTTTCTATTAACTATACAATTACATACATTCAACTACCCATAGTTTATCCTTTTAGAGTCCCTGATCCATTTTCACAACTATATTCAAAAATAGTAAATGAGTTACACACTCAGTGATCAGAGTGTTTTTTTAAAAGAGAGACAGATTGAGTAATCAATCATCTACAACCTCTGAATGCATAGAACCATGCTCTGACATAATTAGGGTAGACAGGTTCCCTGGGGAAAAGCCTCTTTATGAAACTGAAACAGACCACATACAATTCTCCAGAGGAGCAGATTCTATTTGGGCAGAATTATTAGCCCTAGTCAAGTCATTTCACAGCAGAGAGAACAAGCAAGTCTATTGTGCATAGCATAATTACATTGTCCATGACTTCCTTCAATTAAAATCTTAATTTAAATTAGCTTCCATATAGCAGTAGAGAAATTTAAAGTCATTTATCTGATATGACCTAATGATGCCTTCCACTAACAAGGAATCAGTTGGAAAATGACTTCATATATTTCAAAGAAATTACTGGCTTAAGACCCTCCCCACTACAGCATCAGCAATGTATTCTGTGAGACGTGTAAGTCATCCTCCCTTAATTTGACATCTATTTTATAAGCTCCAATCTGCACACCTAACAGGCTCACAGCACTCTGATCTGCAAAAGGAGGGCTGGATGTGCTTTGCTAGCATTAGGCACTCATTAATCACCTAATGAACTTGACTAAACTGATGTCTAGAAAAAAATCAAAAGGAACAAAAAGGTTTATAACAACCTTACTAAGTGGTTATGGGAACAACATCTCAGACACTCTTCTCATTAGACTGGCAGCTGCAACCTTCACCCTGTGTGCTGATTATTAGGTTAAACATGAACATGCAGGGGAAGGAGAAGGCGGCAACTAGTTTTACCCTGTGTGTCTGTGCCCTTTTGGCTATTTCCACCTCGCTGAGGAGTTGTCACCCCCCCACACACAGTACTAAAAACAGGTCATCACTCAGAACACTGGAAAATCAGTGTCTAGGTTAATTTTGATCTTGAAATCTAAATCTCCAATGCTTTCAAATTCAAAAAGTTCTTGTCTTAAAATCTGGCACTTGGTGGGGAAGGGTAACAGAGAATGACAGAAGAAACTCCAATTTAATGTATTAAATACCATAGTGTTCATGCATACACATGTACACACGTGCCACACACTTGGAACAAAGAACAGAAGGCTAAAGAAGAAAATGGCCTAACCAGCCATGGGACAGAACAGTGGGGTTGACACAGGTGCTGCTTTTCTTCTCAGTGTCAGTGGTGGCTGTTTAATCCCTGTTCCATGATTTCTTCAAAGAGTTAGAGGCATGTTAATACAATGCCATTGTCACAATGGCTTGGAAAGCACCACAAACAAGGGATGAGGGAGAAAAGCTTTTGTTCTACATTAGGTCTTTAAGGTAAATGGGATTTGATAAAGAAGTTGTAGGTTTCCTCCTCAAGAGTAAATTGGCCATGTTATTTCTGACCCCTTTTAATATTTTTCTTTTTGCCTTTAAAAATCATGCATTAACTCCACAAAGGATTATTGATTTTTTTTATTTTAGTTATCCACCTGGTTTCTTTCTAGAAAAAGGCATTCGCACACACATGGTAGCATGCACTCTACAAATACACACAGTAAAAATGTAATGAAAGTCAAGGGAAAAATAAAAATCAAATTCAGGAAAGCAGGTAACTGTGGTGCTTAGGGGAGGCAAATCAAAAGGTTTACACTGTATGGGTAATGACTTATGAAACAATGACAAGTACAGAAATGTCTTATTCTTTAGTACTTTTTTGTGTATCAAACTTTAAAATTTTGCTCTGTTTCTAAACCTTACAAAGAAGAAGGGGTTAGTAGGAAAGTGACTAGAATCTAGTTTACCAGAAGTTGGGGTTCCAAATCGGTAGCCAAGGCCTAAAGCTGGCCAGGCTTGTTTTGTTTGGACAGTACAATGTTTTGTTTTGCTTTTTCGTTGCAATTTGAATGCCTTCAGGCAGAACATGCACTTTCCAATTAGCCAGAGGTACCACCATTATCCTTAAGGTAAATGACAGTTCCTTAAAATAACAAACCAAAGAAACTGGAGCCCTCATGCACCGCTGGTGGGCATGTAAATGGTGCAGGGCCTCTGAGAAACAGTTTGGCAGTTTCCCAAATACTAAGCATAGAGTTTCCAGTTGACCCAGCAATTCCATGCTTAGATATCTAAGAGAAATGAAAACATATGTCCACACAAGAGCCTGTACACAAGTAGAATTATTCATAAAGCTAAAAACATGCAAATGATCCAAATGTCCATCAGCTGAGGAATGCGTAAAGACGGGTGCCGTAGCTCATGCCTGTAATCCCAGGACTTGGGAGGCTGAGGCAGGAGGACTGCTGCTAGTTCAGGCCAGTCTGCGCTACAAAGTGTGTTCAAGGCCAGCCTGAGCTACAAAGTGAGACCCTGTCTCAAAAAAAAAAAAAAAAAAAAGGATAGAAAACACTGTAACAGGGACAAACCTCAAAAACATTATGCCAAGTAAAAGAAGCCAATCAGACATACAGTGTATGGTGCCATTTATAGAATTCCAGAACAGGTAAATCTCAAATCCATAGAAACAGAAATAATAATAAAGTAACAAAAATGACATAAAGTAGATAATGGTACTGACTCAACAAAGATGGTTTTAAAACCCACTGAATAACTGAAATAAAAATAAAAAAGGATGGGGATGTAACTTACTGTTTAGGCCCTAGGCTCAATCCTCTGTATTGCACACTTAGTAAAAGTAACTGAGGCCAGGGAATTAGCTCAGCAGCATAAGCACCTACCTGGCAAGCAAGGTTGTGAATTTGATCCCTAGTACCAAATAGTAACTGACCATGGGGCTGGGATAAAACCAGCCACTGTCCTACAGATTGCCACTTTTACTAGAAAAATTGACAGTTCCTATGGGAACATGCATTCTATTTTCCAAAGTCACCTACACATCAGTTTCCATACCCCAAGTGATTCAAACTGGAAGCTGCCACTCTCTATGAAAAAAATATCTTACTTTGCCAAGAAGCAAAAGGCAGATTAAACTGGACCTAAGAAACCATTCTGCCTTACCGTGGTGTCAGACACCTGCACTAACATTTTTGTATAGGGTAAAATGTTTATGTAATATAAGGCCTAAAGATTTGCTTCTGTTATTTAAAAGGAGGCTGCTGTGCAATGTATTACTGTAACTAGGTACATAAAGCACTCATACCAAGATGCTCCAAAATGTTAAGACTTACACACCAAAGAATTTTACTTGTACAAAATTTAAGACCGGCTAACAAATTAGTCATCTATTAGCTAAAAAAAAAAATTGTAAATTATCTTGCTGATGAGGATCTAAAAAACTCCCAAGGACCAACCTAGAAAACTACATTGATTCAGGGAAAGACAATGACTCCAGAAAGATAATCAGTTGTACCAGTAGTATATGCCCCTAGACTCTCTTGTCTCTTGCATGAGACAAGAGATAAAATGTATCAGTGTGTATACAGTGTGACCAGATAAGAAACAGACAGAGCTGCTGGGTGCAAGCACTTAGCCACCAGAACATTTCAACCTGAGTGTTGTGGAATAGGAAATTTATTATTAATCTTTTTCATTCTTTTTTTTTTTTTTGTAACAGGAATTGAAGTCATGACTTTATACTTGCCAGGCAGGCACTGTGCTGCCAGCCCCATCTTTTTCATTCTTGATAAAGTGTCCCTTTGTTCTTGCCCTATATTCACAAGCAATGTATGGACTTGATTTCCCAAGTTACCAAGGAAAAGCCTAGCTTAAATAGATAAATCTTTTATTCTCTATATTCATAAAATTAAGGGTCCTGTCTCTTGAAGAAAAGGAGAATTCACAGAAGTAGTGCACAGCTGTAATCACAGCACGTGGCAGGGAGGGGGGTGCTTGAAACAGAAGGATCACAAGTTGGAGCCAAGCCTGGGCAACTTAGTGAGCTAGAACCCATCTCAAAGAAAAGCAGGGCTGAGCATGTAGCCGAGTACCAAAAGTTCAGAGTTTAATCCTCAGTAGTGGGTACACACGCATGCACACAAAGATGAATCAGTCCTTAAGCGCCAATCAACACTGGATAAACTCAATAAAATAACATTAAAATAGTGTTTCTGATCCTACAAAGTTAGAAGTTTTCTAAAACTAGGTAATTTCTGCATAGGCATGTATGCTCCAGTACTGTTTTGATTTCTACAAACTTTACTACATTATTAGGTCCTATTATAGGTCACTGAAGATAGCACAGGCTACAACTGAAATACAGCTATCAGAGCAATAACTGCAAAATGCTAACAGCAGCAGCTAACAGCTCTGTATGCTCCCTGGACACCAGCACTACCAGGTGACACAGTCTAACTCGTTTATCCCATAACAGCTCATAGGCGAGAACTACTATAAACTCTACTTGACAAATGAGTCAACTGAGGCAGATGAGGTGCAACTTGCCTGAGGTCACATATGTTAAGTGGAGGAGCTGAGATTTAACCCAGAATGTCTGTCCCCAAAACTGGTATACTTAATTTCTGTTGGTATGCCAATTATCTCAGCATGATACATGTAGGGGTTTTTTTGGTTTTAGTTTGTTTGTTATGCACCACTACACCTGGCTCTAATTTTCTCAGTTTAAAAAATCTTATTTTGCAAAAATTTTGAAATTACAAATATAGTACAAGAAAATGTTTCCCAGATCTCCATATGTGGTTATACTGGAAGTGGTTTACCTATTAATTATGGCTTCCCTAGTCTTCATAAACATCAAATCATGATAGTTTCAGAAGTCCAAGCAGAAATCAGAAAATACATAAACTATTATTTTAAAACTTAAATATGCTAGTTTTTTAAAGCATAACTTGAGTTATAAAGTGTATGTATAAAATATGGGCCAGGGATGTGGCTCAGTGGTAGAGTTCTTGCCTTGCGCGCACGAGGTCTTGGGTTCAATGCCCAGCACAAAAGATAAATAATAACATAAATCAGTTTTACATTAATAGAATTGGATACTACCATAGAAGTAAGAAAGATAATATCTTTTTTTTTTTTTTTTGGGTACTTAGAATCAAACTTATGACCTTGCATTTGCCAGGCAAGAACCATGCCACTGAGTTATAATCCCAGCCCCTGCTGTGGCTTTTTAAAGAAAACACAATAAATTGAGTCTGACTAGTGATTTAAATAGATTCAAATCACTTTCATGTTAACTTCAAATTCCTAGCTCTCTAGTCATAAATTTAGCATCCATAACAGCACAATTTGTTTTATGGATCAGAAGGTATTTTACAAATTAGATGGTAATTCATCTCATATCATTAACAAAAACTTAAGCACATGTGATTTCCTTCCTATTTTTCCTCAAACTATAGTCAATATATGCACTGAACTGCTACATTACAAAATTTCTATAAAGAAAAAAGCTCTTCCCATGAAGTAGTCTTTTGCCATCCTAGTAATATTCTGTCTCTTTCCCTGGGTGCCAATTACAAGAGTATGTAAAGTTTAGAAAAATTATGCTATATACTCTTCTGTGTATTATACATAGTTTAATAAAAATTTATTTTTTTAAAGCTGTGTTTCTTAACCCTACTTCACAAAAAAAAATGCATACTGTCTTTCTTGGAACTTATCTTTAAGGAGAGAACTCAATAGCACAAAGAAATGTTGAATTTATATTTTCAGTATGGGGAAAAGGTATCATCCACGATTTTCCACGGAACCAGAAAGTGCTACACAATTGTTCCACAAATCCCCAAGATTTGAAGATCTCAAAGGGAAAAAAAACATACTTTTTTTTTTAGCTCTTATGTGCTCAATTTATCATCACAAGAACAGGAAAGTATTAATATACACTTATGACAGATTGTGTTTTCCAAAGGTAGCCACTATGCTTATTGCTTATCAAATGCTTTTCTTATAATGATGCTTTTCCTTTACTGAGAACTGGATGTGTTTCCTCTTCTCTAAACCATGCAGAGCTTCATATTAGCCCTGAAGAAGAAAATGTGACAGAAATGACCGGTGTGACTCCCAAGTTGACACACAAAGCAGAAGAGCTTCCCCCAGCTTGGTCTGCCTCAGGATGCTGGCCTAGGACAATGCCACCAGCCTATGAGAAGGTGTCTGAAGGTGGCCCTAGAGATGCCTCAAGCCAAGAAGAAAGATCAACCACCAGGCCTAGGTGAAAGTACGAGAGCAACAAACAGCCCCCAAAGTAAAATTACCCAGGGCAACAGTCCATTCCTTTGATGGGTTCAAAACCCCAGCATCACTTCTGCCATAACTACACCCTTCATATCCTATTGTCATGGCATTCCAAAGTGCTTACAACTGTCTGTAACTGGAGGCAATCAAGAAATATCTGAGCCAGGCATGGTGGCACACATCTGTAATCCCATCCCTCTGGAAGGATGAGGCAGGAGGACAAGATCAAGCCCAGACTGACAACTTAGTGAAACCTCGACTCAAATAAAACCTGAAAAAGGGTCTAGGCATGTAGTTCTCAGTGCAAAAGCCTGGGTTCAATCTCCAGTATCACAAAAACAAAAAGAAAGAAAGAAATACCTGTGCATCAATAACAACACTTACAGAACACTTTTAAAGTATTTCACCAATCACTAATTAATTTGATCCCTGGAGAGAAATCCTCTATGAGATAAAGAAGGCAGGCATCACACAAAGTTCAAAAAAGCTGAAAATAACTAGTCTCAGTAACTGAATGCAAGATTTGATTCAGATTTCTAACTCCAAATCTGGTGCCATTTTCAATTCAATTCTAAAGAACTTCTGCAAGACGGCCTATGTCACACTGTCTCCACAGTGTTTATGGAGTATCTACTTTGTGCAAAGCATCATGCCAGGCACAGCCTCTCCTTCCTGTCCTCTCCAAACCCAAGCTCAGTACAAAAGCACCTCCAAATATATAGCCAATCTCCAAAAAACATGCCTTTCCCAATGATGACCCATTGACAACCAACTTCTATGCCTCCCTCAATCACAGTACTCAAAAAATGTCAAAGACACTGTCCTAATGACAAAACTCCAGGCCAAATTTCTTTGTCTGCCTTCAGGTTTTCTGTAATCTGATCCCAGTTTAGTTGGTCAAATGTGGCTCCCATGTATGGAGAAAACCTAGTGAGACTCTTCAGTCTTTCCCAGTTCACTTCCTCTCCTTTGGCTCATCCTGTCATCCAAACCTAGAGACACTCAAGGACTCATTCTCAGCCCCAACCAGGTCTCTTCCCTCAGACTGGAACCAACTTGTAGAACTAGGATTCTCAGCTTTAACATTAAGTTCAGCAGCACCATAACAGCTGACAGGTATGTAGAGGACAGGAATCATGACAGTTGCCAGACTAGGAGTGGGCTCTGAGTGATGGTAGGATTTGAATCTACAGAAGGACAAAGTCCCTTTGTGAAAGAATCACCTAATAGCCTTCCTTTCCACCTCCTCTTCCTATTTATCTCTTACCAATCCTTCAGACAGCACTACCTACTTGAAGAAGTCTGCCTCAGTTAACTCAGAACCTAACTCTCTCTTCCCTGAGCCTCTAACAGAATTATTATCTCTATCACTCACTTTAGCACTTTCTCTGCAGTACAGACCTCAGCCCTTCCACTGAGACCCAACTCCTGGAAGACAGCAAAGTCTCTACAACAAGCACTCACATGTGTTCAAGTAAACTCAATTCAGTAGCCATTTCTGCTTTTGGTTATTTAATAAATCCATTGAGGGGTCAGGGATGTAGCGCAGCAGTGCAAGGCCCCAAGTTGGATTCCAAAAAAATAATAGGGAAAAAAAAAAAAAAGACCAATAAGATTCCATTGAATGTAACACTGTTTCGTAACTTACCTGGCATCTCCTTTGGAAAGATTGGTATTTACAGGATTAAGAATAACCTTGTTTGCATCAACATCCACCACACATTTGGTATGCAAGTCAATTTCTGCAGATAAAAAACAAGAAAAAAGTCATTTTTAAAAAGAAGTAATTCTGGCCCTGAAACAAAGCCAGCAGATTGCTGTAGCTGCCGGTTTCAAACAGGAGCCTAAAGAGAATTCTTTCTGTGGTCTGTTGGCCATTTCAGAACTTTGGAAATGGAATGGTCAATTCATCAGAAAGAAATAGCAGGTGAGTATGGTGGACTTTAGGGGGCCTGCAGGGGAGAGACCCTGGCACCTCGGGACCTGCACCATGCAGTTGACTCGGGGTGCCGGAAGAACAAGGAGCTCAGCTTCTTCCCTCTCTGGGAGGTGGCTGTGAGGGTGGCAGACTTTCGGCAGCCTGAAGGAGAGACCCTGGCACGTTGGGACCTGCACTGTGTGGGTGACTCGGGGTGCTGGAAGAACAAGGAACTCCCCCCATCTCTGGGGGCGGCTAAGAGTGTGGCAGACTTTCGGCAGCCTGAAGTAGAGACCCTGGTGCATCGGGACCTGCACCGTGCAGTTGACATGGGGTGCCGGGAGAACAAGGAACTCTTCCCATCTCTGGGGGGTGACTGTGATCCTGCCTGCATGTGGGCTGAGAATCAGACATCTCATGTCGTCCTGTCCCCCATCTCGTGTCCCCCCCCCCTCCTCCCCCTGCCTAGCAAGTGGGAGCCAGTGAACTACACATCTTGTGAAAAGATTGGCTATGTTATTTAGAATGAGTTCTCCATATGCAAAGATAAGGACAACCATTTGGAAGAAAACAAGAGACAATATGACAGATAGTGAAGATCTCTGGTTGTCTAGCTTTGAAATGTATGCTTTCTTATGTCCCATTCTGTTCTGTTTTGTTGTTTTACTCCCTTTTAAAATAAAATAAAATAAAATAAAATACAATAAAATAAAATAAAAAAGAAGTAATTTATTTTAAGAAAAGCATTTGACAAAAAAATCCAACACTTTCATGATAAAAACAAATTAGGAATAGAAAATTTTCCCAGCCTAATAATAGGCATGCAGAAAAGCCCAGAGCTAACATTACACTTGATAGTGAAGGAATGAACAGCCCAACCTCCAACATCAGGAGTAAGACAATGCTGTTTACTACTCTTCTCTCCAACATTGTACCAGAAATTCTAGTCAGGGCAGTTGGGCAAGAAAAACAAACAAAAGGCATGCAGACTGGAAACGAAGAAGTCAAACTATCTCTGAAGATACGATCTTGTGTGTAAAAAATCCCACCAAATCTAAGAAACTATTAGAAGAAAGCTTGTGCAAGGTTGAAGGATTAAAATACAAAAATCAGCTGAGTTTCTAAACACCAGCAATGAAAAAATCTGGAAATAAAATTAAGAAAATAATTTTACTTGTAATACCATCAAAAGTATAAACAATTTAGGAATAAAGGTAAAAGAAATGCCAAGACTTGTATCCTGAAAATTCCAAAACATTGTTGAAAGAAACTAAACACCCGAAAGGAAAGTCATCCTCTGTCCATGCATTGAGTTCCTACCACCTAGACGCAAGTCTAAATCCAGGCAGCAGCTGGTGCTGGAGCCCAACACGCATGTGTTCAGCATGCACAGGACCTAGCTAGGTTTGCCAGCAACACACGCTCACCTGCACACACGCATGCACGGCACTCCCTTTCCAAAAAACCAATTCAGAACAGTCAAAACAATCTTGAAAAAGAAAGAACTCACAGTGCCCTATTTCAAAACTTACTCTAAATCTACAGTAGCCAAGACAATGTGTCACTACTCTAAGTACAGATATACAGATCCACAGAACACCACAGATACTGGGTCTAGATCAATGGAGTCAAACTGAGAGTCCAGGAAAATACTCCTACATTTATGATGAACTGCTTTTGACAAGGATGCCAACACAATCTAATGAGGAAAGATCAGTCTTTTTAACAGATGGTGCTGGGAGACTGGCTACCCAAATGTAAAATAAAGGTGGAGCCCGACCACACACCACACTGGAAAACTTATAGAGACTGGGAGAAAAAAAAACTTGAAATCGATGAAAAGTCTAAAATGTAAGAACTAAAACTATAAAACTTTTAGAAGATGCCAGACATAATAGCACATGCCTATAATCCCAGCCCAAGGGAGGCTAAGGCAGGAGGACTGCTGGGAGTATGAGGCCAGCCTGGGCTACACAGTGAGCTTAAGGTCAGCCTGGAATACATAGCAAGACCCTGTCTCAAAACAAAACAAAAACCTTTTGAAGAAAACATAAACAAGGGGCTGGGAATATAGTGCAGTGGTATAAGTGCCTGCCTGTCAAGTGCAAGGTCTTGAGTTTGATCCCAGGTACCAAACCAAACCAAAACAAAACAAAAATCCACATGACTTTGGGTTAGGTAGTGATTTCTCAGATACAACAGCAAAAGTAAGAGCACAAAAGAAAAAACTGAGCCTCATTAAAAGTTAAAAATCCATGCTTCAAAAGACACCATAAAGAAAAAGAGAACAGAAATGACAAAATATCTACAAATCACATATCTAATCAGGATTTATATCAAAATACATTTTTAAGAAATGATTATAGTCCAAAAAGACAATCCAACTTTTAAATGGGCAAAGAATCAGAACAGTCATCTCTCCAAAAGATGACACAAAACTACCCTATACGCCCAGGAAATGACGCGCAACATCATTAAGAGACCGGCAAAACGCAAAATAGAACTGCACTGAGGTACCACCTCACACCAAGATAACGATAATCAAAAAGTTAGGTAACATGCCAGGTACTGTGGTATAGCCTGTAATCCCAGATACACAGAAGGCTGAAGCAGGAGGATTACAAATTCCAGGCCAGCCTGGACAATTTAGCAAAACTTTATCTCAAAATAAAAATAAAGAATAAAAAGGGTTGGAATGTAGCTCAGTATTGCCTGGCTTCAGTCCCCAGCACCCCAATACTGAAAGGAAAAAAAAAAAAAAAAAATATATATATATATATATATATATATATATATATATTAATTTGTGAGGAAATTATTTGCTTGGTGCATTACTGTTAGGAATGTAAAATGTCTTTGTAAAACGATTTGGCAGTTCCTTAAAAGGCAGACATTCCCAGCACTCTGGGAGGCTAGGCAGGAAGACTGCAAGTTTGAGCCCAATCTGGGTAATTTAGCAAGACTGTGTTTCAAAATAAAAATAAGGGCTGGGGATGCAGCTCAGGACAAAGACCCTAGATTCAATCCTGAGTACTAAAAAAAAAAAAGAGAGGCAGATATGTAGAACCCACAGCTCACAGGCTGCATGCAGCCCATAGCATGGCCCCACAAGACTGTGAGCTTGGAAACTTGACATTATGATGTGATTTTTAGCAATCGTTTTCATGGCTTCACTGTGGGGTGCCTGAGCACAGACTGTGCAGGTGACGGGAGCACCACATCGGGCAGAGCGCAGTGTGGTGCTCATGCTGCCTCCCGGGCCTGCCACACACAGTCAAACAGAAACTGTCGTGTACCAGGGAGCTGGGCCGTGGGGCAAGGACCCAGAGTCACCCTGACAGCAGCTCTGCCTGCCTGCCTGTGCGCGCCTGCGAGACAGATCTTTTCTGTTCCCACAGGTAGGACATGTAAGTTTTCTTACTGAATTATTAAGCGCGGGCTATGTTATTTCATTAAATAATAAATTTAAAAACTTTTTATCAGCTTTGCTCCAGGAGGTACAAGAGTGTATCAAATACTTTTTTGCTCATGATACTGTCACAATTACATACAGGGCACTGCTGATACTAAAAATATTACAATTAAAATATTTTAAAAGGAAGTTTTCTTACTTATACACATTAATTATGTGTTTTACATGCAGTCCAAGACAATTCTTCACTCACTGTGGCCCAAAGCTTTTCTACCATGTTACAGTTACCATAGGATCCCGAAATTCCACACCTGGACATGTATCCAAGAGAAATAACAACTAAGTCCATATAAAATTCAGGATAAAGCTGAAGAAGGTGAAATAATCCAGACTATTTCTATTAAGAAATGAATGAATAGGGTCCGGATATGGCATAAGCGCCTGCCCAGCAAGCACAAAGTCCTGAGTTCGATTACCATTACAAAAAAAAAAAAAAAAAGAAAGAAAGAAGAAAAAGAAATGAATGGACAAACAGGATATTCCATAGGATGACACACTGTCCAGCAAGACAAATAACTGACATAACAATACAAACTACAACCTGGATGATGCTTGCACTAAGGAAAAAAGCCAGTCACAAAAGACCATAAATCATGTCATTCCACTGTGCTGAAAGACACCAAAAAGGGAAATCTACAGAAATGGAGAGGAGAGGGATGGCTGGTAGAGGGAGAAGTTTTCTTTTGAAAGTGATGAAACTGGTCTAAAACTGATTGTGCTGTTAGCTGTACAACTGTGAGCTTAAAACATTGACCTGGATGCAGTTCATGAATTTGAATTATATCTCAGTACAGCTATTTAAGAAAGCATATTTATGTTCTCATACTTTTATATCCTTCTACTTGTCTGACCCAAAGTATAAAACTGTTTCTGTTCACCTTATCTCTACTGCCAAAAGATAAGGTCTGAGGAAAGGAGTCATTTGTGTTTCCCAAAGAACCTTGGCCAAATGTCAATGTCATATTCGCTATAAAGTATTTCTACTGTCAGGAAAGTTAATTTTCCTGGTAAAATCCATTTGAACTTACATACAAAGGCAAAACAAGACAAAAAAAATAAAAATGTCCCTCCCTTTGCTGGCTACAACTTTTCTCTTATTTTCTACTTTATTCTCAAAGATACATTCTATAAAGTTAGTATCTCTTTCAGCCAATACATTTTTAAGCAAAGGGAGTGTTTTGTTTTGTTTTTTGGGGCTTTTTGGCTTTTTGAGACAGGGTCTCTCTATGTGATTCAGGCTGGTCTTAGGCTCACTTTGTAGCCCAGGCTGGTCTTGAACTTGCAAGGATCCTCCAACCTCAACCTGCCGAGCGCTGGGATTACAGGAACGTGCCGTCACACCCGGGCAAAGGGAGTATTTTTGTTTTGTTTTGTTTTGTTTTGTTTTCGTGGTGATAGAGATGGAACCCAGAGCAGCTTTACCACTGAACTTTATCCCTAGCCTATTTTTTGTTTTTCTTCCTTGAGTCAGGATTTCACTAAATTGCCTAGGCTGGCCTTGAACTTATGATCCTCTTGCTTGAATCTCCTCAGCAGTTAAGATTACAAGCATGTACCCAGATCTAATTTTTTTCTAGCAAGGGCCGCATGCATGCTAGGTAAATGCTCTACCACTGATTTATGCCCCCTAGCCAAGAGCTGAAAAGGAATCTTCAGAGCTTCACCTAGCTGGGGGAGACTAACCAACCGCAAAAGACAACTACAGGGTGTGTTCTGCTGTGGTCAGTCATCCTTAAAATCTACTTCTAATGCTCTGTGTTTACATCAGCTCTAGACCAACACAGAAATGCTGCAAGAAGTCTCAGCCACACAGCAGCTGCCTTTGCACCATGCAGTTACTTCCTTGCTTCCTTGGGCTCAGAGCCCAATAAAGTGTGCAATCATCTTAATTTGCTAATATTAACCATACTGTATTATCTAGTCCCTTACAGGCAAATCTGTGTTATACATAAATTCATTATCAACTCTCTGGAAATTCTGTGACTCACAATCTATTATCTCACTAGCCACCACAAAACCAGTTGTTAGTTTGTGCAAGAATGTTTAGTTAGAGCACGGGAGCTGCAGGTTTAGTTTTATAAGAATGTATGCCTAAAAACCTGGGTGTTAATTAAATATCTTGAATTGAAAAGAAATCCAAACATTTTCCACCAACATGTGTCCATTTCTTCTGTACCATCTTTAATAGCTTCTCCCTGTGTCAGGCCACCCCCACCATGTGGTCATCAAATACAACTAATAATTTATAAGTGTTACATAGTATGAATACCAGCCTCTAGAAAATCCTATACACACAGACACACACACACACCTAATAATTAATACATCTAACAAATTCATTTTGCCCTCAAGACGACAACTTACGAATATCGCTACATCAAACACCCACCAAAGATGGCTTTTAATATATTAAGAACCATAGCTCATTGGGTTTTTTTTTTGTTGGTTGGTTAGTTGATTTTTTGGGTTTGGGGGGGAGTTTTCTGTTGGCTTGTCTTTTTGAGACAGAATCCTGCTACACAGTTCAGGCTGGCCTTGAACTCATTTTATAGCCCACGCTGGTCTCAAACTTTCAACAATCCTCCTGCCTCAGCCTCCTGAGTACTGGGATTACAAGCATGTGCCACCATACCTAGCTTATAGCTCATTGTTTTGAAACAAAATTCCCACACTCTGTCACTGGTGGGTAGATATCTAGAAAAGGATTTTTCCCTCCCCCATGAGACAGTTTAAAAACAGAACCCAGAAAATCGGAACATCAAGAATGCACTAAAAGCAAATAAACATGGCCAAGCCAGGTGTGTCAGGGTGGATACCTGTAATCCCAGCACTCAGGAGGCCAATGCAGGAAGATGATAAATTCAAACTCAGCCTGGGCAATTTAGAGAGACCTGATCTCAAAATAAAAAATATAAAAGGGCTGGGACTATAGCTCAGAGTACCACAAAACAAAGAAACAAACACAGTCAGATCTGAAAACAGTATAAGGGTCAGATACACAAAGAGCATTTTAATACTACAGCTAATATACCCTCAAACCATACTAGATGGCTGAATTAAATTATATTGTTTCAATATTCTAAACATAACACACTCTCCACTCAAAACTTATTCTATACTGCCTAGAAAGCAACCTGATGAAAGAGATTTACAGATTTAGGCCTTACATTTAATCTGAAGAAAACATCAAAAGCAAAAACCACCACTTAGCAAAAATCTAAAAGATAAACATCTTCCTCTTAGTTCAGAACAATACCTAGATTAGAACGATAAGAACCCAGCCCTAACTCACTGCCTTGTAAAAACAGCTCAGAGTACACCCACGTTTGCAGCAGCATTATTCACCATTTTCACAGATGAAAGTGACCCAACTGTCCACTGCTGAATGGATAAACAAAATCTGGTGCATATATGCACTGCAGCATTAGTCAGATTTAAAAAGCAAAGAAATTTTGGCAGTTGCCACAGTACAGATGAACTTTAAGACACAATGGTGAGTGAAATAAGCTAGTCAAGAAAGGAAAAATACTGCCTGACTGCGCTTACATGAGGCACTCAGAGGAGCCAGATTCATACAGGGACAAAGTGAACAATGGCTGCAGGTAAGGGAGGGTGGGCAGTTCATGTCTAGTGATCACAATGCTTCAGTTTTGCAAGGCAGATAAAGTTCTTGATACGAATGGTGGTGATGGACACACAATAGTGTGAAATTACTTAATGTCACAGACCTGCATACTTAAAAATGGTTAAAATCATAAGTGCTATATTATATATGCTTTACCACAATAAAGATAGCAGTAGGTACTTATTATTATAAGTAACACATGGACAACAGTTTACTCACAGTGAGGCCTAAAATAATGAGATTGGGATTTAATTAATACTATGTCTGAAAATCAATTAAAAGCCAGAATGATCTTAAATAGTACTCTTAAATTTATGTTATGATTGATCAAGTTTTATAGTTCTCAGAACTATGAATGGTTTTGATACCTGTGAGTCCTTAAAAAAAAGAGAGACAAACAGAAGAAATTTAGTAACACACTAACGATCCATATTATTTTCCAAACAGGGTGCCTTTCCAGGTCAAATTTCTCATGATAAATATTAAAATATCAACAGCTGACAACTCAGCTTATTCAGCATATTAGTCACCTTGTAAAGTGAGCAATAACTTGAAACTAGTCTTTCTCTGATGTACAAATCGGCTATGGCTCGCACCCCAATGACTTCATAGTAAGACAGGGCAGGGCCTGGGAGCCTCCCCTGTGTAACTCTGTTCCATCCGGAGAGACGCACCACTCACAGTGTGAGCAAAGTAACTGAGCTCCCAGTTAGTAATCGGCTCTTCCAGCTCTCCACGGATTAGTAATTTCCAAACCAAACCTACCACCCAGAAACGCAGATGCAACCTTCCTTTACCAACAGTCATGTTCCTAAAGGCTAACTGTAATTTATTTTCAATTCACTAGGGTCCATTTTAAAGAGGAAGATAATCAATTATATTGGAAAGGTTTAATTTTTAATTAAATTTCATAGTTTGCATCCCTATACAGCCCTATTTTCAAGTAGCTTGTGTCACACATCCCATACTTTCATGTCCAAGTGTGCTCATGTACATAAAATGCTCACTAATCATTCATGTGCAAAGGACTTGTTTTTCCAACTGGCCTGTAATGTTCTCACCGGCAGGACAGGGAATACCACTCAACCCCTTCGCTTGTTAGAGTCCTCAGATCCTTCTGCTTACCCAGGTCCACTGACTCAAGAGGAAACAAAACTACATGTTGCCATGGAAGTGAAGAGCAAGTTGGTCTCTTGCTTTCTAGAGAGATAGTACACTCTAACCATTACCTTTATTCTTTACCAGTATACATGAAAATCTATTCAATAAATAAAAGGTAAAAATATAACTGAGGAGCTGGGTATAGAGGTTCACAGCTGTCATCCCAGCACTCGGGAGGCTGAGGCAGGAGGATTGCCTTGAGTTCAAGGCCAGCCTGGGTTACACAGTTTGTCCAAGACCAGCCTGAATTACATAGCAAGACACTGTCTCAAAAAATCAAAACCAAAATGAAAGAAAAACAAACAAACAAAAAACCTGAGTTCTAATATGACTGAAGAATGAAGCAATAATTGACACACAGGATGGGGTGCCAAATAAGTGGACAGGTGAGAGTGTGAAAAATAATAATAACCCAAACATAAGCATTCACAAAACTAATCAACCTCCGAGGGCTAGGAAATACATTCAGAAACTCCCAGGGCAGGGCCTAGAATGTAGCACAGTAGTAGGACACCTGCCTAGTATGCACAAGGCACAAGGTACGATCACCAACACTGCAGGAAAAAAGCTAAGTTAAATCAAAGACTGATAAGACAGAACCAAACAGAAAAATATCTTAAAAAGAAAAATCTAGGACTCATATTCCTCAATTCCAAAACTTACCACAAGCCACAGAAACTAAGAGAATGTAGCACTATCACAAGGATAGATATACAGATCAAAGGAATTTGGATTCCAGAAAAATAATTTAGAAATACAAGTTACATCAGCTGATAAAGAAACCAAGATAATTCAATGAGGGAAAGGATAATCGTTTTAACAAAGGATTCTGGGACAACTGGATACTCACAGGCAAAAGAATAAAGTTGGACCCCAACTTCACATTACATTCAAAATCTCTAGAGCTAGGCACAGTGGTGTATACCTGTAATCCTACCACTCTGGGAAGCTGAGGCAGGAGAATCACAATTTTGAGCCCAGCCTGGACAATTTAGCAAGATACTATCTCAAAATAAACAATAAATAACTGGGGATACAGCTCAGTGTAATGGCCTAGGTTCAATTTCCAGTACTGAGAAAAAAATAAATATAATACTACTCAATAGTAAATGCTCAACATTATTTTCCATCAGAGAAATACCACCTCATACATACTAGGTTGGCAATGATCAAAAAGGAGTTTGGAGGTATGGCTCAGTGGCCCTGAGTTCAATCCCTAGAATTGAAAACGGGGAGGGGGGAATAGGGCAATAATAACAAGTGTGGTCAAGGATTGATAAAAAGAACCTTCACTGCTGGTGAGAATGTAAAGTGGAGAAGTCACTTTGGAAAGTAGTATAACAGTTCCTAAATTAGAGGTACTATGACCCAGCAATTCCACTCCTAGCTATATACACAGCCAAGAAAAAATGAAACCAAATATCTAGATAAGAACCGTACACAATGTTTACAGCAGCATTATTCACTATGGCCAAAGGCTGGAAACAAGACAAATGCTCAACAACTGACGGATGGATAAACAAAATGCAGCATATACCCATTAATGGAACACTGTGTGATTCGGACATAAAAAGAATGAAGCACTGCTTCACACTGCGTGGATTAAACCCTAAATGTCGTATGCCAAGTGAAAGAAGCCAGGCGCAAAAGTTTACAGGCTGTATGATTCCATTTCCAGGAAAGGCCAGAACAGGTAAATCCAGAGACAGAAAGTAGGTTAATGATTGCTGGGGGCTAAGGGAAGGAGGATGCACAGTGACTGTCAGAAGGTGTAAGGTTTCTCCTTGAGGTGAGGAAAACGCTCTGAACAACATGGTGCTGATGGCTGCGCAGCTCTGTGAGTATAGCAAAAGCCACTGGACGCACTGTTTTTTTGTTTGGGGTGTTTTGTTTTGTTTTTTGTCTTTTTGAGACAGGGTCCCACTATGCAGTTTGGGCTGGCCTTGAGCTCACTTTGTAGCCCAGGCTGGTCTTGAACTCAATTCTCCTGTCTCAGTCTCCTGAATGCTGCAATTACAGGCGTGCACCACCACGCCCGGCAGGACGAACTGTTTTGGTATGTGAATGTATGTAATAAAAGAAGAGCTGGGCATAGTGGGCCATACCTATAGCCCTCGCTACCTGCAATGCTAAGGCAGGAGTCCAGGAGTTTGGGGCCAGCCTGGGCAACACATCAAAACCCCATCTCAGAGCTGAAGATTTAGCCTAGCAAGTGCAAGGTCATAAGTTCGATCCCCAGTACAAAACAAAACAAAACAAAACAAAACTCAAGGGAAAAGAAAAAGAGAAAAAACACTAAAGCTGACTCTACTACCCTCAACAGATACATGTTTAAGAGCCCTTCAACCACCTGTCTATACACCAACTATTCTGAAGATCCTGGCTCACCTAATTCCACTTACTTTCAGCGACTTCATGTTCTGCCTCATCAAGAAAATGAAGTGACCCAAGGTTTTCCTATTGTAATTATTGTCTACCTAGTGTATTCAAAAATGTCCCTCTACTGACTCTGTGTATAGCAAAGCTCAGACACCACCCCACGTTAAAAAAAATTTAGAAAATTAAAACGTAAAAGGAGCTGGTGCTAGCTACCTCACCTCTAGAACCTACTCCTCCCTCACTTTTCAAGTGGAGCTTCCTGCAGGGGCGCTCGTGGAGACCCGCTCCTCCCTACCGGCAGACACAGTTACTCACCAGCCCAGTGCCAGAGCCCTGACACTGATTCATTCACTCACGTAAGATCATTCTGAAAATCACCATGAAACGCCGTGAAGCCAAGCCTACTGGACGCGGTTCCGTATTACTCACACTCACCACTCCTGTGACACCTAAGTGCTAAGCACTCATGCACTGACACACTTGGCCCCGCTGGCTTTCCACAGCATTATTTTCACCTGATCTTCCCAAGTGTGCCCCTCTTTCCTGGAAAGTTCTATCTTCTTCCTATGGCAGTGGCTCACAAAGCCCATGGATGTCCAGTCCACGGTTTCAGATTCATATACGCAAAAGCCTTCTAGGTCCACCTCCTGGGCTCCCCCCAGGCACGCACTGTGTCTTAGTCATGGTTAAAGTCACAGTGTGTGGCACCTGAGTGCTGAGGACTATCCAAGAGTCATCATTTTCCACATCTTTACCCTAAAACTACTGCTCCTATACTTCCCATTTCAATGACACCAGCATTCACAGTCACATAAATCAGAACCTCTGCCACAGAGTCTGCAAGTTCAATGTTTCTCTAACGCAACCCAAACCCACCTCACTTGCAGGGTCGCAATCACCCCCATCACTCCTGCGGAACCTGAGGCAAGTTCATTCACGCTGCCTTCTGTGCCATTCTCAAATCCTAGCCCCGCTGCTTTAGCTCATAATGCACAGAACTGTGCACCTATGTTCTTACAAGGCACATCTACTACTGCCGACAGGACTCTGAGCTCTTCCAGTCAAAGATCAACTTGCTCTTACAGGACATTCAGCACCTCTCACGACTGCCAGGTCCCCTGAAAGATCATTATGTCCAATATGGTAGTAAAAGCACAGGCTTTGAATGCAGGCTCCAAAATACTGGTTATATAATCTTAGGAATGTTAATTAACCTCTCTGAGATTGTAGTAAGTAGAAATTCTACAACTACCTTTCAAAGTGTGGTTCAAAGAATAAGATAAGGTAAAATATAAAAAGCACTGACCTTTGTAGCTCACAAATAGAAAGCTCTTGGTGCTGGGTTGGGCAGCTCAGTGGTAGAGAGGCCCTGGGTTCAATCGCCAACAAAAAAAGGAGGGGAGGAGACAAAGTTCTCCACAAAAGTAGCTACAGGGGCTGAGGGTTAGATGAGTAGTAGGGCACTTGCCTAGCATATGGGAGGACCTGGGATCATCCATGGATTTGATCCCAAGGATGGCAAAAAAGAATAAATTCACATTTTTTTTCTTTAGTCAACATGGCTGAGTGGGTAGGCTGATGTGTATCATTTTCTAAATCTCTCTGCAGCTTCTGAGAGACAGCCCAGCATCATTATGCCATAATCTGTGTCCCATGGACCCATTCTGCATACTTCCCCAGACAGCTTGCTTCTGATCTTTGCCGTTTTTTTTTTTTTTTTTTTTTTTTGGTACCAGGGATCGAACTCATGACCTTAGGCTTGCCAGGCAGGTGCTTATGCCGCTCAGCTAAATCCAGGCCTGCTGAGTACTTTTTAAAAAACACACCCTGCTCCATACAAGGGAAACCCAATCAGCAAGCAGAGAGACCAAGAAACCCATTTCCACTCGAACACACAACTCAATTCATCCCTCTAAGTAACAGTTTGTCAGTGGATTCTTCCATTTGAGAACTTGAATGGAAAAGTCGGGCATTAGTCATTTGCGTACAGAAGTGATCAGGTAAAAGTTAATGCCAATTTCAACAAAACCGTGTCTTATAACGAGGTGCCTCCCCAGAAAGCCTCTGGCTCTAAACCCACAACTCCAAATTTCAGTCACTGACTTGACAGCAGAAACAATGTCACAATGGATGTGTGCCTTATTCACCATTAGCATATGAAGCAGACACCAGTAAAACAAGTATCTTCTGTTTCAGCAAACACTCAAAATTTTCCATCCACAGTAACCCTTAGCTCCACATCTCAGTCATCTCCAAAAGCACTGAAGAAGCCCCAACGGTCCCAGATCAAAAATGCCTTTCCTGCCCCCTCACTGCCTGAGGACAGCCTTTTTCCTCACTGCCATCAGGGTCCCAAGCCTCCTCCCACTTGTTCGATTTTACTTTTTGAGACAGGGTCTCAAGATGTAGCCCAGACTCGCCTTGAACTCATGGTAATCCTCCTGCCTCAGCCTCCCAAGTACTAGAATTACAGACGTGTGCTGTTACCTAGATCTTTTGATTCACAGCTGTTTACTTGATTTTGTCAGGCCTCTTTCAACTCTTTATTCATACAACTTCATATCTATCATGCACTTTTTAAATCCGGCCCAGTGATGACAGGAATCAGATGTGGCAATTTTTCATATATGTGTCCACACAAATTGCTAAAGGAACCGCACGGACCAGCCAGCCAGCCACCTGAAGCTACGCCACTGGCCTAGTGAGTATCCCAGTTTCCTGCAGCTCGCCCAGCCTTTCACAGTCTGTCCTTCTCCAGGCAACCTTACAGAATCCTCCCTCCAGCCAGGTGAATCTGGTCTTTGCCGCCTAAATGTGCTCTGCTCCCAGGCCACTTCTCCTCCAGGCTCACCACACACCCTGGAATCACACTTCCCTGGAAACTTCTGTCCCAACGTCTTCCCTCAGCAAAGTCTTCCCTAATCACCTGGCAGCTAGAGCCTTCCTGCTTCTGAATTTTTATATTTCCCTGTCACTCACCTAGCACTTAATAACTAGCAGTCTGCTATAGCTGTTTACCTTTCCATCTTATCTCTGCACATGACAGTCACTTCCTTGTAAGCATGGACCCTAAAGCACTTTTTTTTTTTTTTTTGGGCGGTGCTGGGGATAGAACCCAAGGCCTTGTACATGCAAGGCCAAGAACTCTACCACTGAGCGATATTCCCAGCCCTAAAACACACCTTAAGAAACTGAAAATGCTAACAGCAGGCCATACTAACCAGGGTTTTAGCAAATAAAACGTTCTGGGGCTGGGGATTTAGCTCAGCGGCATAAGTACATGCCTTGCAAGAGCACGGTCATGAGTTTGATCCCCAGTACCGATTAAAAAAAAAAAAAAGGAATAAAACCCTCTGAACAACTTCATTTTTTCAGGATTCTTTCTAGCTCTGACACACTAGATTCAATCATAGTTACACATATAATTTCATTCTGCATTTCCCACTGACATAGAAAGGACTTCCTCACAAGTCAAAACAAACCTCTCCTTCGGAAAAAAAAAGCAAAGAAAAGAAAAAGTCTTCCCTGTTGTTATAGTTTTGATCCTCAGTTTTCATGGCTGTAACACAATGCCTCCACTGATACCAGTCTATGATTTACCAAAGCACTGACTCTATTTGAAATGATTACATACATTGTGCCTTTCATAGAATCCAGAATTTCATTTGTTTTGTTGTTTTTTCTTTATTAAGACAGAGTCTCATTATGCAGTTCAGGCTGGCCTTAAACTCACTTTGTAACCCAGGCTGACCTCACACTCACAGTGATCCTTCCTGTCTCAGCCTCCCAAGAGCTAGGATTACAGGCATGGGCCACCACACGTGGCTTGCATCAAGAATTTCAAAAAACCAAGTAAACGCTTCTGAAGCACCTGCTAAAATCAGTGTGTTGTCCATGATCCCTAACACTTGAAATAATCCATTTCACTTTTTCTCTCTCACTCAATTTCTTGTGTAATTTTGTTTCACTCCCTTAGGCAAAGGTATTTTCCAAACACCTTTTATATAACTTACTTATTTTGACAGTCAATCTTATGCATATTAAAACAAGGGCAGCCTCTTGATTGAAGATCTCAAGCCATCTACACAAGGCTAGAAACCTGGCAGACACTCAACAAATGTTCACTTGCCAATTAAATATTTTTAAACCACCTCAAGTTATAAAACGTCAAATTCCTGAAAAGGATTGTGTTGCTGATCCAACTAATAATGTCGATTATGCTCATAAAACTTTCAGCTTTTAATGATTAGACTGGTTAACAGTGCTGAACAGGTGTTCTGCATAGAATGAGGACAGAGACAAGATTCTCTGCCCAGCTGGACTAACCAAAAGACAGCACGAATGACATCTGCAGATGGAACCTCAAGGTCTTGTGACAAGAACTCTGCCTCTTTAGTGTCATCTTTCAGAAGAAAAGCAAAAATAAAACGTGTAATGTGAAAACTATGTAAAATTACATATGCATGTGAGCACAAATTAGAATGGAAATAAGAAAACTTGTTAGGAACAAAAGGTGTAGGAGACTGTTTTCCTTTCTATTTTTTGTTTTGTTAGAAAGTTACAATGCATAAATAGAAAAATATTCTTGACAAATGAGCCCTTGCAACTCTTGCTATTACTGAAGTAGGGCCTACATCAACATTCAACTAAGTTTCCCAAATTTACAGTTTAGCAGAAAAACCGAAACATTTTCAGAACAAATGTTAAATAAAAACCATCCACTCCAAAACTCAAACACCTAACCAGAACTTAATGACACATCAAAGGTTTCTGGAAATCCTCAGATTTTCCTAAAAAGATGGCTTATACGATTCCAAATAGTATAGACCATAAGCAAAACTACATCTTACCCCATGTTTCAATTCACCTTGTCTTCATGTGTGATTAAGCAGGTTACTTTCTGCATTTAGTCACTCTAACAGAAACAACCAGGCATAAAGTTAATTCGTCATAATTATATGCTATTAATACATTAATTTTCACAGAAGTAATAACTGCAAAGTAATATCCTCCTTTTCAAAATTATTGGAAAGGACTATGGTTTTGTTTTGGCCTTTTTAAATGAATGCTAGGTGCCAATTAAAAATCATGGGCCCTAACATTCCACTACATTACACTGTATTTCATAATACCTTTAGATTTATGTAAACAACTTCGTGAGCTTTAACTATCTGTGATGATCACTGAAAAAAAGAAGTCCATGTGCATGTCAAGATATATAAGTGAGGGTTAAAAGAGGTGACTAAAAGAACTGAGGAAACTGTATCACAAATAACACATTCCAATTTACAGGATAATGGAACCTATGTATAAACAACCATTTTAAAGTGAGTTCAAGGAACAGCTAACCTTCACTCCACAGTTGAAACTATTATTCTGTGTATGCCTCAAAACTTTGTGGTTTTTTTGTTTTTTTTGATACGGGATAGAACTCACGACCTTGCACTTGCCAGGCAGGCACTTACACCACTAAGCTAAACCCCCAGCCCCTGCCTTGAAACTCTTAACATTGGCCACCACTACAATCGTGTCGATGGCAATTTAAAAATAACAAGAAGCAGGACGCAAGGTGCACACCTGTGATCTCAGGTGCTTAGAAGGTTAAGGCAGAAGGACAAGCGCTTAGAGGAGGCCGGACTGGGCAATTTACAGAGCGCAAACTCAGAATAAAAAATTAAAAAGGCTGGATAACACATACACAAGGCCCTGGGTTCAGTCCCAGTATGAAGGTGGGGGGTTACAATGACAGTAGCACCCCCCCAAAACACTACAATCAATAGTGAACTCGGAGGGGAAGAAGAAAGAGCTCTAAATATCCCCGTCATTTTGTAGTGGTTGATTAGCTGCCTCTTTTTAGCACTGACATTTCCAAGTATTTTGTGTGTGAAGGAACTTTTAAGAATGTGCTGAATCCATCTTTCAGAATCAGATAAGCTGTGTTCCACTTGGCCTGGGTTGGTTTTTTTTTTTCTGTTTTTAAATCATGAATGATTATGATTAACTTGAAGTGAACTTAATGACACCTGAATTTTTAAAAATTGAGGCTTCTTTTTTCATAGCTTCACCAAAGTTATTTCAATATTTTAAAAACCTGGCCCTTCGGAAAAAAACTCACCTGAAAAGCCTTAAGCAGCCCAAGGAGCAACAGGTGGGCAAAGCAAGTCTAAGAGTAAAGACAGAAACCAACTTCCAATAGAAGGACAAAGTCTAGGGCAACTGGTTGATCTGTAGATTCCAATCTATACAAACAAACAAAAAAAAAGACCAAGGAGAAGGAAAACAACTTATAAGTCCTACATATAAGGAAATGCTTGATTTGGAACAAAGGTAATTTGGAACAGTTTAGAAAATGATTCTAGTGTTTATAATGGTTCAAATTAGTCTAGTCTTTTCACTTAAGAAGTCATCTCCTGGGACTGTAACAGCGATCCTAATACCCTGACCTCCTGTTCGAAAACCCATTATCTCATTTAATGAAACCTGCCCAGCCACGCTGCTGTGAAGTATCAAAGGCGAGACTTCAACTCCTGACTCGGTGGGGCTGCAGAAGGATGGTTTAAGAGGTCTCAGTTTATCTGCTTTCTCTGCCCTCCCTACAGACTCCAGAGAAATTCTGAACGATACAGTTTCACAAGAATCTTGGCACCTAAACTATTTATTGTTGAGAGATGACGAATATGACTTTGAGCAAAAGCAAAAACTTCTCAACAGTCCAAACACTGCAAGGAAAAAGGCATCGCTTTCATCCAACGCCTATCGAAGTGCAGTAACCTCGGCCCCTTAGGGCCACGCAGGTCAAAGTTAATATAAAGTGGCAAGGCGAGCCGAGGGCCGGGCACGGGCCACCAGGGTGCGGCAGGACCAGCGTCCCGCGCAGGGAGCGGCTCCGGGGGGCGCGGTGACAGCCGGCGGGGACGAGGGACGGCGGGCCGGGGGCACAGGGCGAAGGGCGCGGGCGGGCGAAAGGCGCGGCAGGAGTGGCGGGCCCAGGAGGGGGGCCCCGGGCGCCCCGGAACGCAAGGGCCGGGAGGGGGCGTCGCGCGTCGACCGGGAGGCGCGCACCGGGCTCCGGGGTCCCGGCCTCCGCGGACTCCCCCCAGGCGGGGCCGGATTCTCTCAGCGCGGGGCGACGCGCGCCGGACACCTGCCGCTGCCCCCTCGGTGGCACCGCGGCCGGGCTCTCACCTCGTCGATTCATGGGCCGGACCCGCACCGCCACTTTTACTTTGGAGTCCCCCATCCTGCAGCCGCCGTCCGAGCTCGCGCTCCGCTTCCGTCTGCCGCGGCCACCGGGCGACTTCTGTGGGGCTGACCCGGCGGGAGGGGGCTGGGGGCGGGGCTGGATGGGCGGGAGTGGATGGGCGGGACTGGATGGGCGGGGCCGCGTGCCCCGAGGCATGCTGGGAGCTGTAGTCCCGGAGGGTCACGGACGGGCCGGGCAGAGGGGCCCGGGAGGAAGAAGCGCCCTAGTATCGCTAGCTCAGGCCAGTCCCGGGCAGTTGAGAATTCTGTGAGCCCCCTCTCTCCTTATCGTAATTAACAGCCTTGCGTCGCAGGCTCGGTTACGCAGCCTGTTGATTCGATGGCCTTGGAGATCTCGTCCCCACGCTGCCTTCCCTGCCTGCGTTGCGGCCGGCTCGCGAATCCCACAGGTTAAACTCCTTCCAGGCAGGACCTCGACTCTAGTCTGCGTCCTCCTCCTCTGGGACCAGACCTGGGACTGTGGAAGCACCTCAAGTTCACAGGCACCTCAGCAGTCCCAGCTGTGTGACCCTGAGCCTGAGTGAATTATTGCCTCTCTGATGCTGCCCTGTTCAAATGTAAAATGCAGAAATTCAGTAGGTACTTTCCCCCCCTGATACTGAAGACCAAACCCAGGGCCTTCTTACCAAGCTACATCCCCAGCACTTTTAAAAACTTTTTATTTTGAGACAAGTTTCTCCCTATGTGATTAAGTTGCCCAGGCTGGGCGCCAACTTGCCATCCTCCTGCCTCAGCTTCCCAGGGTGCTGGCATCCAGCTGTGCACCACTACGCACAGGTTCAAATAGGCACTTTTTTAAATCATAAAATTTATTTACATGTGTGTCCTAACCTGTAGAGACCCAGGAAACATTTGTGGCATGAATGAATAAAAGCCAAACTGAAATAGCACTTCATCTGCCAACTGGGCGACCCTGGACCAGATCTAGTCTGCAGCTAGGTTCTGTTTGGCCCAGCATCCCAGGCCAGCTACATGAGGGTCATTCTGGGGCATGCATTCTGGGCCTGTGGCAGCTACTGGAAATAGAGGGTTGAGACTAAATAGGAGGGGGCAGCTTCTCAAGAAGCAAGTGTCTCCAGGTAGATTTGCCCATGTGCCTGACCCTCATGGGGTCAGGACTCCACTAAATGGCTTTGCAGAACTCAGGACCAGTTCTCTGGGCTCAGGTGAGTGAGTCCAGAGAACTGGACAGACTTGCTCCTCTGCCAACAATCCTGTTATTTTAAGATCTTCAGTACAAGTGATAGAGTTGTCCTGAGAGAATGAAAAAACACTTGTTTTTTGTTTTTTGGTTTTTTTTTTGAGATGAGGTCTCATTATATAGTTCAGGCTAGCCTTGAACTGAGAGTGACCTTCCTGCTTCAAAAAAGCAGTTTTACAATTCAGTATATAAAAAATACTGCAATGTTAATATCCAAGAGAAAAGAAAGCCATTTATACTGATCATCATGATCAGTGTGGTACAGTTTTTTAAAAAATAAATTATCATGCCCTTCAAAAAAAAAAAAGCAGTTAAACGGTTTTAAAAGGAAAGAAATACACTCCTATAATCCCAGCACTTGGGAGGCTGAGGCAAGAGAATCCTTTGCAAGTTTGAGACCAGCTTGGGCTACAAAGTGAGCCCAAGGCCAACCTGCACTGCATAGCAAGATCCTATTTCAAAAAGACAAAAAAAGAAAAAAGAAAAAGAAGAAAAAAATGAACTCCCAAGACATCATAAGCAAAATAATCCAATTACGAAAGAAAACTTACAGCCAGGGTTTTAGCTCAGTGGCCAAAGCGCCTGCCTGGCAATTACGAGGCCATAAATTCAATCCTAGGTACCAAAAAAAAAACAAAACAAAAAAAAAAAAACAACCAGGTGCACACCTGTAACCCCAACACTCTGAGAAATTAAAACAGGAGGATCACTGTGAGCTCAAGGCCAGCATGAACTACATAGTGAGAACCTATCTCCAAAAAAAAAAAAAAAAAGCCTTCCCAATGACTATTACTTTTCTATTATTTGATTTAGAAATTGCCTTCTGAGGGCTGGGGGTTTAGCTCAGTGGCATAAGCGCCTGCCTGGCACGTGTGAGATCATGAGTTCAATCCCCAGTACCAAAAAAAAAAAAAAAAAAGAAAAGAAAAGAAAAGAAATTGCCTTCTGAGCTGCAGGAGGGCCTACTCAGCTGGAGCAAAAATAGGTTTAGTGAAGCAGGTCTGTTATGATTTAGATCTAAAATGCCCCCCAGAGCCTCATATAAGTATGCAGGGTGGTGGGACCATGGGACGCTCTACTCGCCAGTGGATTCATCCATCCATGAGTCCATGGCTGAGCGTGCTGGTACAAGGTGGGTCTCTGGGTTATAACCTGTGAGACTGAATTCTTATCCCTAGCTCTACCCTCTCTCCCTGCTTCCTGGCTGCGGGGGTAGAGCACCTTGTCCTCTGCCAGGCCCCTCTACTCTGCTGTTCCTACCCTGGAGCCACCTGACCATGGATTGAGACTTCTGAATCTGTGATCCAAACCAAGCCTATCCTTTGAGTTTTGAGTGTCAGATATTTTTCCCAGTGTCAAGAAAAAGGTTAAAAGAAGTCCTTTTTTTTCACAGTCCAATAAATACATACCACCAACAAAATCAACCTAAGATCACTAGGGCTGGGTGTGTGATACAGTGGCAGAGCTCTTGCCTAGGGAAGGTTCTAGGTTCAATTCCCAACACTACCGAAAGAGAGAGAGACAGAGCATGAGCCAGGACTATAGCTCAGTGGCACTGGTGCCTGCCTGGCAAATGCAAGGTCCTGAGTTTGGTTTCCAGTACAAAAAAAAAAAAAAAAATTGCAAACTTCTTACTTTTACCAAATTATTTTTTAAAAAAGAATATGCATAAAAATTGCTCTCTGCCATTACTATCATTCTTTTTTTAAAGGTAGGGAGGCATCTTTTTCAATTTTTTTTTTTTTTTTTTTTTTGGTACCAGGGATCAAACTCATGACCTTGCGCTTACAAGGCAGGCACTTAGGCCACTGAGCTAAATCCCCAGCCCCGGGAGCCATCTTTTACTATATGAAATTCTTGGCTTTATTAATAAACCCTCACTTCTATGCTTTTGCTCTTACTGAGTGTTAAATAATATTTTTTGACCAACATTGGGTAGTCAGGTTTGGGTTTTGTTTTTGTTGGTGTTTTGTTTTTGCATTGTTACGGTCAAACCCAGGGCCTTGTACTGCTAAGCAAGTGCTAGCTTGACTCGTTTTCTTGGTACTGGGGATTTAACCTTCTTACTGAGCTGCATGCCTACCCGCTTTTTATTTTTTATTTTTGAGACAAAGTCTCACTAAGCTGCTATATTGTCCAGGTTGGGCTCCAACTTGTGATCCTCCTGCCTCAGCCCCCCAGTATGCTAGGATTACAGGCAGAAAAAAGAAAAGGGGATATGGTTTCTCTGAGAATATTGCATTCAAACTAAAACTTAAGAAAAAGTCCCTGAGGAGCTGAAGGTGGGAGACAATGGGGAACAGACAAGGATTTTCTCTAAAGTTCCAAACTCCTTTAAATGAGCCTAGAAACATTTGACTGGAAGAAAACAACAGTTGCCGTCCTAGGAACAACAGGGGAAATCCCTGCAGGGTCTCCTCCTCCCTTCCCACGGTCCACCTACCCTACCCTTTGACTTCTGCTGTGAAAGTGAAAAGAGAAGATTCTTAGCCCCAAGGAAGATCTTACCTGGATAGGTGAGAGAGAAAAGCCAGAGCTTCCAGTTACAACCTGCAGCCCAGAGGTGGGGGTGGGGGCGGGGGGGGGCACAGATCAGCCGGGAGGCTGTGGGAGCTGCAAGGGGAGGGAAAGCCCTGCTTTCTCTCTTGCCAACTACTGGAGGAAAACAGAAAGAGGAAGGAAGGCCCTGCCCTTACTTTTTATTTTTCCCCAGTACAAGAGACTGAATCCAGGACCTTTACATGGAGCGACATGCCCAGTCTTCTTTTAATTTTTATTCTGAGATGGGGTCTCACTAAGTCACTTAGTTGCCCTGGCTGGGCAATCCTTCCGCCTCAGCCTCCCAGCCCGCTGGGATTACAGGTGTGCACCACCACACCGTTCCTTTGTCTTACACCTCTACGATGTTCTCATTTTTGCCCGGACACTTTGCAAATCTACTCACTGTGAAAGCAAAGTCTAGGTTACCCCCTGTTGCACTGATCTGCTCAGTCAGCAGGGTCCCTATTGGCCTTGCAGAAGCAGAGGAGGCCTTTAGCCCTGCTTGCTTTTAAGGTCGTCGCTGACCCTGACCATGGTGGTTCACTTATCTTGAGTCCCACTATGCGTCAGCCACCATCCTACGCACAATACGTGGACAGCTCTGCTAGTCCCCTGCCACTCCTGAAGCAGGCCCTGTCATTACCGGTATGTCACAGCGAACTCAACCTCCCTTCCGCACCATGGACCATGGACCAGGGCACGAGCTCATTGTCCAATCCACGGGAATTCAAAAGACCCACTGCTTGCCATTCTACTTCGCAACCATTTTTTGCTTTGAGACAGGGTCTCGATACATAGCCCAGGCCACCCTTGAACTCACGACGGACGACCCTTCTGCCTCAGCCTCCTGAGTGCCTGGATTGCAGCTGTGTGACGTCATGCCCAGTCCAAAATACTTCCATAACCCCATTATGGACAAGGCCACAAACGGTTTGCTAAGCTCTGTTTTATTTTGTCTTTGAAGATGACGCAGTGAGCTAATTGCTTCCTCAGGCAACCTATTCTCAGCTTCCACCAGGAGCTCCCTGCTCTGGGGGACTCGGCTGCTTTCGGACTGGAACTGTGCCTTTGGTTGTCTCCCCAGGAAACAAACGCACAGTCCTCACCATAACCTTGGCCTCTCCCAGTTGGCTTCCTCTGCCTCCCAGGTACCAATATGCTACTCTTATGCTTCCTATGCCTCGGTTTACCCTTTCCTCACTCATCTGGCTTCCATCTCTGGCTGGAACCTCCCTCTGGATTGCTGTCAACACCACTCATGCTCTGGGAGCCCCCTGAAGCCATGTGTGGGAGGCAGCTGTCCCCAGCTATGGTAAATAACTAAGAGAACCCATTCCGGAGGGACCTGGTTTCAAAGGTCAGGCCATGGCTGCTTGGCCCTGTTGCCTCCGAAGCAGATTCAGTCCCTCGTGGTGGGAGCACAAAGCAGAGAGGGCTGCTCATCTCAGGAGCACCCAGGAAGTGAACACCAAGATAGGAAGCAGCCAGGGTTCTAATGTCCCCTTGTAGGGGCTACCTCCCACCAACCACCTAACGTTTTTAGGACACCCAATCTCCTGAAGGTTCCACTGCTTCCCAGTAGCACCTTGGACTGGGGACCAAGCCCCCAAATCCTTGGGAGACATTTAAGATCCAAAGGAAAGCCTGGGAAAATGGCACCTGCCTGAAATGCCAGCTATAAGGAGGCTGAGGCAGGAGGATTGGAGACTTGAGAGCATCCCGGGAAACAGTGAGACCCCTGTCCTCATCCTTGGCTCAAAAAAGGAGTCAAACTCCTATCACTTTCCTTTGCCTCAGGTCTCTTCATGCCACAAGAAGCCCACCAGAGGAAGTCCCCCAGCCTCGCACAGTGGCTTTTCCACAAGTCTGTGGCCTCTTATGGACCCAGGGTGGTCATCTGTAGCACTTGATTCCCTCCACACATATTTTTAAACCATTTTTTGCAGACAGGATCTTGTGAGGCTGCTTAGTTGCTCAAACTTGTGATCAAACTTGTCAGAGTTCTGGGATTACAGGCGACCCCACCATGCCCAGCTACTTGGCACCATTGTCCTGCTCACCCTGCCTACTCCTCCAAGCCTCGACCATCTTTCATCACTGTCTTCAAGCTTTCTCCCAAATCACCTGCTCTTGCGTCCTGCGAGAATCTGGCCTCTGGCTGGGACTCCCCACACTTCTGCACCCACACTTCCCCACACTTCTCAGACTTGATCCAGCACAAGCTCCCTCCTCTGGCAGCAGAGGCAAGTGGGTGTGTGTCTTCTGCTCAGCACGAAGGTCTGACCTCACCCCACGAGGTGTTCGCCCATCAGTCGTTCCAGCCTGGCCAGCCCAGCCTGTCCTTCCCCATCAGCTGTGCATCTCCCAGGGAAACACAAGAATGTGCAATAACACTTGCCGGGAAAAACAAGGGTGATTTCCCTTAACCGGAGTCCACCCCTGGTTCCCAGTCTCCCTGCATCCTCCACCAAGGCCAAGCGCCCCAAATAATAGTCTGTAGGGCCTTCCTCCCTCCCCATCACCGTCCAGCCATTAATTTAGCCCGCTTTTACGTGCTGGGAACGCAGCCCTGGCCAAAGTGTGCCAGTGGCCTTCTGCCCGCAGATCCAGTAGAGCCGCTTTTCCTGACTCTCGGGTGATGCCCGTGCTCCTGACCACCCTCTGCACCAAGCGCTGGGTCCCCATGGTTTCTATGAGATCCATCTTTCTCTCTGTTCCCCCTGGTTTTCCCCCCTCTGTTTTAATGAACTCATTAGTGCAGTCAACAAACTTCACTACCTGCCACATGCTTGGCATTCGGCTAGCAGTCCGGGAGTGTAAGGGATGCCACGGTTGTTTGTGGCCCTTAAGAATAAGAGCTTTGGGTAGATTTCTGGAAATTCTGTAACTTCTTCCAGTTGTTCTGCTGCCTCTTGGTTTCTCAGCGGCTTGAGGGGATCCCCATTAGAGAGAGCGCACTGGTGACAGAAGGTGCAGTGGGTCTGGCCTTGGAGACGCAGAAAGACGAAGCTGAGGACCCTCATGCAAGCCTCTAGCTCCCAGAGGGGACGCGGGAGATGGAGGGGCCACTGAGAGACAGAGGAGGTGTGAAAGAACAGCCCTGTGTGTGCAGAGCAGCCTCGGGCCCAGCTTGCTGAGGGCTCTGTGTGTGGCTCCCTAGAAGTCAGAAAAGAGATCTGCAGAGTGCTGGCGAGGCCAGGGCTCCAACCCTGAGCCACACCGCACTTGCTCTGCACCAGTTTACGCCTTCAGTGGTTTGTGCAGTCAAACACCGTGCAGGACGTCATCTCCTCTGCTGATTCTTACTGTTACTTCTTGTGCAGTTGGGTTCTGTTCAGAGTAATTTGTGCCTGGAATGGTGCTGCGTGCCTGTAATCCCAGCACCTAGGGGGCTGAGGCAAGAGGACTGCTGTGAGTCTGAGGCCTGAACTGCATGAGGAGGAGGAGGAGCAGGAGGAAGAGGAGCTTGCCTACGCCCACACCTTAACAAGTATTACCTATTTTGTCTTCCAGAAGGTTTTTTCCCCCTTGGTATTCTGTTTCATTTTGATTTTAGTCTACTACATGGTGGAGATATAAGACTAACTCCAATTTTCTGGAAATTTTCTGCATGTGGATAGGCAGTTTTCCCAGACCCATTTGCTAAGGTTAAATGTAAGTCATTTGTGAGAAAACAGATGCACTTTGCAACCCTCACGTTAAGTGAGACAATTCGGTCACGCCAGCCTAAATATCATGTGGATTCTCTTATACAAGAAATCTGAATAAAGAGCAAAATGAAAGATTGATGATAGGATACAGGGAGATAGAACTTTTCCAAATGGGAAGAGGACCTAAAAAGTGGAGGTGGGAGGGAAAAAGAATTAACATGTGACATGAGTGTGCACCAACCTCCCGAAGCGAGTGTCGCCATCACGAACTCCAACATCAACTCAGAACAGCTGCAAAGACTGCCTGATTCTTCTCAGAGAGATGCCGCCGCTATGGGGCGGCCCCGCGGGCAAGGACGGGACTGTGAGTGGATTGAGAGGGTGAGGTTTCTGCACCATGGGCTCAGGAGGCGGACAGTGGCACAGCCTGGGATTTTAAGGGATTTTTTTTTTTTTTTTTAGACCAGGGATCAAACTCACGACCTCACACTTGCCAGGCAGGTGCTTGTGTTGCTGAGCTAAATCCCCAGCCCAATCTTAAGGGATTTAAAGGACTGTAAGGTACCTGCCCTCAGGTACTGCAGGTTAAAGGGGTCCCTGAAAAGGGCTGGGCAGGGCGGACCTTAGCAAGGCCTTCTATCCCATAACTGCATGTGGAGTGGGCCAGGGTTTGCAAGCCCCAGAGAATAAGGTGTACCTCAGAAACTAGACTGTTGATGTATCAGCTTCCTTGCGGTTCTCTTTAAACAAGTGTCTGCTGGCTTTTTGTTTTTGTTTTTGGTACTAGGGTACCGAGGCTTGAACTCAAGGCCTTTGCACTGAGCTACAACTCCCATCCTTTACTGATTTTTTAAATTTCATTTGGAGTCAAGGTCTCCAACTTTGCAATCCTCCTGCTTCAGCTTCCTGGCAGTCTGAGATTACAGGCGGGCACCACTGCATCTGAGCAGAAAATGTCTCTTACATCTGTGTTTATTTGACCTATGCTGAGGGGAAGCAGAGGAAGGGACTTTTGTCTACACTTGGGACAAAGATTGAAAAGAGAGGAAGTCTGCAGAGGAGGCGGTGGGGGCGGGAAGGCCGGGCTTTGAGGCTCTCTCTGCTAAGCCTGGCTCCCTGCAGCTGGCTCTCCTGTGCTGCCTTCAGCAGTTGGGTCCTGTCGCCTCCACTCCCCGCACTTCATGTTTCCCTTCTGGAAACTTCCAGCTCTGAGTCGTGTCCGTGTTGGGTTACAAGCTGATGTCAATAATGGATACAGGCCTTGCTGTCTCCAGTTCTCTGCAGCCGGAACCAGGCTTCCTGCTGTCAGCAGCACTGGACCGAGGGGCGGCTACCCCTGGATAGGCAGTGAGCGAGTGGCAACAGCCCGGTTAAAGCAGCCCGGAGCTGGTCAGAGCGTGGGGCAGGAAGGGCTTCCAGGCCACTGTTTTACCTGGTATCGCAGAATGACAGGAAAGGACCAGCCAGGCATGGTGACACACGCTGTAATCCCAGTACGCGGGAGGCTGAGGCAGGAGGGTCATGTCATGTTCAAGGCTCACCTGGGCTGCATAGTGAGATCTTGTCTCAAAAAACAAAAAAAAGTGAAATAAACCAGGATAGTACAGGAAAATATCTTTAGAACATCCTTTTGTCCTCTTGGGGAGAAACTGAAGTCCCTGCTAATCTTAGAAGAGCTGAAATCCAACGGAGAGTGTCCCTGAAGAAGGACACCAAGAAAGAGCAGGACACGGGGTCCAGCTCCATCAATCACCAGGGACAGCAGTCGCAGAGTGGCAGACGCAGCTCCCCAGAGCCAGCCCAGGCCAACAGCACAGCTCGGGCCCCATTAAGGAGCACAAAGGACAGCAATGAAATATTCAGAGGCTGCGGCACAAATGCATCGGCTGCCTCGGGGACCCAGGGCCCAGGGGATTCCATGCGATGTGATTGTCGAGGGCTCGCAGCCCATCAACAAAGAATACTTAGAATTTACAAGGATTTGCTCAAATGGGACAGAAGGAGAGAGGTGAGCAGTCACCCCAGGGCTCCTGGCCTAGGGAAAAACGACCGACTTTATATTTTTTTTTCCCAAGAAAGGCAATTTGGAGAAGGAAAAAGCCTCTTCCAAGAAACACTAGATTAAGTAACAGTTGCGAGAAAAGAAATTCGTGATGGCGTGTGCCTGTAATCCTAGTACGCAGGAAACTGAGGCAGGAGAATCACTGCAAGTTTAAGGCCAGCCTGAACTGCATAGCAAGACCTTGCCTCAAAACCAAAAATCAAAACAAAACAAAACAAAAAATTGCAGATAACTATTCTTGCCAAAATGGCAGTCAATATCCCTGGCATTCCTCCCTTGGAGGCAGACGGTAATGAAGAGGCTGTTTCCCAGGGTCGGGGGCAGCTAGGACAGCTGCAGGCAGTGGGCTGAGGTGGCCTGGAGGTGGAGGGGGGTCCATTCGGAGCCATCTCAGACCCAGCAGTGTCACGCAGGCACCACTTCCTGACGAGGGGAGGAGGAGAGTGGGGAGATGACCCAGGTCACCTGTGGTCACCACGCCCCAGCCACTGGGTCCCAAGTGCTTGGGCAGGTCCGGGCCAGCTGTTGGCCGGGTGCCGGGTAACAGCCAATTATAGGCAGTACTGCAGGCTTCACTCTCCTGTGCGCAGCTTGCGGGGGACCCAGCTGGTTGCTGTTCTCCCCAACAAAGGCCAAGAGTGAGTGTCCCCAGTGCCACAACGCTGCCCAGCACGGGGACAGCTGTGGCCCTGGCTCTGCCCACAGAATGATGTCGCCACCTTCACCTGGGTAACGCCTGCCAGCCCTGTTGGCTTTGGAGCAGGGAAGGCGTCTCCCAGGATGAAACACACGTGACATGGGGTCTGGTTATGCAGCTCAGGCTGCTGTAAACTCATTGTATAGCCCAGGCTGGCCTTGAAACCTTGGCGATCCTCCTGCCTCAGCCTTCTGAGTGCTCATTTTATTTATTTATTTTGTTTGTTTGTTTGTTTTTGGCACTGGGGGATCAAACTTACAACCTTGCACTTGCCAGGAAGGCACTTGTGCGGCTGAGCTAAATCCCTTGCCCTATTTTTAAAACTTTTATTTTATTTTTTTGGTACCATGGATCGAACTCATGACCTTGTGCTTGCCAGGCAGATGTTCGTGCTACTGAGCTCTATCCCTGGCCCCTCATTTTTTAAAATCTAGCAACATGGCAAGCTTTTAATAACAACCAAAAATGCCTAGTTTTTTGCTGCAAGTAAAGCAACTAATACAGAATCATACTAAGCCAAAAAATATAATCTCTATTAGGTAATTATACATGCATGTACTATATGCTGTAACACAGATATGAAAAATAGGTGCTTATTTGAAATTATGTGTTACTCACTTTTCTGTTACATAAATATTATTTAAACAAAATCACATAAGATTAGTTAATGTGTAATTGGTAGTAAATAATAATAGGACTAATTTCAAAATAATGCAAAAAAAAAAAACCTTTTTAAAAAAGATTTTGGCCAGGCATGGTGGTGCATTCCTGTAATCCCAGCACTCAGGAGGCTGAGGCAGGAAGATTGTTCCAAGTTGGAGACCAGCCTGGGCTACAAGGTGAGCACAAGGCCAGCCTGAACCACATAGTGAGACCCTGTCTCAAAAAGACAAAAAACAAAAGCAAACAAACAAAAAACACAAAAGATTTTGCCAGGCATGGCTGTGCATACCTGTAATTCCAGTACTCAGGAGACTGAGGCAAGAGGCTCATGAGTTTGAGGCCAGCCTGAGCTGCATAAGGGAATACAGGTCCAGCCAGCACTACACATTGAGACCCTGGCTCAAAAAAATTATTTTGTGGTGTGGTGGATTGAATCCAGGGCTTGGTATATGCTAGGGGTGCATTACCATTGAGCTACACCTCCAGGCTCTAACAAAACAATTTTTTTCTGTGAAAGGTTTGGACCCAGATCCTTCTCTGAGCTACATCACCAGCTCAGTTTTTTGTTTTTGTTTTTTGAAGGGTCTCACTAAATCACCAAATTGCCGGGCTAGGCTCAAACTTGAGATCCTCCTGCCTCAGCCTTCTAGAGTACAAAAACAAATAAATTTACCAGTGTTTCAAGAATGGTAACAGGTTGAATTACAGCAAATGCTGTGTTCTGCATGCTCTCTTCCTTTTTTCCCCCTCTTTTGTTTTTTTTGAGACAAGGTCTCTCTGTGAAGTTCAGGCTGGTTGTGAACTCACTATATAGCCCAGTCTGGTCTCAAATTCATGGTGACCCTCCTGCCTCAGCCTCCTGAGCACTGGGATTACAGGCACACACCACCTCTGGGGCCAACCCTGGTGAATTCTGACATAATCAGCTTGACGTGGTAACAGTCCAGCATATATATTTTTTTGTTTTTACTATCGGGGATCATTCTCACGACCTCGAGCTTGCCAAGCAGGCGCTTACACCCCTGAGCTAAATCCCCAGCTCCCGTCCAGCATATCTTTTACCAAACATTCCTCCTCTCAACCCTCCTAGACACTTTACTTGGGAAATGAACACTGCCTCAGCTTCAGAGCACAGTGAAGGCAGCCAGGTGATAAATGCTCCCTGGCGCAGAAGCCTCTGTCAGTTCAGCGGCCACTGCTTGCCCCTCGCGGCCTGGGGGCATCTAGAGAAATAGGCGACAGACCCGAGACCGCTTGAGAGCCCTGCAGCTGTTCCAGTCTGGACTCAGAGATTCAGGCCCCCTCGGGGTTCCCCCAGCCGGACCCCAAGTTATTCTCTGCACCTGTCGGGGGCGCCCCCCGCCTTGGCAGTTTGCCTCCCTCCCCGGGGACCTGTGTCCTTCCACACCCCCCGGGTGACACTGCTGCTGGGTGCTCTTCCCAGTGGCTCCTGTAACCTGATCCCTTAAACCAGGACACGCACTGTGTTAAAAATTAAACCAGTACTACCTTGGTGCAAACAAAGGGCACAGCGGCTGTGTGGGGCCCCGCTGCCTCCAGCCGGCCGGGTCCCACCCGCCACCGCACGGCTCTGCACTTGGGCCATCGTCTGCCGCAGCCCGTGCATGCCGCAAACCAGGACTCTGTCCGGGGGCCAGGCGCGGAGTGGGCTCTGGAATGTGAGCTTTCAGCACGCAGGCCACCCGGCACCAGGCCTGTCCCTACCCCTGGGGGAGGACCCTTGCCGGTCACCCGGGAAGAGCCTGTGTCACCACAGCGCTTCCACGGGTGGCCTGGGCCGGGCACTTCAGGACTTACAGGTGTTGACACCTTCCACGTGGCCACGACTCCCACGGAACTCCGCTTCCACAGTTAGAAAAGTTCATAGGCATTCATGAGGAGAGACAGTCAATGGGTTCTCCTTTAATATTTATTTAAATTTAAAAACAGTTTAAACTTTCCACATTAAGAAAATAAAAATTTTCCATGCATATAATTGCACGTGTAATTCACAGTGGGAGGCAGTCATTTCATGCGGTCTTAAAGTGCATGGTTTTGAGGAATATTAGATGGCATGGAATAATGTCACTTTAAAAGCAGATCCCATTTTTATCCAAACAGTCCATCTAATATACACACACCTGTGTGCACTGGAAGAAAAGCTAGAAGGAAATAACCCAGTATGTGACTGTTAGTGGGAAGATTATGGTTAATTTACATGCTTCAGTACACTTTTCATATTTTCATGGTCTTTTGTAATCAGTAGGTCCTCCCCTCGCTAATTTAAAAAAAAAAAAACAGATCAAATAACCTTATATGAAGGCTGAGCTAGCAATTGCTAAAAGTTTAAACTATTTTAAATTTTAATGAAGTAAATCATAGGAAACAGATGTCTCAAAGGTATTTGTGTAAGTTTTCAACAAGATGCAGAACAGAGGGTCTCCAAATTAAAACAGTACTCCACCGTGTTTATAGTTACAAGTCGTATACTTATGTTTTAGTTAACAATAGAGGTAGGCGTACGGGTGCACACATCTGTTATCTGGGTGCTCGGGAGGCTGAGGCAGGAGGATCACTGTGAGTTTGAGGCCAGCCTGAACTACATAGTGAAATTCGATTTCAAAACAAGGGGGAAAAAAACCCCAAACCAACCAACCAATAAATCATACACAGTTCAAAAATCACAGATCTGAGGTCTATTGCAAGACCCTCCCAGATTCCTAATACACACATTTAACGACGATGAACTCTTGCCCTGGAGTAACTTATTTCCCACCCCACGGCCCATCATGGACCCCACGGCCCATCATGGACCCCGCAGCCCGACCTGGTTGATTCTGGATTCTGGACTCTGACTCTGGCTCTGGCTCAGACAGTGCTGAAAAATGCCCTTTTCCTCCCTGGGTCCTGTGTGCTATGTGGGATTGGGGGAAAGGGGGTAGGAGTCAGGAACAGGTGTGGGGGGGCCCTGATGCTGTCTGTGGGAAGACTCTGTGCACAGCCCCAAGACACCAGAAAAAGAGGGTGGGCACCCCCTTCCCTGGATTAATTTACTTCTAAGCTGCTCTCTTCTTCTTCCTTTTTTTTTGTATTGGAGATGGAACTCAGGACCTTTGCTCTGACCAGGTACTCCACCCTGGCCCCTTGTTATTTTTTTACTTTGAGCCAGTTTTCCTAAGTTGCTATGTTGCCCAAGCTGGGCTTGACATTGGGATCCTCCTGCCTCAGCCTCCCAAAGTGCTGGGATTTCAAGTGTGTGCCACCACGCAGGGCCGCTCTTCATTGGAGTTCAATGTGTTTAGCACCTTGCTCTCTACTGGAAGGGAAGTGGAGGCTGGAGCCCATAAGGGCCCTGATAGCTGAGAGAAGCCGGGGCTTAGGGACAGGGTGAGAACCCTAGCTGGACGGCTATGCAACCTCAAGTCTGCAGGACAGCCTGGGGCGAAGCACCAAGAACCAGAGCGGACATCAACCCCCCTTGCTCCAGGGTGTCCAGGGGCCCAGAGAACAGAAACTCAGGCCGCTGCCAGGGGTGAGAAGGCCAGGCAGGACCAAAACCGGTTCTCTATCTGCTGGATGTTATCAGCAGGCCTTCAGCAGACCAGGAGTCCAGGGAGTCGGGAGGTGACTCAAGGTGTTTGGGACCTGAGGTTTCTATGCAATCTTTTCTGTGGCTTCGGAAGTTTCCCTGTAACCCCTGGGGCTGGAGCCTACTCCAAGGGGAAGGAAGAAGCTGAGGGCCTGGGGCCCACCCTGTATCCCACCCTGGCTCACCTGGGGCACTTTACAAATAAATGCCAGCCTCGGCCCCACCCCAGGCCAATTACGCTGGAATTTGGGTGAGGGGGCTGGTTATGTGTAGAGCTCCCCAGATGATCTGGATGCATCTCTGGTAGGTTCCAGAACTGCTCCTGCGGGTCTCTTTGTTTTTATGATCAGCCAGTAATTACAGAACAAGCCTTACAAAAATAGTGTTTAAAGAAACACTGAAAGAATCCTGTGTGTGTGTGTGTTTGCAGTACAGCTACATTCCCAGCCCTTTCTGTAGTTTTTATTTTGAGACAGAGTCTCACTGATTTACTAAGTTGCCCAAGAAAGCCTCCTGCCTCAGCCTTGCAAATAGTGGGATAATCCTGCACCACCACGCCCAGCTTCAATATTCTTATAATAACAAATAACAGTAATAAACAGCTTTTTACTTGTTCCCCCAACCAAACCAAAACCAAGGCGACAGAAACAACAACTGCAGTCATGTGATTTTTCTAAGCTAAGGAGAGGTGCTACGAAGCAACCTGGAACTATCACTAGTCTAGGCTGGTTTTTTTTGTTTTGTTTTTTGTTTTTATGTACTAGGAATAGAATGAGGACCTTGAGCTTTCCAGGCAGGCACTGTGCTGCTAAGTGATATCACCGGCCCTAGTCTAGGCTCTTTCACTTGTATGATATCTGTCCATCCATATATCTTTGGAGACAAATTCTCCCTATATAGCTCAGGCTGCCCTTGAACCATCATGGTGATGCTCCTGCCTCAGCCTTCTGCCTGGTGGAATTACAGGCTTATGGCCACGCTTGACTTTTTCATTTAGTTTAACGACAGTCACCCCTGTGATTGAAACCTTGACATCTGAGGAAGAGAAACCCATGTTCGGAAAGGCAGGGCTGGAGGAGGCAGAGGGAGTGAGGGTTGGCAAGGCTTTGTGAGCGGTGGGGTCCGCACTGGTGTCACTCTAACCTCGGCGTGTGACTCTGGAGAGGACAAAAGGTCCACACACACAGCCGGGTCACTGTCAGTACCGACAGCATGGAAATTTTTGGCCTTTTGGGGAAAAGAGCTGAGACAGTGTGATCTCTGACAAATGGACTCTGAGCCACCGCGATCACCCAGGAGGACAGGGTGACATCCCGCTGGATGTCAGCTTGCTGATGGCTGGCTGGCTTATGGGGGAGAAAGTCTCAAGTGCAAGTACCTGAGAACAATCCCTGCTAAGCAGTTTGGGGCCTCCTCGTGCTCACGCAGGTGAGCTGCATGGCTTCCTTTCCTGCGGCTGAGCAGTACCTCTGCATGGGACACGGTACCCCATACCCACGATTTAAGGAGGTTTATGTTGGCTCACGACACAGTCCAGACTGCCGGCCTCAGGGCAGAATGCAGGGCGGGACACAGGGCAGAGGAGCCAAGAAGGCAAAGTCCACACAGCCGGAAGCAGAGGAGAGCCAGATAAACCCTTCCAGGCCACGCCCCAGAGACCTCCTCCAATCAGATGCCACCTCCTGACTGCCAGTTGCCTAGAAGCCACTCACCTCTCCCAGGGCCCACTCTACCTGCGCCAGGCTTTGGGGGGCTCTAAATCTAAGCATAGCTAGCAGAGCAGTTCCCTTGGCTGGAACCCAGCACCTCACAGCCTCAGCCCCTGTGGCCGGGCTCTCGGGTACTATTTCCTTCACAGGGTTTCTCTCTCTTTTTTTCCTTGCTTTTTTTTTTTTTTTTTAAGCAGGGTTTCATTATGTGGTTCAGGCTGGCCTTAAACTCATTATGTAGTCAGGGCTGGCTTTGAACTCACAGTGATTCTCCTGCGTTAGCCTCCCTAGTGCTGGGATTACAAGGCTACATGACCACTCCTTCACTATTTTTTATGTGGCAAAGTATGCATAACATAAAACTGACCATGTAAGTGGCATTAAGTACAACCTTAGTTTTCTTTTTTGTCCTATTTTGCTTTTTGATAGTACTGCGGCTCAACACGTGGGCTCTCCCACTGAGCTACAGCCCAGCCTTTTTTGTTTGTTTGCTTGTTTGTTTGTTTGTTTGTTTGAGACAGGGTCTCACTAAGTTGCCCAGGCTGGCCTTAAACTTATTACTTGAGTAAGTGAGCCCAGGATGGCCTCAAATTTGATGATCCTCTTGCTTCAGTTTCCCAAAGACAGGATTGCAGGCATACATCAACGCACATGGCTCCAAATTGTTACTGAGGAGAGAGCCAAATCCCTGTAGAACCCAAGTCCCACCTCTGAAAGCATTTTTTTGTTTTGTTTTTTAAATTTTTTGACACTTGTGCTGCCTGGGGAAGGAGGTTCCACACTTTTTTGGGATTATGTGCCGCCATAGGAACTGCTGATTCTCTATTTATGATATCTCATCTGTGAAAACAGATCTATTTTTTACATTTAAAGCACTTGTAAATCTCAACTCAGTGAACCCTAATATAAACTATGGATTTTAGCTAACAGTAACATAACTCTGTTGGGTTCATCAATTGTAGGAAATGTACAAGATGTTAATAATAAGGGAAAGTGGTATCACAGATAGCTAAGCTGTACCAGAAAATGCCCCCCCCCAGGTCGGTCTGTTTGTTACCCAGGTGACAGTTCCTGTTGCAGTTCTGGTTGCTTCAGTCTCCTGGAAAGGCTGGTCGCTGCAATGCATGTTGGAAGAACCAGACAGCCAAGTACTCTGCTCTGTATTTCCCCTCCACAACCAACCCCATAAAAAGCCTCCCTCCTTGAACCTTTGGGACCTGCCATTTTGAGGGACAATTGATTCCCTGTCACTGCCCATCCGACATTAAATAAATCTGCCTCCAAATCCTGGGTGTCATTTTGGTGTTTCTGCTTGCCGTTGCAAAGCTATTTAGAAATATTGTGGGCAGTCAGACAGGGCTGGGCCCTCCAGAGGTCAGTGCCCAAGACAGCTGTGGCTGTGACACCCACTGAAGGTCAGGCTTCAAGAAAAAGAAGAAGCGCTCACTCATATATTTTCCCTCGGCTAAACAGCAGGGATTAATATTCTAAATGGGCCTCATCACCTTGGTGGGGGGAACCAAACCTCCTTACCCCACCGCCCCCAGGAAAGTCCCTGTCTGCCCAGGTGCACTTGCTACATGACTCGCTTCCCCATTGGAGCCCCGTTTAATCAGTATTACCCAAGCGGCTGTATTTGCTGTAACTTTATTGGTTGACCGTAGTCTTGTCCCGCCTCACACCCATTCTGTGATTTCCCATTGGCTCAATGTTACCTAAGTGACCATACTTGTAATCCTATTTATTGGTTATAGTTCTGTCCCACCTCAAAGCCAACTCACCTCCTGGCTTTGCTCCATACACACCTTTGAGAAGCAGGGGTGGCGGGGCAGCCCACTTTCTGGGCCCCCTTGTGTGCCTCTCAGACAGAGGCTTTCTTTCTCTCAATAAATTCTTCCTACTCTTTTTTTTTTTTTAAAGAATTCTTCCTACTCTTATTGGGGCACAATTATAATGTAAGAAAATATTTATAAAATACCAAGCTTTTATGTATTTCATGATCAATTAGAGGTCTCTGGCCAAGTTTCTGTTCTGCTGCTTCTGCTGAATTCAACTGACCTTGACAATGCCTACGGCCCAGCTGCCTAGCTCTGCCTAGCAATTGTCTACATCTTAAGGCACCCTGGGCTAATTCAAGGACACCTTTAGCTATGTTCACTTTGTAAGGACGCCCTCCCCTTGTTCTCTGTTTCTATGTATGATAAACAATTCCTTTGTTTCAAGCAATCTGTCTAAGACTAGCCTGCCTGTCAATATATGACTCAATGCATGTAATTGATTATATAATGTTTCATGACTTGGTTTGCACCTCCCACTCCAGGGCTGTTGCCTTTGAGGCATTAACCCGCTGTTGGTGTAAAGATTAAAAAATGCTGCCTTATTATCTCCTTGGTGCAGAGTCTTTGGTTTGGTATTTTTCTCACAACACTTTGAACCTCAGTTGTTCCTAGAATTCATTACTCTATCTTAGAGAACATCAACTTGGCATTTCAAATATCTAAAAGGTTGGGAGTTTCTTTCCTTATATTACTTGGAGGTTACAACTTTGTATTTTCTGCTCAGTTTTTCTTGTAAACCTAAAACGGTTTTTAAAAAAATTATTTTTGTACCAATAAAATCTGATTAAAAAACAAAAGGTGAAAAGAGCTGAAAAAAAACTAATAATAAAATAGAATGATTATAACAAAAAATTTTTTTGAGACGGGGTCTCACTAAGGTACCCAGGCTGGCTTTGAACTTGAGGGGCTCCTCTTGCCTCGGTCTCCCAAATGCTGAGATCACCTCTGAAACAGCTCTAAAAAAGAAAGACTATTAAGCAATAAAAACGAAGGTCAACGGGTCTCTAGAGCCACACTGCAGTCACAGTGTCACTCTCGGTACCCTTGATGGTGCCCAGCCCAGCCTGGCTACACCCTCTATTTCCTAGCCTCCCACCCTAGGTGAGGAAAGAAATCTGTTTTTGTCTCTCTTCTCTCATTTCCTGATCCTTTCTCTAGACACTATCTGATTCTCCCCAAGTTTTTACACCCGGCCACAAGATACTCCTGAATCAAGCCAGGCCTCGTGACACACACCTTAATCCCAGCCCTTAGGAGGCTGAGGCAGGAGAATAGTGAGTTCAAGACCAAAGCGGGCAATCTGAGACCCATCTCAACAACAACAAACCATCAGTTCCTAGATGGGCTTCTTTTTCTTTTCTTTTCCTTTTTTTAAGACAAGGTGTTGCTAAGTTGCCCAGGCTGGCCCCAAATTAACAGTTCTCTTGCCTCAGCCTCCCTGAGGGCTGGGCTCACAGGCATACACCAGTATGCCCAGTTCTACTTTAACTTTTCCCTTATAATTTCCTTCATATGCACCTGAGTTTTCCTAAAGCTGCTTTACCTTGCAATGGGGCAGGAGCCTTGCTCTGCAAGGATGGTATAGGGGAAACACAACTCCCGACCTGCTAGAGGTCCCAAACACCGAGTTGGTGTGCTCTAAAATTGAGGAATGAATTCTAGGAACAGCAGAGATTCCGAGCAGGAAGAATTTATTGAGAGAAAGAAAGCCTCTGTCTAAGACGCACACAAGGGGCCCCAGAAAGTGGGCTGCCCCGCCAACCCTGCTTCCCAAGGATGTTTATTGAGCAAAGCCAAGAGGTGAGTTGGATTTGAGGTGGGACAGAACTATAACCAATCAATTGGATTACAAGTATGGTCGCTTAGGTAACATTGAGCCAGTGGGAAATCACAGGATGGGTGTGAGGCGGGACAAGACTACGGTCAACCAATACGGTTACAGCAAATATAGCCGCTTGGGTAATACTGATTAAACGGGGCTCCAATGGGGAAGCGAGCTCATGTAGCAAGTGCACAGGGGCAGACAAGCACTTTGCTGGGAGCGGTGGGGCAAGGAGGTTGGATTCCCCTCAACCCCCTACCTAGGCGATCGAGGCTCATTTAGAGTATCAATCCCTGCTGTTTAGCCCTAGGGGAAGTACACGAGTGAGCGGTTCTTCTTTTTCTTGAAATCTGACCTTCCGAGGATGCGGCAGCCACGGCTGTCTCCTGCATTGACTTCTCCAGGGCCCAGCCTAGTCTGTCTGCCCACAGTACACCCCCCCCCGCAACTTGGCCTGTCTATAGTACTGCCACACCGTGTCAAAAAGTGTGTCTTTGCTGTTCGAAAAAACAAAACAAAACAACCCCCCAAACCCTAGTGTTCTTTGTTACAGTGGTAATGAATCAGATGGCAACTATCAAGTTTTCTGCAAAGATGAGACCAGAGAAAGCTTTAAATAGGCCAGATATTTGTTATTTTTTAAAAATAACACTCTAATTTTCCCTGCATAAACCAAGACCCCTCTATCCCGTGAGCCACATGGCTCTGTGATGTGGCTTCAAGGAAGCTTGTTCCATTTCATTAATGAGATAATGCATACCCCAGGCACCAACTGTATGCTGCTCTCTGCTCCCTACAGTGAGCACCGTCCCCATCAGTGTTCTGGTTTTGGTTTTTGAGTTAGGGTCTCCCCGTATAATTCAGGCTGGCCTCGTACTCGTGGAGAGTCTCCTGCCTCGGCCTCCTGAGGGCTGGGATTATAGGCGTGTGTGACCACGTCTAGCTTTATTGGTGTCCTCCTGGGCTCGGTATAAAGGCTAAAATATAATTTTCGAGGATATTTTCATTCAACAACCGTTTTATGAAGACTCCATCGGACCCTGAGAAGTTCAGGGTTTAGTGGCCGCCTGTGGCCGCAAGGGGGCGTGGGCCGCCTGCTGAGCCGAGGCCCGGCGCTGTGGTCCCTGCGTGGGCACCTGGTGTTCCAGCTGCGCGGGCCTCAGTGAGTCAGGGACGCAGCTGAGTGAGGGCTGAGGGTTGGGACCCAGAAGCCGAGAGTCAGGGTCCCTCGCCCCTTTCCTGTTCTCCATGGTGCTGGGATTGAACCCAGACCGCCTACCTGCTGGGCTGCACCTAGACCCCGCGTTTGTGTTTTACAGTTCAAAAAAGCTCTGTAGATAGAAGGTGACAATGGCTTCACAAAAATGCCACGTGTTTCTAATGTCTTAAAAAGGATGAAGTGGCCTGGCAGGGTGGCACATACCTGTCATTACAGCACTCACCTGAGAGGCTGAGGCAGGAGGATTGAAAGTTCAAGTCCTCCGTCCCTGCTCCTGCGTGCCCTCGCCTGGCCCTCTGGCCCGTCTCCCTGGGCTGGTACAGAGCTCAGTGCCTCCACATGCACGGCCAGCAGCTGCTCCTGCTGCCCAGCCTCGCACGGCTGACACAGTCAGTTCAGAGGAGGAGGGGATTATTTCCGCTCACGGTTCCAGGGTTCAGTCCATGGTCAGCTGGCTCTGTCACTATGGCCAGCAGACAGGGTGTGGAGGGGCGAGGCTGTGCCCCTTGAGGCAGCCAGGACACAGAGAGCCAAAAAGACCTCCCCCAGGGGTAGCCTGTGCAGCCCCACTGGCTCCCTCGGGAACCACCCTCCTGCAGCCCCTCAGTGGCCAACCGTGGTCTCTGGGTAACGCTTCATCCAATCGCAGTGACAATTGAGATCGACCATTGTGACACTGGGTAAGGTCAGACAGGATCCTGCATGGCGGCGGGAGACAAAACAGAAACAATTGTACTTAAGGCAGAGGTCACAGGTGGGGTTGTCACTGTAGCACAGGGAGTGGCTGCCTGGGACCTGTGAAGCCCTGGGCTCCATCCCTAGCAAAGAGTCGGGGACAGGCAGAGGCAGGGAGGAAGGAAGGACAAAGAGAAAAAAAGATGTCAAGTGTGAAAGAGAGCCGGGTGGGGCGGCAGGCACCTGTAATCCCAGCACTCAGGAGGCTGAGGCAGGAGGATTGCCGTGAGTTCAAACTTTGGGCTATGTAATTACATCCTAGCTCAAAAAACAGAACAGAGCAGAACAGAACAAAACAACCATGATGTAAATAAGGTTGGACACAGGCCAGGGGCCCTTGCTCTGACCTGCACATACCTGGGCGTCTTAGGGGAATGGGCTGACCTTTGTCTTGGTTTCTGCTAGTTTGACACAAGCATTCTTGCTGTCCCAAGGCCTTCCGCTGGTGACCTCCCTGCCTCTGCGTCTTGCCTTAGGCTGCTCTGGTTCGAGGCAGAAGCATGTGCGTGCTGGCTGTAGTGTTGTGCTTGGTGGCCCAGTTTGCAGCACGGCCTGGCCCCTGTCCCCGGAAGCGGGGCCTGGAGGGGGCCCCTAGGCCTCCAGACCTCAGGTGTGGATGCCTGTTTCCCTTAGTGTGGGTAGGATTGCTAAGTTAAGTTAGGTGGAAATAGTGTCGGAGTCAGGGCTGGGCCCTCAGGGGGTCAGAAGATCACTGTGCTGGAGGCGCATTCACTGAAGACCAGCCTTCAGGAAAGAAGGGACTCACGCCATGGTAGAGTTGATACACTGTCAGCCTGAGCAGTTTAGAAGTTTAAACTGGGTTTGGGGGTGGCCTGTGTACAGTGTAAGGGAGGAAAAGAGGCTTGCTTTGATCCCCGCCTTTGCTTTGGCTGCTTTTGCTGGCTGCCGCCTTGAAGTGTTGTCCTGGTGCCACGCCACCCTGCCCGGGAGCCAGCTGATTATGGACTGAAGCCTGCACAAATAGTGAGTTAAATAAACCTTTTCTTCCTTCATTTTGGGTGTCAGGTATTTTATTCCAACAAGGAGAGAAAATTAACCAAGACACTTGGCTCACAATCATCCTCCTGCCTCAGTCTCCAAAGTGCTGGGATTACAGGCCTGTGCTACCATGCTTAGCTGACTGCCTCAAAATTGCAGCGATCCTCCTGTCTCAGCCTCCCGGAGTTCAGGAATCACAGTTATGTGCTACCATGCCCTGCTAGAGAGGTTTTTTTTTTTTTTTTTTTTTTTTTTAATTTTTTTTAAATGCATGATTGCTGTATATTTTGTAAAGCAAATTCCAACCGCACCCACATCCTGTGGGCAGCCTCCCGGATTCTCAGAAACTCCTCACTGGTGTTTGCCCAACAGGTTTGAATCCTGCCTGCAGCGACCACTTCCCAGCTCCAGGCCGTGTGCTTAGAGAGGTGACTTCTGGCACCCTCAGCAGGAACACGCAGCCGCCCGTCCTAGGCCCCAGCCGGTGTGGACCGAGCCAAGCACGGCACCACTGGGGACTTTGCACCGACTGCAGCTGCGACCTCACCGACTGTGCCACTGTGCCGGGCGGCGCTGCTGCCTCGCCAGCCTTGTGATGCTGGTCGCCTTCGCAGCCCCAGCTGGTAAATTCTGTGTCACGGGCAGACAGGGCCCTAGGGCACAGGAACAACTCCAGGTCCTGGTCTCTCGCTGCCCCTCTGCAGTCTCCTCCCTGACACAGGGGAGCAAGGCCCGGCTCTGCAGCCCTGGGCCCACCGGGACGCGCAGCCCGGGGTCACAGCCCAGGCAGGGGACCCCGTCCAAAGCAGGAGCAAAGCTGGCGTAAAGTGCCTCTCTTCCTCCGAAATCAGATCGGGTGTCAGAGGAGCCCGCTGGGAAAGTCTGGTTATGATTTTTTTAAATTTTTAATTTGTATTTTATTTTTTAATTCTTAGATTTATTCGTTAAAACACACGCGGGGATTATGCAGCCTCTTTGGCCGGCTCTGGCTAGGGCTGGGAAAAGGGCCACGGCGGGGAAGCACTGCCACCTCGTGGCCAACGTTTTAACTGCAGCCAATTTGCGCCAGCGGTGGATTTTCAGCGGGGCATGAAGAAGAAACACCGTGTTTCCCCCCAAATCCTCCGAGTCTTGCCAATTGTTAAAGTGTTAACCTAAGAACTAAATATGAGTCATATTCCTAAACCATGGGCATAAAGTACACTGCCATTTCCACATGTACCTTGACAACCACACAATGGAAAACGTGGTGCTCTTTATTTGTTAGGCGGCTTACTGACATTTTTAAAACTTTAACTTAATTTAATGTATTATTTTGTTTTTTGGGATGGGATCTCATTACATAGCCCAGGGTGGCCTTGAACAGGTGATCCTCCTGCCTCAGCCTCTCAGGCGCTGGGATGACAGGCAGGAGGCGTCGTGCTGAGGGTTTGAAGCCATCCTGAACTACACAGTGAGATCCTGCCTCAAAAAGAAAGAAAGAAAAATCCTCGGTGGAGGACAAATAATAATACTGATAGTAAAAAATCAAGTCTGCTGTGGTTAGGAGGGGCCTGAGCACCAGGCTCCCTGCCGAGACCGCAGCCTGACGGGCACTGAAGGAAAAGACCGTGAACCGGGCGGTGGGGTGGAAGGGTTCGCTCCTCCCTCCCTTCCTTATTTCCATTCCCTCATTTTCTCTCTCCTTCCTTGTTGCCTTGGGTTCTTCTTTCAGTTTTTAGCCTTTCAAAATTCCTGTGGATGCTTCGTCTTCCTAGGAGAAGACTAAATGTAAAAGAAAAAAAAAGGGTGAGACGAACTTTTCTTAATTTTGAAGAGAATAAAACAAAATAATAAAACAAAACAAAACAAAATTGAACAATATTGAATTTCAAGAACAGGACAGAAGGAAACTCCCCATAGTTGCCATGTTGCATAGTGTTGGCCTCTAAATAGATCTTTAGAGCACTACCAGCCTCAGGCCTGCAAAGTCAGTCAATCAGTGCAGGCCTTGAGCTGTTTTTGTACCTCAGTTGCTGTCATCCCAGCCTGAGTTCCTCCGAATCAGCTGGTTGCCTACACGGGGATGGGACGGGCTGCTCTTGTCTCCCAGCCTGGGCACCGGCTGGCTCAAGGGAAGGGTGGGCTGACTTCCAGGTTCTTTTCCTGCCCACGGCTCCTGCATGGCTGCCGGGATTGGGATTTTTATACCACTGGTTATCTTGGCACGCACAGGAAACTTCTGGGGGGGCTACTTGTGTTTTTATAAATACAAACCAGATGAGGGCAAGGCAATATAAGAGAACTGACACTTTATAAGCAGTTACGAGCCCCAGGAAAAACGTAATCATATGTACTGCAAACATGTACTAATAAAAATTAAAAGAAGACCCAAAGTAGCCACATAGTTTTGCTGCTAAGAAACCAGGAACCTAAATTGATTGTTTTTAAATAAATTGTTGATCTGGCAGACAAAAACCACGTCCTCCTGTGAGACAGCTGGGAGGAGAACCAAGAAGCCAACCAGCGGGCCAGGAGAGAAGAGAGCCCAGCCCCCAACACAGGCTGAGATGACAGCAAGTGAAGAAAAGAAACAACTTAATGCTTGAATTGATTGACTGACTTTGCAGGCCTAAAGCCCGCAGTCTGAGCACCTATTTAGAGGGTAACAATGTGCAATACAACAACCGTGTGGGGGGGTGTTCCCTTCTGTTTTTGAAATCCAATATTGTTTTCACTGTTTTGTTCTGCTTTATTCCCTTTAAAATGAATAATTTTTTAAAAAATCAGTTGCATCTGCCAGACAAAAACCACACTCGAAGCCGTGGAGGTGCATGCCTGTAACCCCAGCACTTGTGAGGCTGAGGCAGGAAGATCACTGTGAGTTGGAGGCCACCGGGGGCTACAAAGTGAGTTCAAGGCCAGCCTGAACTGCGCGGCAAAATCCTGTCTCCAAAAAAAAAAAAAAAAAAAAAGTGTCTCCAGGAAGCTGGAACTGTGCGGCGGAGGATGTGTAAATGCTTCCCTCTAGTGGCCACGGGCGACATTGCAGCCGGCGAAGGCAGTCAAGGAGAAACCGGTACTAGCTTACAAGGCTTTCTGCAGAGTGCCCAGCTTTAGTTTTTTTTTTTTTTTTTTGTATTCGTTTTGTTTTGCTTTTGCCTTCCTAGGCATTCCTCAGGGTCCTAACACCCCTTTAGCTTCGGAACTACCTTCTCCACCCCAGAAACCACGACATCTGCAGTTCTCTGGCTGACCAGTTCCCTAATCCAGCAGCCTTCACAGCTGCAGCCTCCGGGCCCTCGAGGCAGGAGCCCGCCCTGTGCAATCTTGCGACCTGCGGTAACTACGCATCCTGATTCAGCCTCCCAGAGTGCTGGGATTAGAGGCACGTGCCACTGTGCCCATCTTTGTCTTTTAAAATGAAAATGCCCGCATGGAAAGAGTTTGAGTGATAACCAGAATCAGAAACTCCAATGGCCATAGCTTCAGGATGAGAGTGAACTGGGCTTCAGAGGATTGGACCTAGGTTTACGCGGACTTGGTGGTTCAGGAGCCTCAAGCCATTCCTGGGATGCTAGTACCTCTGAGGCAGGAGCAAGGGCCAGTGGTCTCTGGGAAAAGAAGCTTCGTCCAAATGCTTCCTGTAAACATCAGCATGCAAACATAATAAATGCAAAAGGAGAACAAAGTAATGATTGGGAACTAAAGGAAACAGCAGGGTAAGCCCACAAGATACACTGGGAATACTAGGATTCCGGTGGAAACGAGACCCATCAGGTACAATTAAACAACTGTGCTTTCTATAGTTAAACAGGAAGAAGCTAAGCTTGAATATATGAACAGGAACAGAAATAGCAATAATAAAGATCAAATTTATTATTTTTCAGATATAAAGATCAAATTTAATAGAAAAAGAACCAAATGGAAATTCTGGAAGTAAAACACACAGGACTGAAATTAAAAGCTCATTGGCTGGGTTCACCAACAGAATAGATATAGATGAGGACAGAATTAATTACCTTAAAGATAAATCTGAAAGGGCTGGGGATTTAGCTTGGTGGCACAGCACCTGCCTAGCAAAGGGCAAAGTTGTGAGTTCAATCCTTAGTACAAGCAAAAAAAGTCCGGGCCAGGGGTTTAGCTCAGCAACCTGAGTGCCTGCCTGGCAAATGAGAGATTGTGAGTTCAATCCCCGGCACCAAAAAACAAAAACCAAACAAACAAACAAGTCCAAAAGTTTCTAGAAGGAAAAAACCACCACCACCACCAACAACAAAAAAACAATTAAGAGAGGGTGGAAAAGTTCAATTTATGTTTAGTTGAATTTCTATCATGAGAGGAAGGAATACTGGTAGCAGAAATTTAAGGCTAAGACATTTCTAGAAGTGATAAAACCATGAATCGAAAAGTGGTTCAACACAAAAATGTTTATGCTGAGTTTAGAGTGAAGCTCAAAAGACCCAAGACAATGACAAAAGCAACCAGAGACAAAAGCTGTCTTCAAGTAGTAGCAACAAGAAGTACAGCTGACTTTTCAAAGGCAACAGTGGAAATCAGAGACAATAGAGTGATATGTTGATGCACTAAGTGAAGATCACTGCCACTTTTTTCTTTCAAATTATTCATTTTTCATCCACTTGCCCTCCTTCCATTCTCTGCCCCCTTCCCGTTTGCAAAAGACTTAACACCCTGTTTCCTGTTATCTATTATTTATTTTGTTCAATTATTGATGCATTGAGTTTCTCATATAAGAGAAACCATGAGATATTTAAGTTTCTGTGCCTGATTTATTTCACTTCATTTGAAAATTACAAGGACTCACAATTCCTACTTTCCAAACATAATACAGAACTTCAGTAACCAAAGCAGTGTGGTACTGCTGTAAAGATAGATAAATGAATGGGATAGGACTGAAATTCTCCTGACATTTATTTCCATCAGTGTACATCTTCTCTAACCTTCTCCAATGATGTTTTGTAATTCTCAGATTATGTTTTATACTTCTTTTGTTAATTTATTCCCACACATTTATTACTTTTGACACTATTATAAATGGAGCTGTTTTCTTAATTTCATTTCTTTGCAGAAGTCCTTGAACATTCTAGATTGCTGTCTTTGGTCAATTGATTTTTAATAGCATGTCAAGATAATTTGGTGGGGAGAACATTAGGGTTTTAACCAGTGGCACGGTGGGAACTGGATATCCATCATGCAGAACGGTTTGGTGTTGGACTCATCTCCCACATCATGTAGAAAAATTAACTCAAAAATTGATCAAAAACCAAAATGGAAGAGCTAAAACTGTAAAACTCCTCAAAGAAAACATAGCTCTAAATCCTGTGTAATCTTGGATTAAGCAATAGATAAAACACCAAAAGTTCGAGGAATAATAACACATGTAGACAAGTAGAAAATTAGAAATAAAAGCATCACCAAAATTTTTGTGCTTTAAAGAACATCATTAAAAAATGCTTTCATTTAATTGGCTTTATTCTGTTTTGTTTGACTTTGTTATGTGTGCTGGTATGAATAGCTATTTTGAAGACAATGAGACATGATCGTAGCCATTTCTGGTTTCCTATCATCTTGTTTTGAATTCGTATCATGCTTTTATTCTTTTGTTTTGAATGGTTCTATTCTGTTGTGTTTTATTTGATTTTATTATGTGTGATAGTATGGACAACTGTTTTGAAGAACATGAGACATTATAGTAACCATTGTTCACTTCTTGTTATTTGGTTTTGAAGTCCTGTAATGCTTTCATTGTTTTTTTTTTAATGCTTTCATTCTTTTGATTGGTATTGTAGTATTATACTATTTTGTTATATTTGATGTTATTGTGTGTGAAGTTATGCTCAACTATTTCGAGGAAAAGCAGAGACATTATGGAAGCCACTGTTGACTTCCTGTTGTCTTGTTTTGAAGTCCTGTATTGCTTGCATCCTTTTGTTCTGGTGAATTGGGCTGTGATTATAGCTCAGTGGCATTAGCACCTGCCTGGCAAGTGCAAGGTTGTTTGATTCCTGATACAAAAAAACAAAACAAAACAAAACAAAACAAATAAAAACCCCATGAACCTTGAAGATATGCTAGGTGATGGACCTAGATAGGGCTGGCGGGGGTGGGGGGTGAAGTGGTTGAGCAGTGCTTTCTAAGGGCAATTTTTTTGGTAATTATAATGTTCTAAATCGACTGTGGTATTATAGGCTCACTGTGTGACTATACTAAAAACCACTGATTTGTGCAAATTGAAAGGTTAAATTGTCTGGTATGTGAATTATGTCTTATAGTCATTTGATTTCTGTTTCTGTAACAAAATACCTGAGACAAAGCACTTTATAAAGAAAAGGTCCATCTGCTCTCAATTTTAGAGGCTGAACATCCTCTTGGCCTGGGTCGAGGGCATCTCAAGCTGTGTCACACAAGATGGAGAAGCAGAAAGAGAAACGGCCACAAGGGGAAGGGGCTAAGGGAATGGGGTAGCCTTGCTTTCTAATGACCCACTCTTGTGAGAACTCACCGGGGTCCCTGGAGAGCCACATGAATTCCCTCCTCAGCAGCACCCCACTGACCGATCCCTGGACCTTTCCTCTCAAAGGCCAGCACTTCTCAATCAGCAATCAAGCCTCCGGAACATAATCCTCATAGACAAACCAAATTCAACCCATAGAACATCTCAATAAAACTGTTTTTTTTTTTAAAGCCTACACCACCCAGCTTTAGGGAGGGGACGGGGTAATGGAAAGTGCCAAGGGCTATCGGCCAGAATGCAAGCTAACACCATTACTTTTGGGATGATTGGAAATGTGCACTCGTGGAAGACACACAGACCCTGACCCAGCAATTCCACTCCTGCATACATCCCCCTAGGGAGACTTGTACCCAGATATAGTGGTACGTTTACAAAACTAGCAGCATTCCCTGCCATAGCTCCAAACACAGGAACAACCCCAGCGCCGTCATCCATAGAATGTGTGATTTAAAAAAGTAGCATCATCATAGCCTGGAAGATTATTGAGAAAGCAAATAAAGCAGAACTACTAGGAATGAACACAGGTGAAGCTACAAATTTAATGTTGAGGGAAAGAAACACAATACAAAAAACACAAGCTGGGCGCTGCGGCACAAGCCTGTAATCCCAGCAGTCGGGAGGTTGGGGGGAATCACTGCAGGTTTGAGACCAGTCTGAGCTACCAAGTGAGCTCAAGGCCACCTGAACTGCATAGTGAGACCCTGCCTCAAAAAGAAAAAAAAAATACAGCATTGATCTATTTATATAAAATTCAAAACTACCCCAAAAAGCAGGGAGTGATGGCAAACATTGTAATCCCAGCACCTGGGAGGCTGAAGCAGGAAGATCACCTTGACTTCAAGGCCGGCCTGAGCTACACAGTGAGTTCAAGGCCACCCTGGACCACATAGTGAGACTGTCTAAAAACAACACAAAACAGCCCAGCCAAATGCAGAAGGTGGGAGTGTATCAACTGACGCCAGAACAAAACGAAACAAGGCTGTGATTGTCTGAAGGGCGAGGGCAGCATTCACACTCCGTGGCGGGAGAGGGACCTTTACCCGGTCTGGACCCTTTTCATGTTCTTCCTTCACACCAGGCACAGCTGCTGCCTTTAAAGTTATTCATCACAGGCCAGGGTTTAGCTCCGTGGCGGAAGTGCCTGCTTGGCAAAGGCGAGGTCATGAGTTCTATCCCCGGTGCAAAAAAAAAAAAAAAAAAAAAAAAAAGTAAATAAAGTTATTCATCACACTGGGTACTCTTTGGTCTTTTTTGGTATGTACGAAAACACAATTAGAAGCTCGAAGAAAAGCTGAAACAGATTTTGGAGCTAAGGAGAGGGGCGTCGTGGCACTGTTTTAACTCTCTTTTAATGTGTGGTTCACAGGCAGCGCAGCCCTGCCTCCCGGCCCGGAAGCTCACAGATCGCAGGAAACCGGAGGCCTCACCCACCGCCTCGCAGACCCGCGCCGACATGGAGACATGGAAGCAGGTGCAGGAGGAGTCAGAGGAATCCGTGCAGGGAGAGGTCACGCGTGGTCACGCGGGGTGCAAGCATAGCGCGTTTCCCGTCAGCACGGATCCAGTCGCGGGGTGCGACTCGGGAAGGCCGCAGAAATGACATTTTCCGCAGATGACCGCAGTCCACTTCTGGCCCAAGGATGGAGGCCTGGGTTGGGTGACCAGAGCTCCCCGCGCAGCCCCCACCCCTACCCCCGGGGACGCAGGGTCTTCTCGGTCCCTGTTTTCCAGGAAGTCACCATCAGGTTGGAAAAGGCAGAAGAAAAGTGACGCCCAGGACCGAAAGCTGGAAATTGGGAATGATGTCACTTTCATGGCGAGTGCGTCCGCGGGGATAATGTTTGCAGATGTTATCCTGGAAAAATGTACAGATCAATAAGAAAACCATAAAGAAGCCAACCAAGGCATGGCAGAGGACCCGGGCAGGCAGCTCCGGGCAGAGAAATGTGAACAGCTCAGCGGCTGACGAGGGGCTCCCATCACTCAAAACGGGGGACCCCAGTCACAGCACGGGCCCTCCCCTGCGCAGCACATGCCCCCTACCAACCCCGTGGCCTGTGCAACTGGGTCGCAAATAGCCGGTGCTGGTGGGGATGCAGGGAAACAAACACTATTTACTGCCAGGAGGAATGTAAATGACTATTTATTATTTCTAATTAGTATTCCACTAATTACTAATTACATCAGTGCAACCTTTCTGAAGAGCAAGTTGGCAATATCAATTTAAAAATTACCCTCTTTGGCTCAACAATTTGAATCAATTTAGAAATTTAGTCCTCAGTTATTCACTCGATTGTGGCAATATCAGGTGAGAGGTAAGACATTAGTGACACTGCCAGATGGAGTGACTCACCATTGTACCCCTAGCACCTGGGAGGCCTGGGCAGGAGGGCCACAAGTTCAAGCCCAGATTGGGCAACTTAGCAAGACCTTTTATCTCAAAATTAAGAATTTCAAAAAGAGGAAGGGAGCTGGGCATGGTGGCAAATGCCTGTAATCTCAGCACCCAGGAGGCTAAGTCAGGAGGGTTGCTGGGAGTTTGAGGTTAGCCTGGGTGACATAGTATGTCCAAGTCCAGCCTGAACTATAGAGCTAGACCTTGTCTCTAAATAAATAAATAAACAAACAAACAAATAAAAGGGAAAAGGATCGCGGGGTGCAGCTCAGGACAAAGGCTGTGGATTCAATCCCTGGTTCTGAAAACAAAAGTGGAAAGAAAGAAAAGACACTGGTGACCCTCACAGCCTCTTGGAGGACCCTGAATGCTTGGGAGGGAAGGACTTTTTACCTTTCCTCTCATATACTGGAATTCTGTGAATTCCTGTTGAATTGTGTAGGAGGCGTGTGGGCATGTAACTCATTTAAAACATCCCTCTCCTACCTACTAAGACTAAGACGAAGACTGCTAAGACTAAAGACAAGACCTAGACTATAGATTATCGACCAAGATTAACGAGGTCACCCTTGCTACTGTGAGATCAATGTTACCTAAGTGACTACTTGCGATCCTATTGGTTGACCATAATTTTGACCCTTGTCACACCCCTCTTATGATTTTGCTCTTTAAAAAACTTCCCTTGAGAGGTGGGCCCCTTGTAACCCACTGGGACCTCACCTGTCTCTCATAGTTGTTCCTGTTCCCCATTTCCCCATTCCTTTTTGGCAATAAATTTTCCTACTCTAAATAAATAAATAAATAAATAAATAGGAAACCCCAAGATGAGTTTGTTGGAACATAATGATTGGGAGGAACTGAAAATTACCCAAATGGCCATCGATTAAACAAAACTTCAATAGTGAAATACTATGCACTACTAGTAATGCATGAATACTAGTAGGAAGAATACTAGTATCTTAATACTGTATTAAGAAGAGGTAACCTAGTCCTCTAGTTCCGGGGTGTCTCCGACACATACAAGCTGCAGGAGCGTCCATAGAACACCCCTATGTTTTATAAGTACGCTGCTATAAGTACCTGTACGCTGCTAAGCTTTGCGGGAGAACTTGGGGTGGGAAGGAAGATTTATCTTTTGTGGTTGGTACTGGGGACTGAACCCAGGACCTTTAAGCTGAGCCACACCTCCTGCCTCAACCTCCCTCAGGGTTGGGACCGCAGGCCTGTGGCGTCCTGCCTGGCTTGTGTTAGATATTATCAGCCATCCAGAGATGATTTAAAGGAGCGTTATGCTGTTTCCCAGAAGGAACTCAGGTGTCCAGGGCTTGGGGGGCCCCTGGGGCGCTGTGCATGCCGGGGCTGTGGGGAGGCAGCCCGGATGAAGAGCAGGGGACAGGCCGAGGCCACCAGGGGGCCGCTCACAATCGGGTGCTGAAAGGCAGCGTGGTGGGGGCACCGCCCCGGGCGCTGGGCAGGGGGCGGAGGGTGCGGTCCGGTCCCCGCCCTCCAGAGCTACGCGGTGACAGGGACTCCGTGGTCCCTGCTGGGTGCTGCTTCCTCGGAAATCTGTGTCCCGGGTTCGCACGTGGCCGGGCCGAGCGCCATGTGGGCGGTGGCGACCGCAGGCGCCGCCGGGGTGGAGCAGGGCCTGTCCCACCCCAGCAGCCTTGGGCTGCCAGTCTTTGCCCAGTGCCGATGAGTTCCACAAGTCTTACTGTGGCGATGGCGCTGAGCTAATGCACAATTGTTCTGATGGTGCAGGGAGGCGGGAAAAGGGTCTTCCAGGGTGGTCCCTTGGGACAGAAGTGCGCATGCGCAGCTGGACTTCTGGCGTCACAGGGAGCCCAGGCAATGGGTGCTGCGCGCTCTCTGTCTTTCTCTGTGTCTGTCTGTCTCTCTTGTGATCACTTTCAAGGAAACTCTTTCCACATATAAGCCACATCCCTGCCCTTCCAGGCCTCCCCTCAGCCACTCTGAGGAGCCACGTGGTCACCGTTTAGCCAGCCAGCAAGCAGAAGCTCAGGGGCTTGGTAAGCTGGTCGCCTTCACGTGGTGGGTGGGTCCCAGGAGGGGAGTAGAACCCAGTTTTCCAACCCCCAAACCCAGGCTTGCTGCCACCCTGCCATGACTCTACTCTTTACCAAGGAGAGCTGGTGGAGGGTACTGATAACCTTCCCTGGACGGGTCTGCGGGATCAGTGGTGACAGGTTCCAGAGGCACTTACTTGGGCAGGTGGTGTCCTGATGGGGGTGCAGCGACATAGTGATGCTTGAGGACAGATGAACTGCAACCTGTGAGGGCAGGAGGGAGCCAGCTGGGGGTGGGGGGACGGACGACGACCTTCTCTGCCTTTCTTCTCTGCTCTACTCCGCATCTATTTCTGGTTTCTTCTCTCTTTGTACAGAGCAGTCTAAAGGTAGGCAGCCCAAGGCATGTCTAAGACCGAGTCCTCAAAGCTTCCTGCTCTTTCATTTGCTTTTGTCGTCATTACCAGAAGATGGCTGCCATATCTCCAGGCATCACAATCTTATTCCAGGCTAGAATACAAAGGAAAAGTGAAGGGCAGGATGGAATGTGCCCCTTTCTTGTCTTCCTGAAGTTTATAATGCCTCAGGGAAGATAATCATTAAGGACTTTGTCTCACAGTTGAAGAATGCTGTTAGGCGAGGAGAGCACAGTTGGTTGCAGTGATGCGTGCCTGTAATATCAGTACTCTGGGAGGCTGAGGCAGAAAGATCTTAAATTTAAATCCTGTCTGGGCAATTTACTAACTTAAAATAAAAAAGATCTGGAGATGTAGCTCAGTGAAAGGTCTTGGATTCAATCCCCAGTGCCGGCAGAAAAAAATACTCCAGTGGAAGAAGCCAGCCACAGAGGAGCCAATACCAAGGTCAGAGGCATGGTGACCCCTAGATAGGGAGGAGCTTGGGAGGAGCCGGACAGAACCTTCTGGAACATGGACTGCCTGGCAAATGCTCCATTGTTCAGGAATTCAAGGCTGGCGACAGTATTTGTGGGACAGAAATGAATGTCATCCAGACACATATTATTTTTAATGGCACCCTGATTAATAGTCACACTTGAGGCTATTTTAAAAATGGAAGCAGTCACCATGAGGTGTGATGACAATTACTCCAAAATAGACCATTTCACCCTTGCTGAATAATTTAGACACCGGCTCCTCGGTGGAGCGAGTGTGGGGACAGCAGGCTGGGGTCACGGCCCGTGCTCCCCCGAACCTGCTGTGTGTATACAGCAGCAGCTCAGGAGGAAATGCTGGATTGACAGCCTGGCCTCCGCACTCTCGTCCCATGAGTTTGGGCCAGAAGGACCTCGTGGGACTCTGACATCGAGAGCTGGAAATTGGTTTTGAGCAAGGTTAAGAAGAACGGGGATTAGATAAAAAAAAAAAAGGGAAAAGAAATGGGCAGGGTTGTAAAAAGTCATCTGTCTTTCTGCCTTTGTCGCAGTTGCTGTCTCCTCACTGAGACACAATACATGGTACCCAAAAATTAAAGTAGGGGAGGCCTATTTTGACTCATGGTTTGTAGCAGTTTCAGCCTATAATCGGCAGAGTGGATGGCGGAGGAAAAGCAACCCATGGCATGGTGGCAGGAGGCCGAGAGAGATCAAGGGAGGAGGAGGGAGACAGACCTTTTCAGGTCGTGCCCCTAGTGACCCATCGTCCCTGACCAGACTTCACTTCCTGCCACATGTGGCTACAAACTCATGAGTGGACCAGTCCACTGGGAAGTATCACACACCCATGATCCAACCACCTCCCCACAGCCCCACTTATGGGTGAATGAGGCTTTGGGTGGACAACCAGAAAGAAACCGTAACAACCCTGCTGCCACGTTATGAGGCAGCACAAAGGGCCCCACCATATGCTGGCTGCCCTTTGGCCCTGGGCTCCCCAGCTCCCAGAACCATGGGTTAGAAAACTTTTCTCTTCCCTTTCCCCTCCTTTCCCTCCCTTCCCTTTTACTTCCCTTTTCTTCCCTCCTCCCTTTGGTTTGTCTGTTTTGGTGCTGGGCATAGAACCCAGGGCCTTGTGCATGCTAAGCACACACTTTACTGTGAGCTATTAAACTTCTATTTTTAAATGTTTGCTTTGGTACCAGGGATAGAACTCATGAACTTGCGCTTGTGACAGGCAGGTGTGTATGTCACTGAGCTATATCCTGGCTAACCTTCTATTCTTTATAAATCACCTATTCTGTGAGATTTAATTATAGCAACAGAAAAAAGACTGAAAAACTGACCCACTCCGTCCCTGGGAGTAGAAAGTAAAAACAACACAGCAGTATCACACCCTGTGGGGGGCTGATAAGAACTTGCATCACAAGATGTCGCAGTGATGGTCCACTTAGTGTGTCAACCTGGGCCCTGTCAAAGCTGACCAGGTGCTGGAGGACCAACAGACACAACTACAGATGAGGCCATGACGTCTGAGCATGACGTCTTGGTTCTGGAGCTTCGGGGTGCACAGTGTTCGGCTGCTGAAGCAGTAAATGTGTTCTTCTCCATCCTAATTAAAAAGAGGGCCAGAGCAGTTTGAATTCCTGTGGGCTGGACAGCAAGAATCATTCATGGTTTTGTCTCTGGCCTCCATCATAACACAGTGCCTAAAGATCTGCACTGTGTCATTAGGTTGATGCTGTCCCAGGACCAGGAAGGGGGGCTGGAATGCTGGGAGCCTGCCTGAGACACATGCACCCCAGTGGGTGGGGAGAAAGCCCCTTGCGCTCCAGTGAGGTTCTCAGGGCTCCAGTGGTCAGAGGCCACCAAAGCAAAGAACCCAGGGAGCCCAGCCCTGGCAGCCTCTTTGGGCCTGGCACGCCAAAGAGGGTGGCTTTGGTTCAAGGCTGGGGGACACTGAAGGGAGCTAGTTTTGAACGAGTCTCAGAGAAGGGAAGGGCACTTCTGCAAGTCCATGTCCTGGTGCAATTGTTCTGCTGTGTGGGCTATAAATTCTAGCAGCCTCTGGCACTGCAGGTGTTAGTTCTGGGAAGCGACGCAATGCAGATTATGGAAAATCACAACTTTGGTTTTTGAATGGGTTGGTTTGCTACGTGGGAGCAAAGCAAAAATAAATGGCAGCCACCTTCAGGGGGTGCTCTGCAAAGACAGTGAGGCCGGGAAATCTCAGTGAACAGAGCACCCTGTTATCCATTGTACATGGAAGGGAAAGTGGCCCAAGGTGAGAAGTTATGCAAGGCCTGGGCACTGGCTCAGGGACTGTGGGGCAGTGGCGTGTGGCTGCGTGTGTGTGAGTGTGCACTAAGTGTCAGGGCTTTTGTCACACATCTGTATGTCCCCAGGATGCACTGACCAGGGAGGGGGAGGGGAGCAATTAGACACATGAGATGACTGGGTCAGTGATGGTCACTGTCACTGTCCATGCTGGAAATGGAGCAACAGGCACGTGAACAGCATGGCAGGGTGGCAGGGATGGAGGCTGCATTTGGGTACCACAGAGTGGACCTTGACTTGCTGAAGCCAGTCTAGCCACAGACATCTCTGTCAGCGACAGAGCTGTTAACGATGTATCGCCCTTTATCAAGGATACCAGCCTGACAGGGCCATGGCTTGTCCTCACGGGGGTCTACGCTTGTCCTGGGGATGGGTTTGCTATCCCTGACCGTGGCCCCCCAGTGAGCACCAGTACTTAGGGGCTTACAGAGTGCCCAACCCATAGCCATGGCTTTCCACTCCGCACGGCGTCCAAGGGAGGAACACAATTCACCACCCATGACATGGGATTCACTAGTCATGTCACATTCTGCACCCTCCTGGGACAGATGGCTCATGGAGCTCTGAAGTGGTCTTCTAAGGGAGCAGCTGAGGTACCAGCTCAGAGGCAGCACCATGAGAGGATGAGGTGTCACCCTTCAGTGTATATGTTTGGCATTGTGTCCCCAGGAGGAGATGCATGAATCTGTAAAAAAGGGAGGAGACACAGAAGTGACTTTGCCAATCACCACTCTCAAGGACACTCTAAGAGATTCTGTACTTCCTGCTGTGTAGTTCTGGACTCTGCAGGGTTGGAGGTCCTGGTCCCAAGAGAGGGTTCTACCATCTCACAAGGTTAAAGCTGCATCCAGTTTACGAATTGGGCTCCTTGAACATAGAACCAGCAGGTGGACAGAGGAGTCGTGTTGGCAGGAGTTATTAACTAGCAGGAGGTCAGGTTGCTCCCCTCCAGTGAGGGCAGTGGGGAACCAAGGGGTTCACTGGGGTGCCTCCTGGTATTCTTGTTTCATTGCAACTGGGAATGGACATATGCAGCTGCCCCAAATTGAGAAGGATACAGTTATCATGGATTTAATTTTTTCTGTTTTATTTTGTCTGTGGTATTGGGGGTTGGACCCAAGGCCTTTGTGCTGAGCTATATCCCCAGTCCTTTTGAGACAGGGTCTTAAGTTGCTAGGTTGTTTAGGCTGGGCTTGAACTCTCCATCTATGTTCCCACTGCAGTCTTGTAGAGTACTGGGATTACAGGTGCATGCCACCAGTCCTCCCACCCCTTCCACCTCTTCTTCTTATTGTCTTTTTAAAAAATTTTATTTTAAAAGGGAGTAAAATTAAACACAACAAAACAGAACAGAATGGGACATAAGAAAGCATACATTTCAAAGCTAGACAACTAGAGATCTTCACTATCTGTCATATTGTCTCTTGTTTTCTTCCAAGTGGTTGTCCTTATCTTTGCATATGGAGAGCTCATACTAAATAACATAGGCAATCTTTTCACAAGATGTGTAGTTCACTGGCTCCCACTTGCTGAGCAGGGGGGTGGGGGAGGGGGGGACACGGGACGGGGGACAGGACGACATGAGATGTCTGATTCTCAGCCCACATGCCGGCAGGATCATAGCCGCCCCCCCAGAGAGAGGAGGAGTTCCTTGTTCTCCCGGCACCCCGAGTCAACCTCACAGTGCATGCCCTGAAGTGCCAGGGTCTCTCCCCTGCAGGCCCCCCAAAGTCCGCTATACTCACCTGCTATTTCTTTCTGATGAATTGACCATTCCATTTCCAAAGTTCTGAAATGGCCAACAGACCACAGAAAGAATTCTCTTTAGGCTCCTGTTTGAAACCAGCAGCTACAAGCAATCTGCTGGCCTTGCTTCAGGGCCACTTCTTCTTGTCTTTTTGAGACAGGGTCTTGCTATGTGTTTCAGGCTGACCTTGGGCTCACTTGTAGCCCAGGCTGATCTCAAACTTACAACGATCCTCCTACCTCAACCTCCCACGTGCTGGAATTACAGGAGTGTGCCACCATGCCTGGATCTATTTTTTTTTTAGTTTTTGATATGTGGTCTCACTATGTTGCTCAGGCTGGAATCCTCCAGCCTCAGCCTCAGAGTAGCTGGGATTACAGGTGTACATTGCTTTGCCTGGCTGTTTCTCATGGATTTAGACCTAGTAGGAGTGGCAGTCCTACCAGGTAAGCTACCAATACCTGCTGATCTGATAGCCAGGAGCAGAGGAAGGCTGGGCATGCTTGAGTTGTAGCTTCAAGATCAGCTGCAGTGATGGAGGCTTGGAAGAAGGCATCCCACTTCGGGGACACAGTGCACAGAAAAAAGGTCCATGGGAATCTGGGAGGGCTGCTTCCTGAAGCTTCCTGCTCAGAAATCTGGGTGCTGCAAGGGGTGGACTGTGATGGTAACACCTTAAGGACCACTACCTCCAGGGAGCATAAATGAACAAGGGCCCTCGCTGCTGGGCTCAGTGAGCCACTGTCAAAATGCATACTGAGCCTGTGCTTCCTGCAGACTGCTCCCTGTAAGTAACTAAGTAACAGAGCATTGCAAGAATCTAAGACAGGCTGGCTCCTCAGCATTGCTGAGCCTTCTTTGCCAGTCTGGGGCACCTCTTCTCCCACTATCATTCCCTAGCTCTCATTCTTGGCTTTGCTGTCCGGCACTCTTTTCTACCTTTTTTGCCTTTCTTCCCACCAGCACTTTCCCAAATAAAGCCCTTACACTTTTAACACCTGTGATGTGCAGGCAAATGGGATTTCCAGAAACAAAAGCCCTCATTCCTAGCACTGGCTGACTTCCATTGTAAATAGTCCCCAGTGGTTCTTACAAAATTCCTACGTAGCTCGCAGGAGTTGGTATAAACCATCACAACACACCCCTCCCCCTTTCCCTAGGGCTGAGGATGTGGACCAGCCCAGGTAGGTGGAGATGTGCAGGCTGCGTTCAGAGTGGGATTAGTCAAAATTTGTGAGGGGGAGGAATCAGATAGTTGTCAGCATTTGTCCTCAGTAAGAGGTACCATGGTTAAGATGTGTTGTGTTCCCCAAATGTTCATGTGCTGGAAGCATGGACCCCAGAGTGGTGGTCTTGAGGCAGTGGGACCTCCGATAGGTGACAGCTAGTGCAATGTTAATGGTTCTAGGAACTCCTCCTTCATGAATGGATTAATGCTGTCTCCCAGGAGTGGACCAGGTCTTGTAGGACTGGTTTAGTTCTGCAAGAATGGGTTGCTGGGCTGGGGATTTAGCTCAGTGGCCTAAGCACCTGCCTGGCAAGTGCGAGGTCGTGAGTTCGATCCCCAGTACCGCAAAAGAAAAAAAAAAAAAAAGAAAAAGAATGGGTTGCTGTGAGCCTCCCTTGAATTCCTCTGCATATGATCCTGACATTGTGATGCTGAATCCCATGAGGCCCTCACTGGAACTGAGTAGATGTCAACACCACACTCTTGAACCACCAGAATCAGGAGCTAAATAAATGAACTTCTTTTCTAGATGCACTTCCTGGGGTGGGTGGATGGTGTAGCTCAGTAATACAGTTCATGTTTAGTGTGAACAAGAGCCTGGATTCTGTCCCTGGGACTGAAATGAACGAATGAATGAATATTGTTCATCATCAGATACTCGGTTACAGCAACATAAAGCAGATTAAGACAGATTGTGTCTTCTCAGCCTCTTGTGTCTTCTCTAAAGTCTCTTTGGGCCAAATGTAGAGAGGCCTGTAATCCCATCAGCTCAGGAAGCCAAAGAGGATGGTAAACTTGAGACCAGCTTGGGCAATTTGACCATACTTTTTTTTTGTACTAGGAATTGAACTCAGGACCTCACACTTGCTCGGCAGGCACTGTGCTGCTGAGCTGTATCCCTGGACCAGCTTGGGCAATTTAATGAGACTTCCTCCCCCAAAAACCCCAAAACAAAAAACTCATGTGGTGGCACCTGTGTACTTACGGAATCCTAGCATTTGGAGCACTGAAGCAGAAGGACCTCTGAGTTCAAGGCTAGCCAGGAATACATACTGAGACCCTGTTTATAAAAAAACAACAAACAACAATCCAAAGAAGTCTTTTTGATGTTTTGGATACTTTCTCCAAACTTGAATGCCAAAGGAAACATTTCAAGCCCAGAGAACAGCTTGCTAGAAATCTTACCTGTGCCCTTCCTTCACGACCCAAGGCCCACAGTTCTAGTCTTTCCTCGAGGTCCTCCAACTCATTCACCCAGCTGTGGTCTGATCAACTTTACTAAAGCCAAACTCCAACCAGGAAGAACCCTGGTCATAAATCTCTAACACGTTCTTGTGAACATAGGTGCGGTCACATGCATTTGAGTTTCTATTTTCAGGAACTGGTTTTCTTTGGATGTGTACCAGAAATGGAATTGCTGGGTCATGTGATAATTCTATATTTAACTTTCTGAGGAACTGCCGTTGAAGATTCCATGGCAGCTTTACCAGTGGATGTTTCTGAGACCTTATGACTTTTCTTTCTTTTCTTTTTCTTTTTTTTTTTTTTTTTTGAGATGGGGTCTTGTTAGGCCACTAAACTACTGAGGCTGGGCTCAAACTTTCAATCTTCCTGCCTCAGCCTCCTCAAATCCTTGGATTATAGGCATGCATCACCATGCCCAGCCAACTGCATGACCTTTAAACAACACTGTGTTAGTTATTGCTTCTTGGTATGTTTTTAACTGTTTATACAAGCCTCCTCTTTCCTGTTTTTGTTTGTTTGTTTTGTTTTGTACCAGGGATCGAACTCAGGACCATGAGCTTGCAACCACCACCGAGCTAAATCCCCGGCCCTCTGTCCTGTATTATGGGCTCCTGGAAGGTAAGGTCTATGTCACATTTTTGTTTGTCTCCTAGATCTCTAGTGCCTTTGTGTGCTAATGTTGTGCCTCACCGTTTGTTGGAGGACTGAATTTCTTTTCACGCTGACGTCCCACCAACAATACTCACCGGGAGTCACACACCTGCTCACCTCACCATGTTCCCACTCTTCATCTTGATGAATGGGGGTGTTGGGGGTCTGTGCCTAGATCCCCAATCCCCCAAAAGGGCGCACGGCAGAGGCCCAAAGGAATGAGACAGGGGCATGATCTTTAGGGCTGCAGGAGGGCTGAAATCCTCTGTAGAGCTCACAACTCTGCTGGCCAGCTGGCTGACTGACTCTGGGCAGCTGGATAGCAGTATTTAATCAGAACAAGCAAGAAGTTGAGTGGACAATGGAGGAAACCTGAGCAGGATCTTGGGAGGGGTTCAAGGGCGCCTCAGAACAACAGGTGATGCTAATTAAGGAAAACAACCCAGAAAGTCTCCAGGTGGCCTCAGTTGTGGCCTATCTTGCCTGTGAGGTGTCTCCTCATTCTAGTTCAATCATGTCCAGGCCATGCCACAGCCCTGCACATGTACTGAGCCTCAATGGTCTCCAACATGAGGCCTTTATGCAGGAAGTCAAGGAGAATCCCAGTGTTTATCTGCACCGAGATATCACCTGGCTGCACCACAGGCCTAGGTACATTGGGTAGCGATGCTGCTTTTCCAGCCATAGCTGCTGTGGCGTCAGAACAAACCCAGCCACTGACCAGTTCACAGGCGACATAAACCCAGAAGGCCTGAGAGGAGCTCCTGACCTTTGTCCCCAACCTCAGATGTCGCAGCTGCCTCCTACTCTCCCATCTCACTCTGGTACCCAACTCCAATTTAAAGGTGCTCTTGAAATCTCCATCTTTCCTCCCTGAGAAGAAAACAAGGATGAGTGGAAGATGGTTCCTCAGCATTCCTGGCCTCAGTACCTTTGGGTAGAAGACATCCAGCCAGCAGGCGGGTCCTTCTGTTTGCTTCTTCAGTTCTTCTCCCTGTAGCTCCTGTTCCTCTTTCTGCAGCTTAACATTTAACTTGGAAAGAAAAAAATAAAAGCAGCTACTTAGAATTTTGAGCAAATGTTAATCACCACCAGCAGTCTCAGTAATCTACTTTTAACATTTCTCCCGAGGTGGGCAAGGCTAATTTAGCTTGTCAGTGGAGGTCTGTCTGCTATTAACCTCTCCACCTTTTTGTCTTTCTCAAGTCTAGTTGCTGTAGCAGGGTTTAATTGGATTAGGGTTAGGGTTTCAGACATTTCAGATCTGGGACATTTATTAGATGAGACAATGGGAAATGCAAGGTATGGGTGGGTCATTAATTCGCTATCTGGCCCACAGGGGAGAATTCAGTCCAGAGTTAGCTGCACTTGGGAACAAGGGTGCCCCGATGGGATTGTCTTCAAGTCCCAACCTGCTCATTGCCCAAGAATCTGGGAGAGAAGAGTCTAGCCTTACTTGTGCTCTCTTCTTTTCTTTTCTTGGGAGGAGGGAAAAATCTTGGTGGCTTGCAGTAAGGCAGAAGCACTGTGCTGATGTGAAAAGTAGCAAGAGACCTTACTGCCATGCAGGAGGTTTAAAAAAATATATATCAACCAGCTTTTGGCATGAACTAACTCTGGAGGCTGCAGCATGCAGAGACGTTGGCCCCAAGGTTAAAAGAAATGGTGTTTCAAACCATAGGACCCTGGAGGACGTGATAGCTCAGGTAAGGAGGAGCCTGTAGGAAGGCATGAGTGCGGGAGGCAGATGATGGTCTGCTGACTTTGAATCAGGAAACGAGATGTTTGACAGGACCAGTGCCACACAGCTAGTGCACAGAGGCACCACAGGTACCCTCCCCAGGACACGAGTGGCAGCGATGGATGTAGTGCTGGCTGGCACCTTGTTCTAGGGGACACTCATCCTTTCCCATCCATAGTTGCCATGGTTATGCCAGGCATATGCCTAACCCCAACACATGATTAACTGAAGCTTTCCATCCTTTGGTCAAGTTGATTGCACCAGGAGTGGGCACTTGACTCAAGCTGCATCATAAAGTGCAAAGCTTGACCATGCTTCCTGCTGTGTGGGCCTGGGAAGCAGAGGCTGGCTTGCAGGGCAGAGAGAACAATGGAGCCAATGCAGACAGGAGCTGAGACGAGGGACTCAAAAAGGGGTTGGAGTTGCTATTTCTACCTATCACTGAGACACCACTAGAACCCCGTACAGGGGCCCGGGAGACAATAACCTCCCTTTAGTATTTAAGGGTGTTGGATTGGGTTTCTGTTGCTTTGAGTCAGAAGAGTTCTGAATAATACACGGGGGATTAGAGCCACGGATGTGAAAGTACTTTTGTTGTAAGTGCTTCATCAGATTTGGAACGCAAGCCTCCAGAGACTAAGCATCGCTCTCAGGATTGGAAGACGAGAGTAGGAAGGGTTTCTGAGACCCAGCCAAGGAAGCAGGCATGAGGATTTAAGCAAAGAAAACAAGTGTCAGGGAGGCACCACGGACAGGCAAGTGGCCAGCCGCCTTCCACTATGAGGCTGGGGATGGCAGGACGTTATTCGGTGGGGAAGGGACTGCAGACTGTGTTCCATTTGCCAAAGTCTGTTAGTATTTATCAAAGTAATGATTGCAACAACTCAGCAAAATGGAACAACCCAATTAAAGAGACAGGAGCAGTCATTTCTGCACAAAATATATATAAATGGCCAATAAGCACGTGGAAAGGGTCAGCATCACCAAGCTTCAGGGAGAGGAAAATTTAAATCACCTAAGGTCCTAAGGGCCTTTTGGGATGGCTACAAACACACAGAACATGCGTGCACACACGCACATGCAAGGGTTGGCAAGGATGTGGAGAAATGGAGGAGCTACGGTGAAAACAGGAGAGCAGGTCCACAAAAAACTAAAAGGAAAACCATCATAGGACCCAGCAATTCCCACTTGCAATCTGGACCCACACTTTCCTTCCGAGGGAATCCTATGGGCCTGAAGATTCCTTCTTAGCTGACATCAGTATTTGACACACAGCAAAATTTCAATAATAGTTGAAAACACGAATATAGGGGAGGCTGAGGTTTGTTAATAACAATATTAGAGATTAGTACAAAATTAAATTGAGGAATTCGTCCCACACTCATGTCTACTTTCTCCCATATATGAGTGGGTCTATGAATGGGAACAAATACCAGGCACTTGTGTGACTGTGAGTCTCATCATTTCTGCTCACAGATGCACTATGTTATTGTTTCCAAGAATAACCTTTTGCCAAGGCCTCTCCATCCCCGATACACACATACCAGATAATCCTGGAGCCTTCCTAGAATCACAGCAGGGAAACCCAGGAAGATGTTCCTGGCAAATGACCTTGTTGTTGTAAATTATCCTACTGTGGTCTGGATTCTCGTATGGCCCAAAATCAAGGAAATGGTGCTCAAAGGTGGAACCTCTTGATGGGTGATTAAGTCATAAGGGTGGAGCTCTTGTGAAAGGTATTTGTGCTCTCAAAACCAGGCCCAGGGAACTCCTTTGCCCTCTCTACCATGTGAGGACACAGCAGGTTATCTTGATTTTTGGCTTCTCAGTTTCTGAGACTGTGGGGAAAAAGTTCCCTACCCAGTCTATGGTATTTTGTAATAATGGCCTGAATGGACTAAGACATCCCCAGCAGAGGTGCAAGAGACCCTGTGACTGTGGCCAACATCTCACAGGGGTGATGTGGAGAAAATGACAGGCCTGGCCATCAATTTGGCCCTTAAAGGAATCAAAGGAAGGAGAGGGAGGGCTGCAGCCTTTGGGGTCTGCTGAGCACTTATTTCATGCCAGGCATTCAGCTGAAACCTGCACACTTAGTATAAATACAGGTTTCCCGTGACTATGGAGAGACAGCTAGTGCAACTTGAGAGCTGAGTTCTAAATTTAATTTAAATTTTAGAGCAGATACACTGTTCAGTTATTAGAGAATATTTAGGAACACTTGGAACTGACTTGGGTATGTGAATTTACTTCTTAATGATGAACCTTGAACCTTGTGAAATCTAAATACAAGGCAAGCTGGGCATGGTGTCCACACCTGTAATTTCAGCACGAGGGAGGCTGAGGCTAGAAGATCACCCTGAGTTCAAGGCCAACCCAAACTACAAAGTGAGACCCTATCCCCAAAACCAGAACCAACCAAACCAGCAATCCAAAAACATCCCCAAAATAAATCTGAGGCAAATATTTCCGGTGAGCATGTATTATCTAAATTGAGATGCACTATATATATAAACAAAACACATTTGGAAGATTGGTGTGAATAAAAGAATGTGTAATATCTCACAAAAAAAACACATCTCACTTTTGTATTGCATATACATTATAATAGTGGTTTTTTGGTTATATGTATTAGGTTAAGTAAAATATAGGATTAAAGTTAATATTGCATATTTCTTTTTATCCTTAAAGTTGTAGCCACTAGAAAATTAACTCCATGTATGGCTTGCACATTTCTATTGAACAGAGCTGTGTGTGACGCTGAATGCTTTAACATGATCTCATTTCGTTCCAGCAACGATGCCATGAAGGATGCATCCTTATTTTCACCACGTTTATACAGAGATGGCTCAGAGAGGGTTAGTAACTTATTGAAAATTGCATAGCCTGGTGGCGAGCTAGGGATGAAGCAGCCGTGGTCTGACTGCAGAGTTTGTAGTCACAGAACACTAATTACCCTTTTGGGGGCTGATGCCTGAGCATGCCCCTCTCTGCTGAAATCATGAAGGGTATTGTTAGGATGTTCGGCATGATGAAACAGCAAAATATGAGATAGAGAGACCTTTATTCCCAAGAACCTGGAGAGAAGTCCACAACCACAGACAGTCTGGCCTTCTCTAACCAGCACGTGCGGGTTAGGGTACTCATATAACCTCTGATGGGGCGGCGCCCAGGGCGGGCACAGGTAATGCACAGGTTACTGATTGGGGCTACTTTCAAGCCACTGGGAAAGGTGACTACAGTTTGGTCCTGCCCCTTGGTCCTGCCTCCCACCGCAGCTTTCCAGGGCACAACTCTTTCAGGTGTCACAGGGGTTTAGCTCAGGGGCACAAGTGCCTGCCTGGCAAGTGTGACGTCATGAGTTTGATCCCTGGTACAACAAAATAAAACACCAAAAACCACAATCTATGCTTTTTAGCAGTGTTTTTAAAAGGTGCTGTACATGTAGCATAAGCTTACGAACAGAACTGAGAAGTGTTATAAATGTACCACAATTCTGGTACTTCTGCTTTGGCATGTCTTAATGTATTACTCTCCTGGGAATCTCAAAAAATGGAAGATGAAGGCCAGAGGCTTCTGAGAGACCCAGGATCACAGTAAATCACTTGCCTCACTGCCTCGGGTGTGCCTTGGATGGGTCTTTGTCTTCGGTGTGACAGGTGATCCAGGAATTGAACCAGACAGGCTTGACACAATGGGGACTCCATGTGGACCGGGAGCAGGGCCACACTGCCACCTCGTGTGCCAGGCTGGTGCTGTTGATGAGTGGTCTGGAGGAATGCAGCATGACACAGAGGTAGGAGGGGAAGCGGGGATGAGGGAGACACACGCGATACTTCCCAGGCCACGGTTTTCTGAAAGGCTGCTGGGGAGTGGGGAAAGCAGTCGCTGCATCTGCTGCCTTCTGTTGCCCACTAAAAATCCCAATATGCTCTGCCTCTTGCCCTAAACTACTCGCCCCGGGGCCTGGCCTTGCGATTGCTTGACATGCTAGTGCACTGTGAGGGTGGGACCCTGGCTGGCGGTCCTGCTTGGATAGTTAGGGAGCCAAGAGGACTCGTAGGGAGCTCTGGTTCCACAAGGCAAGGGCTGGCAGAGGGCGGAAGGGAACTAAGTCAGCACCAGAAAGCACTGAAGTCCAATCCTGCCCAGCTGCCACTTTTGCCTGACGCTACTCTGAGCCCAGTTTAGGCTGCTGGGATGAAGCGGACTCACTGTGTCACTTGATCCAGTAGTCAATCAAATAATTAATTAAACATGATTCACAGAAATATTGAAATGAGAAGTCACAAGTACACAAAATAATGTGAAAGGGTGAGAGTCCCCTCGGCTAAGATGTGGGACCTTTAACCCAGCCTGATGAGGCACATTAAACATGGTGAAGTCACAGATGCCACTGTCACAGGCTTCAGGTGCCCTACCCTGTCTTCACTGACACTGCAAAAGCAGAGGAGAGACCAAACTGCCAGGATCCGCTTCTAGCCCTTCCAATATGTTTACTTATTAGTTACCTCTGGAGGATGCATTTGCAGGGCTGAGTGTGAGCAGTAGTGTCTAAAGTGAAGGGGACACCGTTAGAGCCACTAGGAAGACAGGCTGAGGGCGCTCTGCCCGCCGCTTCTGAGTGCTGTTACAAAAAACTCCTGCAATTAGATTTCACCACTAAGAAGTGCCTCTTCAAAACTGTAAAATAACAACAACAACAAAAACTATCTCTGGGAAAGTGACTTCTAGCGGTTCACACCCTAGTGGGAAATAAAGGCGCCTCGGTCTTCCTTTGTCCTGATACCTCTTAGAGAGAACAGACAGCATAGACCTGTTCGAGGGACAAACAGAAGGAGGCAGAGCTTATTATTAATAACATCTATCTTGGAAGGCACAGCCCAGGGGGAAAGCCTTGGGTGAGGTGTGAATGGGGTGGTGATGAGTGAGATTTGAGAAGGGACAGTGCTCTCTACAAGGAAGAGAAGGGTTCTAGAGACCAGTTTGTTTCTTTAGAAATTCCACCTGGAAGCAACATAGCCTGCAGTTGCTTTGCCATGTGTGAACGGTTAGAAAATAAAACTCCATGTATCTGGGTGAGTTCAGCAGGGGCAGAGACTACAAGAGGGACTGGGAAAATTTTTCAGCTCCTTGCTGCTGTGGGGGGGCACTCTTATCTAGCCTTTGCCCAAGAGGCCTCATGCATAATTGTAGCTTTTCTGCAGGAAAAGCAGGACAGCTGCTGCTAATTTAATTACGTCCAATTTGGGTGGTATTCATTGAGCCTTATGTGTAAGGCACCTTCTTAACAATGTCCCAGACACCCCCTCCAACACTCACCACCCACTTCCCCCTACGACAAATCTGACCGCAGGATTCCCAGGCTGGTTGGTGGGTAAGCCTCCAGGTGGCTGGGGAGGGAGGGCAGTGAAGCCAGCTGCTCTGACATTTTCTCTCCTCCTCATCCGGTTATGAGGCGGACACTTGGAGCTGCTAGCCACAGGGCTGCTCAGGAGACATAGGAGGGTGCATGATGGCATGGAAAGTCTTATTTCCAAACAGGCGAAGCCGGGCAGGCAGACGAAGGAGGATCTTCTGCTGTCGCTGTGATTTTGGTTTCCGCAGTAGCAGCCCTGAGAATTGCCTGCTTCCTTCCAGGGCAAGAAAGCGCTTTCATTTTGAAGCTCCCCTACCCAGTTGCATCAGGATCCCGGATTTCCTTTCCAGGGCCTGTGTGAGGAGGCCAAGCCCTGGCACTTGCTTTTCCAGGGTTCCCTCTTCTGAATGTGGACCGATGTCCTCCAAGCACCCCCTTTGGGTCTGGGGTGTCCTATGGTTCAGCAGTTTTATGACATTGTGGTTGGGGTCCCAGGGGGAGATGGGCAGAGTAGGGGGGACACCAGAAGCCTCCCAAGGCCCCAAAATACCTGGGGTTCTATTTGGGTGGAAAAATGCTACTCTACAAATGGCTCTGGAGAAGAGTCTGGAAGCAGTGAGGGAGTGTGGGGGAACTTACATTTCTTTTTTGAAAATAATGAAAATTATTCACTTCATCTGCCAAGAAGAAATTTTCCTCTAAAGGGAGAAGAGCCCTTTAAGCAACCTCCCTAATGCAGCTAGTGGGGAGACAGAAAGACAGATGACCTCTGTGCGATGACCGGAAACAGGCCAGGGTGAAGGCAGAGGCCAGGCAGTGTGGTGTTTTCTAAACCAGCAGCAAGGCCCGGGCTACAGGGTGCGTAACTGGTTAATGAATAATAAGGCCAAAATCGGATATTAACAGCAATTAGTTTCTGTGCAAGCACTGGGGAAAAGCGCTGCCAATAACCCCATTGGGCCTTAAACCAAAGCTATGTGAAATTAAACCAGTGTCTCAATTAAATGGGAATAAACATCGTCACATTAGTCCGTGCAAGGGCCTGCGGGGGAGCTGGCGGGGTAGGGGGGCAGTGAAGCCCCGGTGGACCTTCCCCGGGATCAGGTTTGGGGCCACCACCTGAGTCAGCGCCTTCCGTCCTGACCTGTGACCTCTGGGGGCTCTACAGGCCATGCATGACCTTGAACCAGGGCCTGGAGGTTATTTCAGGCTGCTCCACAGAGGCCTTGCAACACCAATACTGCACCCTGGAGGGCCCCACGGAGAGGAAGCGGCAGGGGTTTCCCTGCTTTATAAAGAGACCTGCTTTGGTCAGGGACTCGAGAGGACAGGGCCTTCCGCTGCTGCCTTCCAACCCACCAAGGCCCCACGCGGAGCGCGTTGTCTGCTCTGCAGATTAAGGATTTTTGTTGTTTTAGCTTTTGTGGAGAGTGTTGTGGGGGTGGGGAAGAGGGGTGTTTCCGGAAGCGTGTCTCCATGGCCTGGTCTGCGGTCAGACGCCCGCGCTCTGCCCAGGTCTCCTCTAAGGCACTTCGTCTGCTGGTGATGTCCAGAAAGTGCCAAGTGACTTCCCCAGTGGGGTGCTGGCCCACTGGCCAGGCGGGTGCGCAGCGTCCAGGCCGCGGCCTGCGCTGGCTTGCTCGGGAAGCGCCTACGCCTTTTCATTCGCATCCGGCCTACGCTTTGGCGCTGCCCGTTTCCCGAGCTGAGGACGAAGCGCCCCGCCCCGTCCCCACCCAGATCCTACCTCTGTAGGGTCCACCGTCCAGGGCCAAGTGGTTCCGGAGCGAAGCTCAGGGGACGCAGGTGCGCGGAGAAAAAAACGCGCAGACGCCCGGGTGTCCCTCCCGCCGGTGGCCCCGTGTGGCTGGAGCCCTGACTCCTCTGCACCCCTCACGCTTTAGGACTTTGGGGTGGGGCGCAAGCTGGAATGCGATGGAAACGAACTCGCATTCACGCGCGCCAAGCCTGTCCAAAGCCTTGGGAAAAGCTGGTGACCCCAATCTGGGGGGATGGGGTCCCAAGTGTACCTAGCTCTAGAAAGAAAATCAAAATGGAGAAAAGAGAAAGCCAGGGACCGTTTATCTTTGCCTTGCTATGTGTAGGAGTCTAGGTGCATGAGGGGAAAAGGAGAGGTTCGTGTGTGGTGGAAAGCGAATCCCTGGCTCCGGACACTGAAAACGCGACACAAGTAGCAAAATGAAGTCGTATTGCCTCCTGGGTCCCAGGTCTGTGTTTTGTCCTAGGTATATGCTCGAACAACAAATAGATTGCATTAGAATTGAAAATGACCCTCACTCCTACTTTAATTGAGGGCAGAAGCCCTTTGGGATGCGTCCCCGCGGTTTTATTTTGGGGCATCTGCCTCCTGGTTCAGGCCCTCATTTCAAGACAAAAGAAGGATCAGGAAGTGATAAGGTGAAGGTACTGGGGAAGAGTTGCTGACACTTCCTTTCCACCTGGAACATTCTTTGCTCAGTAGATCCGGCTCCTCCAGCCCCATCTGCTACCTAAAATTGGGGCATCAAGATCTCTTCTCTAGGCCTCTCTCACACCCCGAGGCCACACAGAGTGACGCTGTGCCATGGCCTCCAGTAAATCCACCTGAGGTCCTTTTTCCTCTAGGTCCACATCTGAGATGTCTTTAAGTTTGAAATGTTTTTTTTTTTTTCATTGACTAAGACTTGGCAAAAAACCCCCAATGAAAGAATTGTAGATGGGGCTTGGAAGTGGAAGAAAAAAAATCTTTATTAGATACCATTATTCTCATTGTGGATATTGATATCCTTCTCAATGTGAATCAGCCAGCCAAGGCTAGGTGCGCACGCACACACACACACACCACCAGCACTCCTCAGTCAGCTGGAGTTGACTCACGGGGCTCCAAAGCCACCCACAGAGCCAGTGAGGAAGGGAGGCTCCATCTGTCCCAGGGAAAACGCTTTGCAGCTGCCTCCAGAGCAAGAACTATGTGCTAAGGTTGGAGTGGGGGGTGGGCATTACATAAGTTCAATGAGGAAAGAAAATTTCCCTGTGGAGCATGGCTGGCCAGGCTTTGTGTGTGCGTGTGTGTGTCTAAGTATCTTCCTGTAAATATGAGCCAGTGGGAAAAATGTGGGTATGCATCTGTTGGAAGGCTCATGTCTCCCCTAAATGTCAATTTCTTGAGTTAAAGTTCCTGGCTGGGTCACAGAAGCTCCTCCCCCCTTTGATAACAATTAGGCTTTAGCGTAGTTTCTGATACCGGGTCAATTTTTTACCCCCCCAAACAGATCTGGGTTGTCTCTGGCAACGGAAAGATTAGCAATTTTCTCTTTGGCACAATCTATCCAGTGTTGGTCACAGGTACCTTGAGAAACACAGGTACTCCCACGCTGATGAGGACCAGTGATGAGGATGGGCAGTGTATCTGCGCCCAGGGGACCTTCCTAATGTACTTGGTCAGCGCACTGTCTCAATCCTGTCCTACATTTTCAACCATACAGTATCACCCTTTTGGCATTAGCCATAGGATGCAATTGGGAGGGCTCAAATAGACAGGAGAAAAGATGATGTTGAGGATGAATTATCTTCAAAGAGCAGAATCTTCAGGCTCTTTGCTTAGTTATTACTGGGCATAAATAGGCCCTGAATTTAGAGGAATGGAGGCAAATCTGGTTGACCTTTGCTGATCCTTCATTTGGTCAACACAGAAGGGACCTTGAAATTACATAGGGGGCAGAGGGCCATTAAAGCTCCACAAAAAACCACATTCTGTAATGAGGCCTGGTGGACACAGGCAAATAGTCATCAGTGCACACAGACCCAGCAAACCCACACCACTCCTGCTCTCTGGAACGGAGTTTATGCAAGGAATAAATACAAAACTTCATTCCTGCCAGAGTAGATTGTGCTGGAAACCCCAGTAGGCAGGCAGGTAGGTAGGGCTTGCCCATGGTGCCTGTGGGGAAAGCTCTTGGGGAGCAGCAGGTCAGGGTTCCACCTAAAAGATCAACTCATGGGGAGACTGTACCCCCAGGGCCCATCCGTGAGGGTACAGCAACATCTGAAGGAATTTTAGGGAAGCTATGATCTGTCAGGGACTTGCTAATGCAGACTTTTGTGGGGTGAGGGCATTAGAGGCTTAGAACTGCCTTCTCCATGACCGTGGTGGGGGTCAGAGGAGGCACCCCCAGAAAGGAACAGAGCATTAGCTGCTTTCCCCAGCCAGAAAGGGCAGAAGGCACCTAGGACAAGGGGGCCACTCGTGTCCAGGGATGTACATTTTAGAGCCTGCGGGTACTGTCACTTGGGATGATCCTTGCTAAGGCTCTGGCGAGAGCAGCTCTCTCTCCCTGTCCTGCTGCCAAGATTGCCTTCTGGGACTCGGGGGCAGTGTAGCCAGCACTGCAGTCCCATGATGCATACTGCAGCCTTTCCTCTGCAGGGGCAAGGAGGAGGATGGTGTGCATTTCTTAGGCCCAGAGAAGGTTCTGGAGGTACTTAGGTAGGGTGCGGCACACTTAGTCTGACTCCAAGCACTCTCTTAGGAGGGCCAAGAGAACTTAAGATGTAATAATTGCACAAAGACAGTCACATCCATCGGCATTCAATGAATACCTGTGATGACAAGCCAGCAGGGGTCCTGACCCATGGTGTCATGAAATACTAGTTTACTTACTTGGGCTAGACTGAGGCTTTGGAGAGGAGACCTTCAACAAGCTTTTATGGACACTCGGTTAGGCCTCAATTACCGTTATCAGGAATCAAATTAAACTCCTAGGCATCCGCTGTGGCCCCGGCCTTGCAGACAGCCCTTGGCCACATTTTGAGGGGGTTGGGGGGGCCAACAGCATGCTGGCTTCCTGGGTCTTGGCCTCCTTTCCCTGCCCTTCCCTCTACTATGGGGACCTACCCCTCCTCCATTCTCTCCACCTGGAAATTAATGAGTTCAGGTCCTGCCGCTTGGCCTTTCATGCTGGCTGGGGATGGGATGAGATTGTGAAGGGGTCTGCAGAACCAGCTGCAGCTTGGGGGCTGCAGTGGGAGCAAAGCTGGAATTGGGAATCAGGGTCTTCAAGATGAGGGGAGCTTAACCCTTTCCGTGCCCTGACAGCCTCTTTCAAAACAAGTCTTTCCTCAGACCCCTACCCGTACACATGCTGTTTTTCCTTCTGTTTAGAGTCTAGAAGGACTGCAACCCTCCTTTTGGTAGGTGTGTGTTATCGCACCTCTCCCCTGCACTGTAGCTCCTGGATATGTGCCTGGAACCGCAGAAACAGCGGCAGGATGGGTGGGAGGGCTCTTCGGAGCCCTGGGCTGCTGGGCTTTCAGCCCTGAGGCAGCTTGTGAAACCGCCAGGAGCTTATTCCTTCTCGTCAGCAGAGCCCAGTGCGGTCCTTAGGGTTGTCAGGTACCCACAGCCCTACAGCAAAGGGTGACGAACAGCTTCCCCTGCCTCGCAAATAATCCCCACCCCAAACCTCAAGCAGAACACAATTGATTGCAGCCCAGGCCCTGGGGCAGTCTGCCAGTCTCCTGAATGTCAAATTATTATTATTATTATTATTATTTTAAAGGCAAACTAAAGGCTAAATCCAGAACAAAAACATGGCCACAGATAAAGGTGCCCATCCACGTTCTAGGCTCAGGAGCCCAGAGAGAAACAGCACAGCAGCCTTGGCGAAGGCTCGCCCACACCCCCTCCCACCCCATCTGTACTAGCACAGGTCTGTCTGTGACCCGATCTGCTTTCCTCCCTGGTGCCTGCGCTCTCCAAACCCTTCTCCGTGCTGAGCCACACACCTCCCCGCCCCAGGCTCAGGTCCAGGTGTGGTGCAGGGCCACCAGGTGGGCAAGCCCGGCCGGCTCGGCGGCTCCTTCCTTCCTCGGCGGCTCCTTCCTTCCTCGGTGGGCGTTCGGCCCGTGACGCTCAGCCAGCCCCATTCTTGGCATTCACCGCGTGCCTTAATTGTATGGACATTTAAATCAAGGTCCGCTGTGAACACGGAGAGAGAGGCCTTTCTCCTGAGGAAGGAAGGGAAGGAGGAAGGAAAGGCAGACGAAAGAAAGGGAGGGGGCGGGGAGAGTCGGAGTGAGGGAAGGAGGAAAGAGGAATAAAAAGCCGCGCCAGTGCGTGCGCGCTGACAGCCGGAGGGGTGGGGGCGGGGAGCGCCGGCAGGAAAGGACCGCAGCATCCTCCCTACCGCAGCTCCCCCAATCGCTCAGACAATGAGATAACGGCGACGTCTTCCAAAGGCTCTTTGTTCTCCCGCATCCAGGCCTTTTCCTGCAAAGCGGAGGGGTGGGGGGTTGGGGGTGTGGGTGCCTCCCCCGTGTTAATTACCCCAGCTCCCCGTGCTACACCTCCTCTGCGCAGCTCTAGACAATGAAAAAACAACATCCACCCCACCTCTCCCGGCGCGCAGAGAACCCTGCCCACCCATTTCGGCTTGGAGGAGGACTCCGAGGGGGGTCAGGAGGGATAAGAGGAGAGCAGGGGACCAGGAGGGCAGCAGGGGAGCATCGGAGGCTGCCGAGTAGGGCACAGGACCGCCGCCTTTACCTGAATGGCCGAGTCCAGGCGCAGCCGGGCGGGCGGTCGTGCCGCAGGGGCGAGCTGCCTGGGTCCGGGGCCAGGGTCTGGGGACTCGGCCTCCTCGCCGATGCAGTCCTCTCACTCAGGTCCCAAGTGGTGGAGGGAAAAAGGAAAAGAGGGAGAAAAAAACCCGTAAGAGCGAGGCCCATCTGGCTCCTCATCAGCTTTGTCAAGTCTTGCATACGCTAAAATGCTAATGACCTAGATAGCTCATGCAAAATGTAGCAGGGAGGGAGGGAGCGAGCGAGCGAGGTGGGAGGGAGGAAGAGCGAGATGAAGGGGGGGCGAGGGAGGGGGAGACCGAGGGGGAGGGAGAGGAAAAGGGAGGGGGAAGGGAAGGGGAGCGAGAGAGGCACCCCTACATTCTCTCCACCCCACCCTTGCTGCCAATGGGCTTTACCGGGCAAAAGGTGGGCGTAGATTTCAAAGGTCACCGGTATAAAATGTGGCTGGATCCCAGAGTTTAAAAAAAAGGGAGCGGAGGAGAGTCCCCAGAACCAAAGGGACAATAAGACGTTCCTGGAAGCCCCCATCACCCTTTCCCTCCTCTGCCTCTCCACTGTTTACACACAAATCCAGCGGCCACCTCCTTTTGCGCGGAGAGGGACACGGCAGTTTCTCATGGGCAGGTCTTCGCCGTGGACACCCAGATTCCCATCCCCGGCGAGCCTCGGCCCCCCCTGGATCGCCACCCTCCTCCTGCTGGCCCGTCCCACTCATCTCTGCCTCGCCCACCCAGCCCTGAGCCCCGCACGGCAGCCGCAGCAGCGTCCGGCTGCTTCTCTTTTCAAAGCTTTCGGGTCCCCGCTCCCCTTTTCCAGTACCCACCTCTGAAGAAGGCGAAGCCGGGGGGCCGGAAAGCCGAGTTAGATCCTCCCGAATCACCCTCCATTCGACTACTCCTCCAGAAAAAAACAACAACCCCAACCCTTGCTCTAACCCTGGCACTTAAAGCTATGTCAGAAAGATCAAGAAAATTCATCCCGAATACCCTGAGATCCGCGGCGCGCACCGCGGGCGTTGCTGGGCGGCGGAGATCGCTCCTGTCCGTGTCTGGAGCTATGGCTCCAGCGCGTCGCTTCTCGCCCGAGAACCCACGCTGCTTTGTTCCGGCGTCCACCCAAGGTCTTCATCTGTTTTTTTTTTTTTTTCCTCCTTTTTAAGAGACTGTGGTTCGTAGCAGCATCTCAGCCAGCCCACCAAAGGCGGTGAATCTACTGGAATAAAAGGGATGGAGAGAATGATATACATGCAGATGGACGAGGGAGGAACGCGGAGGCAGAGCCCGCATCCAAGAAGTGTTGCCGGGGCCAAGCCCAAATCACTCCCTTGCCCGGAGAAGGGCCAAGCCCGCAGAGCAGGCGCTGGTGGTCGCCCCACCTGGCAGGAGGAAATGATAACCAAGAGAAGGGGCATCGCGGTGATGATCATGATTAAAAAAAAAAATTCACTCGCCCTTTGGTGAACCAGAGCATGCGTGCAGCGGGAACCCGGGGGAAGGATGCGAGCGCAAGAGGCAAAGGTTGTGGAGGCAGCGCTCTCAGATGATAATAACGCGCAGCGAAGTTGCGGTGCAGCCTGGAAATCCAGCCCTGCGCGTGAACTCGCGTCGAGTGCGGATTGCAGGGGATGGGAGAGGAGGGGGAGGGGAGGAGAGCGAGGAGGAGGGAACTGGAGGGGGTGAGAGAGGAAGGCAGAAAGGAACGGGAGAGAATTTGGAACCTTTTTTCCCCTGTATCTTACCAAGCCCCGATCTCGGTCCTAGTCCTCGTTGGGTGAGGTCGATCCCCCCCCTTTTTTTAAAATTATTATTCCTTTAACGGATTATTCAGCTGAGAGGAGCCACATCTGCTGACGGTTCCGAAACAAGAGGATTAGGAGCCCGAGCGCAGAGCCCGGCCCGCAGCCCCCACCCCCTCTGCACCAGCGCACGTCATTCTCGCTGCCCCCGGCACCTCCCTCTCTCTCCTTCGTGCTTGGGAGAGCTGTGCCAAGGAAAATGCGGATTTGGGGAAAGTGAGAAATGGGAGCGCTCGGAAGAGCGGGAAAGCCAAGGCCGGAGGTGGCGATTCGCACCCCCTCCCCCCCGCACGCGCTTCCGTTTATCCGTTTCCATCCCGGGAGCAGGGGGCGCCTTCCCCGCGCGCGCCCCACGCGCAGCATCTGCAGTGCTCCGTGCTCGCCATCCGCCCCCTTCTTGCCACCCTGGAGGCTCCAGGCCTGGGCAGGGCCCTCCTGGCGCTCAGGGCGTCAAATCTACACCTGTCCCCCCCTCTCCCTGGCCCCTTCCTCCTTCGCCCCAGTGGTCGCCGCGCCGCGGTTGGTCCACGCCGCGGGCCTCGCGCTACGGCACACGGAGAGTGGGGGAGGGTCCCGGGCAGCCGCATGCCGCCTGCTCCTCGCCCAGGGCCGGGGTTCCCACGGGCCGCGGCGCAGACGAGGCGCGGGCGGGTGGGTTTGGGGGGCACTGCGGCGGATGCTGTTGACATCACTGCGGAGAGCGCGCGGCTGCCGGGACGCTGCGGCGACCCTAGCGAGCGCGGGTGCAGCCTCCCCCCTTTCCCCGCCCTGGGCTGCCGTCTGGGCGGGACGGCGGCTGGGGGTGGGGAGAAAGGTGTGTAGAGGGGGAGAAAGGCTCACCCCCACCCCAGCAGTCAAGGTGAACGTGAAGGAGAGCAGGCGCGCGTGCCCGCGCCTCTGGCTGCGCACGCGCCCCGCCCCTCCTCGCGCCCTCCGGCCTGCGCGCGCCCGCCTGGGCCAGATGGACATAGGAGATTAGAGAGGCCCAGAAGTGCGTATCCCCGTCGGGCTACCAGTCCTGTGGACTTGTGGACACACCTCGGGGAGGCGCTTTTATTGTGGTGCTTGTGGGTGTCTTTTTCCGAGCGCTTTAGGGAAAGGACTCAGAATCCGCTCCAAAGCGCAAAACCCAGTGACCGGCGACCCCCTGCCTGCCCCTGCAATACCCCACCCCCACCCCGCACACCGGAGGAGAGATCTTCACCGTCTCTCCAAAGGGATATTTAGGCACACACACAGCCCATCTGCTTTCCCCACTGGGCCTCTCTGTCTCTCTCTGTCTCTCTTCCCTTCCTTCTTTCTTTTTTGTAAGTTAAAAAAAAAATTCCAAAGTGTTTCTTAGGCAGCTCCGGATACAGGACAGAAAGTGATGCGAGAACAGGCCCGGGCAGCTCAGAGCAGCTCTCCTGAAATCACGCTGCCCGAGCGCACGGCTGGAAGGTTCCGGAGGCCGCAGAGGCGCCTGCGAGCCAGAATGTGCCCAACGGGTGGCAGCCCCAGGCGCTGCCCTTCTCGCTTCAAGGCCACCTCGGTTCTACTCCATTACTGTGTGTCTGCCTCAAACGAATAGCAAGCTCAGACCTCTCGGCGCTGGCTTTTTGCTCCAACAATGCACGGCTAGACCGCTTTCGAGCTTAGAAAATAAGCAGTTTTTCTAAATTCCAAGAAGCGGAAAGCTGTATGGGGGTTGTGTGTGAAACATCCACGCATAGATGTTTCATGTAAGGCTGTAGCTAGTTGGAAAAAAGCCATCTCTCTGGAGGAAAAGTTAAATCATTGCAATAACGTTCCCCTTCAACTAAAATACTTTTCTGATGGAAAAACTCTGTTGGTGGCGCCTTGGCTCAAGACTGCCACCATTTTGGGCAGGGTTTTAGATTCACCACTGTTTCATTTACTAAGAATTCCAGGTAGTTTCTGAACCCCTGCTACCTGGAAGGATAGGGCTAGAGACAGGCGTCTCCGCTGGTCTCTCCTCAAGGTCAGACACGAGAGGGACGGAGGGCTGTTGCCCTCTGCTCGCCGTGGCTTGCGGGCCTGGTTTTGTTTAGCTGTAGGACGGTTTCAATGCGGTCCCTCCAGCGCCGTTCCTGCAATGCAGGATCCGCGCGCTCTCGTCTTGCGGCAGCGGGGGAGGGGAGCAGAGCGATGGTTTTGTAACAGGCTCCGCAGGCCGGAGTGGGAACGCCTTAAATGATGAGCCCGGGTTAAAAAAGAAAGGGGAGGGGGGTGAATAAAAGCAGCTGATGCTGAATTAATAGTTAGCGCATACCCCTGGGGCTTTCTCCGACCAGGGGGTGAGGAGTCCTTTCCCCTCCCCCAGCTCCGGATCTCCTGTTTTTAACTCGTCTGATCGGATGCTGCTGGGACGTTTGTGATGGCTTCTTAAAACCTAAACCCATGGGCTTAAGAGCTGTCTATGCTCCCGATCAAACTCACCCCAAATACTAACACGCTAAGAAATTACATTGTAAAACCTCCCCAAATCCGATTGACTGGGCTGTTTGAGGCCCATATGGCTGGACAGCTGTACAGCTCCACTAAAAAGACCATTGCCCCTCGGATGGGATAAAGCGGCACTTCCCTAGAGAGCTCAGACATGACCTAAGTATTAGCTTAGCCTGGGGTGAAGACTGAGTTAAATCTCTCTCTTCTTGGAGGTTAAAATAAAGACAACAACAAAAATCGAAAGAGGTGCCCTTCTGAATTCACTGTGAATTGCATGCCGCCTGCTGGTCCCACCAAAGCCAGGTAGGAAGAGCAGAGAAATAAACTCTTGCGCTTAGGAGGAGCAAGACCTGAGTCAGGCAGACCGAAGAGATAGGCGACTGGAAAGAAATATATTATTTGCCAAGCATACCATGTGTGGGTGACATTTGTGGCTCCCTGTTCAGAGAAGCAGGGCTCTGACCCTGGCCAGTGCTTCGGTGTCAACAGTAGAGAACATCCATTGGAGCGCAATTTCCACAGTGAGAAGATAAAGCTGTGCTTTAAAAGGGAAAACCCATTATGAAATGCAGCCGGATTTAATTTTTAATATGATGGCGGATCCTCTAACGCATTCTTTGCTGGTGTTTGCATTCAGGAGAAGTGGTTCCTCCTGTGGCAGAAATCAAAATAACATTCTGCAGGACGTGGAAGCGGGCTCCTCCATTCTAAAGGTGTCCTGAAATAGAACATTCTATCACCTTCCAGTTGCAGAATACGAAACTCCAGTCCCAGTGAAATATACAGCCAAATAAAAACCAGTCTTGTTCTACTTATCTGCGTGTATGCATACTCGCTTGCTCTTTAGGCCTTCATAATAAATGTTTTAAAATTAAGGGAGAGAGACAGAAGAGATAGTAAAAGAGAGATGGGGCAGTGGTGGGTGGAGGGGAGCTTTATCCGTCAATCTGAACAGTGAAAATACTGGCTAGATACACAGCCTCTTTCGCCCAGTGACACTGTTTTGGAAAATTATTTCAATAGTGAAACTACCTCTTTTGAAAGCTTTATATAGATGCAGAAGCGTTTTTGGGTTCTCTGAATGTCAGTTCAGTACACATCTTTGGAAATAACTGCAGAGAGTGCTGCAGATATTATGTTTTTCCGGAAAAAAAAAAAAACCAAACGATTTTGGAGGTGTTACTTGAACGGTGCTGCTGCTGCTGGAGTCAGAAACTGCTTGGTCTCCCTCCTAAACAGGGAAGATTAAGGCCCAGCGAGATGGAAACCTGGCTTCCAGGCACCGTGTAGATGTTCTGTAGCAAATTCACAGGGAAAGTTAACAAACCTGGGTCTCTTCCTTTCTTGCTGTGTATTTTTTCCCCACATCCTATTTGAACTTTAAAAGTTTTCTTATGGCTTTGGCACATAAAAGAATAGCCTAAGGTACCTATTTTTTGACAATAATTTATGATATATTTTTAAATAACTAGAAGAGTCTGAAGGTTCCCAACACATAGAAATAATAAATTGTTGAGGACATAGAAGTGCTAATTACCCAGATGTGATCCCTGCGTATTGTATACATACATGTGTCAGATCATCATTCTGTTCCCAATAAATATGTGAAATTATGTATCAATTAAAAATAAAAATGTGTACTACAGGGGAAAAAGAAATAGCTTACCCTACTAAGTAACCTGACTTGGAGGTTAGCTTGGATTGAATTTTGAAATTCAAATTTTTCTACTTAAATTTCTTTACTTGCAACACCAATTCAGAGCCTTTTTAGGAAAACATACCTAGCAAGCCTTGTGTGGCCTCAGGGCTTAGGAAGGGAGTCTCAAGAAGTGTTAGAGCCTTTGACCAAGTGAATTAAGTGCCACGATATATCCCCAAAATAATCATGTGAAAGCTGTCACATGAGAAGGGATGAGACACATGGGTAAGGTCTCCAATCCCAATTCAGCCTATTGGGTGGCAGTCATCATGTCAATTTCTTTTGTTTCTGTGTTATTTAATAAATTAGTCATATTGTGTTAGAGGAAGAATCTTTTAAAAAATCTGGTAGAAACTGCTTGAGGCCTGAAAAGTTAACCAGGGAAAGCTTACTGGAAACTAGTGTCTGTAAACGACCTTCATCTGAAAGTATGACCCTCTTTATTTCTGATTACTCTCAGGGTCAGGTAGTGGTTCCTTTAGCAGGAGAAAGCATCTTCCTGTTCCCTCTGGGCTGCTCCCGCACAGCGTAACTGCTGCCTCCTGTGTCTACACGTAAGCAGATTCAACCTGAGCAGAGAGCAGATTTACAAGCCCCCCTCCCAGCCTGACCTAGATTGCGGATGAAGGCTAATGATTCATTTGCAATGCTTATGATGGGCATCCACTGCAGGCTTCCCCTCCCCCTCTCGTTCTGAAAGCAACCCTGTACTTTTATCATCTGATATTACTGCAAGTAAATATTTTTGTTCAATTGCTACGTGGGGCATGAGGCTATTTCCTAATGAATTATCTGCCCCAGGGAGAAGAACTATAACTCACCAGTGCTTCAGGCAGTTTTTAGCATATGTCAGATTGTGTTGGCATTGGAGAGCTGGGACTGTTTTTTGGTGCAGGCAAACTCTGATTTTTCTTCTCGTCTTTGTGCAGTTATACAATTCAACATACCTTTATGAGGAGAAGAACCATGTCTGTTTTTAACACATTCATGACGGGGCCGTGATCTGTGTGTCTTGCTGCAGTGTGGTCTCCACATGCATGACTGTCCCCGGAAGACTGTCCCACTTCTTCGCCCAGCAGTACAAGCCAGCCAGTGGGACAGTCATGCATGGACCACCGGTGGTACAAACCGGCGGGAAAGTGTTAAAAGTCTGCCAGGAGCAGGAAAACTGCTCCTATACATACAGGAGGAGGCCAGAGGGAGGATCTAATGATCAAATCCACGTGCTAGATATTGTTTTAACGCACACTGGACAAGGCTTTCTTTGAAATTCAAACCTGAGGCAGCCACTGAGCAAGGTCAATTCTATAATCAGTGCATCACGCTCAGAAAAAAAATGGCCCTGCGTGATAACGAGGTACCAATTGGTGTGTTCATTAAATATACAGATTTGAAGCGGAATTAGTAGAAATGACTGAAATGGAAATCTTGTCAATCATAAGGGAGACAGCTGACAAGTTAGACGGGAAAAAAAGAAGCCTCGAATGTGATTCATATCTTGTAGGATTGTGTCTGAGGATGATTTAAATAAATTTGGACATTAGGTGGTGACAAGACGAAAATGAAAAATAGCATTCAATTGGGCAAAAAGACCATATGAGGCCTGGGGGATTATTTAAAAAAAATTTTTTTTAAAGGAGCAGGGGAAAAGAGAGGAGTGGATCATTGGGAAGATAGCTTGTTTGTAATGAATGAATGAATAGATGAAATCTAGAATATTTATTTCCCAGTAGCCAGCACTCAGGAGACATTTAACTATTGTTCATAAAATAAAGTCAGTGTCCCCTCTGCATTCAGCAGCATCAAACAGATTATCTGCATATATAACACTGCTGGGAGGGTGTGTGCAAAGAATCACAGGCTGAAAGTACAGTGTGGGGAATGTGGGCTTCCTTTCAATTTTGGATTTTCAAATGCAGTCAGTGGGCATTTCAACACACTGCACAGAAAACAAAGGAGGCCATGGCTTGGCAGCCCTGAGCCACGCACAGTGCTAGTTATGGGTTTTTGTGCATGATCTACAATCTCCCAGCTGTGACAACCCCACTGTACAAAGAGGCGGCTGTTTTTGCAGAGTGGTTAAATGACTTTATCAAGTGCAAACTGGAATTGGAATCCAGGTCTGGCCAGTTCCTGCAACTCCAAGCTGCTGTCTTCTAGAAGGAACACGAATAGTGTTATTATATAATGTAAAGCTGATATTAAAAAGAAAAACAAACAGTAAGTGTTTGTCCTGCCGCATGTACCCAGTCGAAGCAAGCAGGGCAAAGCTGACAGCAGATGAAAAACACCACTTAAGATCGTTTTTCCTGCTCAACTGTGTTGTACACTATGCAAATATGATTGCAAAAGTGGGGCATTATCAACACTTTCATGCTAGTTATCTTTCAAAGATGATACTCAGAGTAATCAACATAAACTTCATATACTGTATCCTAAATAATAAAAATGTTGGCTTGCATCATCCTGACATCTTTGGTATGACCCGGAAAGCCGATCGGAATGATATATAGTGATAATAACATTCTGCATTTAAACAGCATCTTAACAACATTCATAGCATTTCACCACCTGGGGTGGGGAAGGGGAGGGGTGTCAGCAAATTGAGAATTTAGTAGCCAGTTTGGGTTAGAATACCCGGGGAAATTCTGGCCCTGCAAGCTGTAAATCAAGATATACTTCACTTCTTTCTGGGTAGGTTCCCCAAAAGCAGGACTGATAAGGCAAGATACCCCAAAAGGCAGGGCTGACAAGGCAAGACACTGCTTGGCAGTGATGCCCCCTGTTTTTTGGGTTTTTTTTTTTTTTTTTTTTTTGGTGTCTTGGCCTGACACCACAAGCTGATGCAATATAATGCCAAATGAAAATGAATCAGTGATAGAAAAGATATGTGGTAATAAAAAGTAATGAAGGATGGGGATTTTATTTTTATGGGGTTTGCTTCTCTGTTTAATATGTATCATTTTTATTTTTTATTTTTTGGGTGCTGGAGATGGAATTCAGGGCCTTGAGCGTGCTAAGCACACACTACCAGTGAACTAAAGCCTGGTCTATATTTTTAATTTATCACTCTCTTTTTTTTTTTTTTGTACTGGGGCTCAAACTCAAGACCTTGTGCTTGCCAGGCAGGTGCTTATGCCACTGAGCTAAATCTCCAGCCCTATATTTTTAAATTTATACCCAGGACAGGGTAAGATGATATGTTACTCGGAATCCTTTGCTAGTCATATGCCAGCAACCTCAGTATTTACCAAGAGTCTCCAGTCTAATAAAGGAACCAGCGCTGTACCAAACTGCCGTGTGGTGTGGGGCCACCATTTGGGGAGGTGAGAGGCCCAGGTTTTAGCTCTAGGTTTGCTACAGACCTTGGACTGTCCTTGGACAGTCCCTTTCCCCTGGAGGTTTGATCCGCCTCACAGATCCAGGGAGGCGGAAGCTGCTGGCCGCTTCGTGGGCTCCAGTCTTTCTCTTTGCTTTCTTATCCGCCCCTCCTTTGCGAGCAGCGTCCTGATTTCTCACGGAATCTGCTCGCAGGGCAGGATCTCCACTCAGCAACTGGCACCTCGTGATGATGTCTGTTCTCTTAAGGGGATTTTGAAAAGGCCCAAACAAGACAGAGGGCAGCTCCCCCGCACTTTGGGAAAGGTGCTGCCTCTCCCGTGGCTCCTGCCCTCCTCCACCCTAGGCAGTTCCCTAGAGGGTAACACAAATGGGCCTCGGAGCCAGTCGGTTGCTAGCGACACGCCAGCTCTAGCACCTACCTCCTTGGCGACTTTGGGAGTTTTTCGTATGCAGTATGGGGACAGTGGTCATGCTGACAGCATAGGACTATTGTTTACTGCAAAAACACCGGAGATTTGGTGCTTCTACCCTTCTGCCTTCTCTCCAAAAGATGGGTCAAGATGAACCCTAAAGACCACTGGTCCTCATTCTCCCCTCCCCTAGAACCCAGAAGGCCGGGGAGCCAGCAGGTGAACTTCGTGCCATGCTCTATCTCCCACCCCTGTTGGCCCAGTCTGAGCAGCAGAGGCTGGGAAAGGCCATGTCACAAGGTACCCAGCAGGCGATCTGATCTGAACAGGCATCACAAAACCAGCCCATGAGCACATAAAGAAGTAGGGAGCTGGGTAGCTTCTGGCTCATCTTGGGATGCAGGGTTGAGGGTTTCAGAGATGCCCACAAAGGTTAAGCTCCAAGAGCTGGGGGCCGTTGTCTCCCCAGCTGACCACCAGTCATAACCCCATTGGGTGTAGGGTGCTCGGAGAATTTAGAGCTGGAAGATGAGGCAGTTGAATCCTGGAGGATTAATTAGGTCACAGAATTATTTATTGGGTGGCTGGAAATCAAAGACAAACAATCCATAGGGTTGCTTGGGCAAGCAGAGGCCAGGCCAATGAGGAGAAGGAGGATTTTATATCAGGGAGACTTGGTCACTTGCTTTTTCACTCCACTCCAGCCCAGCCCTGTCGAATCCCAAACTTACAGGTTCCTTGTAGAAGGAGAACAGTTACAACTACCTTAGAACAGGTCAGGGACATAGCTCAGTGACAAAGCACTCAAGGTCTTGAGTTCAATTCCTGGTACCAAAACAAACAAACAAACAAACAAACAATCTTACAGACTTGTCAGGATGAAGTTACACAATAGACCAAACACTTAAGAGAGGGCCATGGCATAGTAAGTACTCAATAAATACTAGCTAAAGACCTTTTTACCTAAAGTGGGGAAGAGGAGGAAAAAGAAAGAAGAGAAGCCACCACAAGGCAAGGCTGTTAGTGTAATTGGCTGTGCTGTTGGTGAAAATCAGAGAACCGCCCCAAAGCTGGGAGAGCCATGGTTCAGCAGAGGAGGTCAATAGTAACTTCATTTTCCAAGGATCTAGGGAACTCTGTTTGAGAGACCTGATTCTCAAAGTCTGTTTTTAAGGAAGTGACACAATATCTATTTTATCATCGATTTGTTTCTGGCACAGTGGATTAGCACAAAGCATGACAAGCAGAGAAACCGAAAAATTTGACTGCAGATGCCTGGCAGAGACAAGATGAAATTAAGGACGTGCTTGATGTGATGGGACAATACTAACCAAGGAGGAGAAACTTCCAGTTTTTAATATCCCATGGAAGAAAACCTAATAACTATCCTGATGAAACTTCTTAAATAAAAGCACCAAGATCCTTTTTTCTGCCAGTAAGAAAGCTAAAACCTTTCTGGAAATGGATACCTAAACATTTTAGAGAAGATATAAGAACATTCTTTTCATTACATAGTAGAGCTTGAAGGAAATAAGTATAGCATACCCAGAAATAAAATATAATTATCTGCTGTTTATAAGAAGTATAGTACATCAAAAATAGGAAACAAAAAGGATGGGAAAAGCAATGATAGTAAAATACAAACCAAAATAAAATTGGTGTTTCTTATTAATGTAGATATAATAGTCTAGGAGACAAAAAACCACATTATTGGTGATAAAAATGATCTGTACAGGGCCAAGGATTTAGCTCAGCAATGTAAGTGCCTGCCTGGCAAAGCTCAAGGCTGTGAGTTTGATCCCCAGTACCAAAAAAAGAAAAAAGAAAAAAAAAAGATCTGTACATAAAAGACAATAGAAAAGGAACTGAGTGCAAGAAAAATTGTAAACTTGTACAGTGTTAGAAATAGCTTTAAAATATAAAAGTGAGGAAAAAAAGGAACTTTGGGAGCAAATGCCACACTGAAAATGAAAAAAATTTCCATGTCTGTTTTCTCTTAATTTGTTTTAAAAATTGCACTTTTGGAGGCTGAGGCGAGAGGATCACGCCCAGCCTTGGCAACTAAGGGACTTAAGGAAATCCTGCCTCCAAAAAAAGAAAAGAAAAAGGTCTGGGGTTATAGCTTAGTGTGAAGGCTGTGGGTGCCACAGAAACAAAAAACAAAACAAAACAAAACAAAACAAAACTATAAGGTAAAGGGAAAAAAAAAAAGGAAAGGCTATGGAATATTGGAACAACATACTGGTCAAATTTGCTTTCACAGACAAGTTTGGGGCCGGGGATTTAGCTCAGTGGCATAAGCACCTGCCTGGCAAGCATGAGGTTGTGAGTTTGATCCCAGGTACCAAAAACCAAATGACAACAACAACAACAAAAAACCCAGACAAGTTTGGAAAAATCTCTTATCAGTACTCACAAAAATCACATTTTTAGGTACACATGGGACATTTATAAAACTCAATTGTATCCTAACCACAAAAGAAAGCTCAGATGCAGATGACGTCATATATACTGTGTTGTTTGACAGCAACATAATTTAGTTGGAATTACCAGCCCCCTGCCAAAAAAAAAAAAAAACACCACACACATTTCCCTCCATACATTTTGGGAAGAAAAGCATTTTTAATAACTTGTTAGTTCAAAAAGAAATAATGTTCTAATAATTAAAACGTTGTGTATCAGCTGGGCATGATGGCACATGTCTGTAATCCCAACACTCTGGGAGGCTGAGGCAGGAGGACTGTGGAATTTAAGTTCAGCCTTAGGCAACCCAGTGGTTTAGCAGTCTCCGTTTCACAAAAGGGTGGGGATGTATCTCGCTGAAAGGCCCTCTCCTCAATAAAGCTCAAAACTAAACCACACAAGAAAACAACTACATATCACAACACTGTCATGCAGTTATAATGATACTTACGGGCAACCATAGCGTTCAGAGACTGATGTTAGTAGAGAAGGAAGGCCGAAGGTTAGAAAGCTAAGTGTCTAACAGAAGAAGTTACAAGGAAAAATAGGATAAGAGTGAAGAAAGGAGGAATGAAGACAAAGCTGGGCAGGTAGAGGATGGTGGGCTGGGCTATGGTGCCACCCAGCCCAGGGCCAGGACTGTTTCCTTGATGAGGTGGAGCCTTCAGCAAACTTCAGTCCCCCAAGGGCCCTGGCTGTGAAGCCAAGAGCTCTGGGCAGCGGCCTGCATAGTGGAGTCACCTACAAGACCTTGGCATCCGCTTGGGTGCTTGGCAACCTTGTTCAAAGACTTTTCTGCTTCCCTAATTATTCATATGTTTTACTAGGTTGTGCTAGATTGTCAAGTTTCCTTTCTTTCTTTCTTTCTTTCTTTCTTTCTTTCTTTCTTTCTTTCTCTCTCTCTCTCTCTCTCTCTCTCTCTCTTTCTTTTCTTTTCTTTTCTTTTCTTTCCTTTCTTCTTTTTAAAATGGTACTGGGGATTGAACCCAGGGCTTTGCACTGAGCCATGTCCCCCACCCTTTTGTGTGTGTGTGTGTGTGTGTGCACGCGTGTGTGATTTTTCATTTTTTCTTGTTATATAGCAATTTTATTTAAATGGATTTGGACATACTGCAGGTCAAGTATTCTCTGAAAATAACAATTATGGATTTTAAAGCTCAACAAAAAGTCAATAGCTTCAAAAGCATTAGTGATATTTCCCAGCAACAGCATGGTAAAATAATTCAATTGTGCAGAAATATAGAATTCTAGGACTAACTGGAAACTTGGAAATTATTTAGTCTAATACCCTCATTTTGTAAGAAAACCAAGCTCTATGATGAAGTGATTTGCCCAAGCTTCTATACCTAATAGTAACAAAGCTGGACATCAAATCAATTTTTCCTAAAACTGAAATGTTATTAATGATATTTCAATTGGCTCTCTGTCAACTAACAGTCTAGGTTTTTCTCAAATGCTTCAGATTACTGTGATATGGATACTACAGAAATCATTATTTTTAATTTTGAGGCAGGGTCTTACTTCGTTTCCTGTGTGAGCCTTGATCTTGCAACCTTCCTGCCTCAGCCTCCCAGAATGCTGGTTACAGCTCTGTGCACTTCCGGCTTAGACTGTCAATCTCTGCCTCTGTCTTTGAGGCAGAGATTCTTTCTCACCTTTGCTCTCCACAACACATAAGACTGGACCTTGTGCAAAGTAGCCTGTTAATATTTGGTGTCTGAAGTAGCGTTGTAGATTGGGCTGCAGTAAAAGGCAGGGGGAGGAATGGAGGAAGGAAGGGGGACATAATTTCTGACTGTTCCAGTCTTGGGAACCCCGAGAGTTATTCATGATAAGTTACTGATGACCTTTGACTACAGAACTTTCCTGATAGGTAAACCATGATTTGAGGTAAACCATGATTTGTGGTAAACAAACAAACAAACAAACAAACTCCACATTTCCTAACTTTCTGGGAAAGACATCTCCATTTCTAAGTCCTGTCCGTGGTAGCAAAGGTAAGGAATGGTTAAGGGTCGCCGATTTAGAGTTGCGTGCTACCTGGGTTTAAATTCCTAATTTCTTTTTCTTTTATACTGTGACAAAGCAGGCATAACAGAAAATGAATCATTTGAAATTGTACAACTCAGTGGCATCGAATATGTTCACACTGTGATGCAACTATTACCACTCTCCTTTTCCAGAACCATCCAACCACCACCGAAAGAAACTGCCCGCATTACTGGTTAAGTTCCGCATTGGTCAAGCTGCTGGTTGCTTCAGCTCTAAGTTGGGGTAATTGTACCATGTCCTGGACAGAGTATTGTCGGGACTCAGTGACGTCATGCTGCAAAGCTTCCGAGCGCTGCACCAGAAACTGGGCTTTGTCGCATACACACTCGACGCACCATATTATGGGATGGAGCCAAGGAAAGACAATTCGCAGCACTTAGCTGGGCAGGGGATGCAGAACAGGTTCCCTCTCGGCTCAAAATGATTTGAACTCATGATGACAGGGTGCTAGTGCTGGACACTATTGAAGGGGTTTGAGAAGAACTGTCCCTGTCAGCCAGTGACCTTTCCAGGTTTGAAAAACATTCCTTCCCCTGCCAGCCCTATATCCGGCATGCTGTGAAAAAGCACAACTGAGACCAAAGGAAGAAGGTACTAATTTAGATCACACAGGTAGGGGAGAGATGGTTTCAGAAGCCAAACTTCTGAAGCACATTGCATAATCTTAACATGACAGAACCCAGAGAAACAGGAGAGAAACCCGAGAACCCCCAAAGGCCCAGGCGCTGTCTAATTGAGAGTCAAGATGTACAAACGTTCAACACCATCTCTCCTGCCCTGACTACACGTGTGATCCAGGGTGGTGAGATAATTGCTTTTCATGGGGGAGAGAACATTCTCTTCCATTTCAGAGGCAAACTCACACTGCTGAGAGGATCATAGAAAAATAACTCTTCGAAAATCATGATTCTTGAGGGGGGTAGGACTTTTGAAAGACTCAAAATAGCTCTTGCTTTTTAACCTTACCAGCCTCAGCCTGCTGACACGTCAGGTATGGGGAGCGGTGCCGTAGGAAGCTGCGGTGAGCCCTGAGATAAAGAACATCCTGGTGACTCGCCTGCGTCTGGCACAGGGATGGCATTCAGCAGATATTTGTTCTGAGAAAGCAGGGATGCTATTGATGGAGCCCTGGCTCCGACTCCAGCCACAGTTCCCTCAGCTCTGCTGGGAAGATTTGCAGGTGCCACTTACACTGTGCAGAGTGACCCAGCGAACCACCTCTGGGGAGGACGTAGCCGTTAGGACTGGAACATTTATAGCAAGCACGCGCTGCTGCATTGCTCTGTACCCCTGGTTGCAGTTAACTCATGCTGGCTTCTCACGTTTGCTGCAGACATGAAGATGTGTCTCGGGGACTTGCACACTGCAGCTGAAGGCTTCAGTCTCATGCCCAAGGACACAGGTCACTTGGGATAGAGGCAGTCACTGTCTCCCCATGTAGAGCAATGGGACGACTCTCATGGCAGAAACTGCATTCTAGACCTGGCTACATACCAGCTCCACAAACCCAGGGATCTCTGAGATCTCTGTAATCTCACCTCTTTGAACCTCAGATCTTTTTCTGTGAAACAAGGGGCTCCTAATACATGATTTCTCTGCACCCCGCCTCCAGCTGCAAAACACCATGTCCTATTTATTTATTCCATTTATTTATTGCAGTCATGGCTTTGCTGTATGGCTCTTGAGGGAAAATGTAAGTGCCCATACATGTGTTCAGCCACCACGCGCACACACACACACACACACACACACACACACACACCCTTTACACACCCGTCCCAGACCCAGCATCTTCACTGGGGAAAGCAGCACACAAGCCAGAGGCCCCAGTGAACAGCGATTTACTCACCACCTTCACAATGACACGCCAGCAGCCTCTGGACTACCTCCTCATCCTCCTTGTGACTCGGTGCTTCTGCTGCCAGAGGAGGTCGAAATGGTGCAATCGCATTCCCACCCCCTAGAGCCTCTGCTGCGGCTGCTACTGCCGCCCCTGCCTTTCTACCATGGAAGCTGCATCCGCACAGGAATGCTGAGCACAGCACATTTCTAAGCTTTGGGAGGCAGGCGGGATTGCTGCAGAGGAAAATGGGTTTCCATGCTTGACACGGCTAGTGCCACCCATCGAGGGTTCGTGTTGAGGGGAAACTGTCTTTGAAATGTTGCTACCTGCAAAGGGACGGATTTGAGAAGCCTTAGCATTTGCCAAGCGCAGACCTTCTTTGTGCAATCAAGTTTAATCATCTGGGATTGTGAGCTTGCTTCCTGTTTCAGACCTATCCACTAAGGTGACATTTGTTAAGTGTTTGTTGATGACAAGGGTGACAGGGTCTTTAAAGCATCTAAGGGCAAATGCCTGGCTTTTTCCTTCAGGGGTGATGTTTCCATGGGTTTAACAGTTTTCAGGGCGAGATGGTTCAGACTGATGGGATGAGCTATGCTTTGTAGCACTGCTGGCTTTCCCAGCATAATCTGTTGGGAATAGAACGGGGCAGAGCATAAGATTCATTTGCTATGGGAGGGGAGTTTGCTTTTTAATTTCCACAGATGTCACCCTGAATTGCTCACTCAGCTTTGGGGTGCCAGTTGCATGGGTGACCAGTCCTCACTTCCACATAATCTTATAGCTGATGGTCTCTGGGCAGTTTTTCGCCATCCTGAGTTGCAGTTTTCTCATTTAGATGTCTGTGACAGTGGGTCATTCATCTTTTTCAATATGTTCTCCATCTACCAAACTTTGCATCATGTATATATGTTTATATATTAGTGAGTTATATGGTGCATGAGTGTGATAAGCTACTATCTCAAGTCACAATATACACTTAGGGTCAGGTTTATTATTAATGGTGCTAAATGATATGTCAAGCAATGGTGATAATTCCAAAGCATTTTGACTAACTTTGCATTGCATGTGAAGGGGTCCTCACTATTTTGGTCCAGAAGTGTGGGTACAAAGAGCGAACCTGTCAGCTCTGCCTTCTCTAGTTGTGTTGTTACTATCTCCTTCCATTTGGGATTTCCTTGCAGGAAACTTGCAAATACAGCATCATCCCTTCATGAGGCATTACTTTAATTAAAGCCAGATTGCATACTCTGGAACTCCACGAACGTGGAACTCTTGTTTTTTCCCTGGGAGGCTGCATTTCCTGTGAGTGGCATGCATGGACAAAAGCTTCATCTCAACAACTCATATATTAAACATTAACAGAGCTTCATTTATTCTGGATATTTAAGATAACCTAGAGGCTCTGATAGTTTCTTTCTCGCCCTTCAGTGGATGGTTCTGTCAGTCCCCAAAGTAGCTGCTTGCACTAGTTTTTGGAAACATTGAGTTCATAGACGTAAATGTGCCTTGTAAATTACAAATGTCTGACTAAACCTGAGTACGGATGCTGATTCAGGGAATTTGCTCCCTTAAAGCTCAAAGGAAATCTGAACACTTTTTAAACAGGATCCATTGCAGGATGCTCATAAGAACAGGTCTGGTTATTCCTGTTTGTGGCTGGCAATGTCACAAACATGTGGCAGTGTCCATGCAATGTCAGCGGGTCCTGTGGTCATACTTAGACCTTGTAGACTCAAGCAATAACTTCTGTGTGACTGTTAGGAACATCATGAGCATAGATTCCAATTCTTCATTCTCTGGATTAGAGGAGGAGGAGGAGGAGGAGGAGGAACAAGAAGAAGAAGAAGAAGAAGAAGAAGAAAAAGAAGAAGAAGAAGAAGAAGAAGAAGAAGAAGAAGAAGAAGAAGAAGAAGAAGAAGAAAAAGAAAAAGAAAGAAGAGGAGGAGGAGGAGGAGGAGGAGGAGGAAGAGGAAATAATCTTCTGTGGGTTAGGAGCTGGGTAACATGTGCTCTTCTTCCATCCTATTCTAAAGTCAACTGTACCCCAGAAAGAATCACCCTATCCAAGACAGTAGAGACTGCTTTCTGGTAGAAGTTTTTCTCACCTGCTCTGGGATAAATCCAGGAAACAGAGACACTGAAGGACTACAGTTCTTGGTTCTAGAGAATCGCTATGGATTGTAAATGGGAAGAATGAAAAATGCTTCATCATGGCAGCCTCAGAAGGCTTTTTGAGTGGCAGAGACCAAAACTCTGTCAGGACAGTTGGAAAACTCAGAAGTCCTCTGGAACCCCCCCCCCCCAACTTCACTTCTTCCACAGCATTGAGATCATAGGGTTCTAATATGAAACAGGTGGGGTCTGGTGAGTGGGTGCTGAGCTAGGAAAGATGTGCTTATGGCTCCCGATCAGGTGACTTCAGGAGGGAGACAAAAGATTCTCAAGTTAGAACTTCAGCCATATTCCTGGGTGAGCCTGTGTAGCTAACCCTCACTGGCACATGCAGGGTAGGTCAGAGATGCTAAGTCACTGTGCCCTGAAGACTTCCTTGGGCATGAGGAATTCAAGGACCCAGGCTTTCTCCTGAACAGAACAAAAGTCCCTGACTAGCTCTTGGGCTGTTTTCTGGGTGATTCTCTCTGGGGGCAAATTTGGCCTTAGGGAGAATGATAGACAAGAAGACACTTGAGGAGCACACATTGGCCAATTCCAAATGTAGACCCGTATTGCCAAGAGACATTTTAAATGCTTATCCAGTGAAAAATAAATAGCGGGCAGGGCTTTCTTTTTTAGCACAGTCTTTCAAGGAAGCAGGATTGTGGTCACAGTGCCGTTTCCCTGGCTGTGAAGTGTGGCCATGTCACTGAAATCCTGTCCGTGGAACCAATCCACCTCTAGGTGTGTTCACCAAGATACTGGTGTTGTATGTCCTTCTCCTTTCCATGACATAATCCTGACATGACAGTGACACAGCTTTGGACATCGGGATGATGTCCAGTCTCCAAAGGATGGTTGCGCAGTGCTTGGGTTCCTGAATGACTCTGTGGAGTGACTGTGGGTCCTGCCCCACCCAAAACTTGCACGACTATAGTGGGTGCTGTGGTGGGGTGCCTGGGTCCCCCTGCAGTTCTGAACTCTTCATTCTCCCAGCTGCTTAGAGCAGGGCTGTTGATGGCTTGCATTTGAGTTCTTTAGGAATTGCTCTTTTCCTAAGAGAGCTGTCTCACCTTCCCCTTCCCCCAGAGACATCATCAATAATTAGGGAATGCTGAGCAAAAAGGCCTGGCACACCTGCCTCAATTTGGGACAATTCTAAAAGGATATTGGAGTCCCCTGTTACATAGTGTCAGTTGTACCTGCAATGACCCTTCCTTCCGATGCTGCTTGGAAAGCACCTCTCAGCAAATCCCTCCATGTATCTCTCCTTATGCATCCATTTCCCGGAGAACCCAGGCCATGTGCCACTCATGTTGTGTCTGCTACGTGAACACAAGGGGGATAACCATATTTACTTCTTCAGTCTCTGCAGTGTTGCATGTATTTGTTATAGTAGCTCTATGGAGTAGTGAGAGTCAGGAGATTTGAATCCTAGTTCTGCTTCTTCTAGGGGTTCATTTTTCAGACTTTGAACGTCACCTCTCTGGCTATAAAATGGGAATGTTGGACTAGCTCCTTTACAAAGTCTCATTCAATTTTAATAATCTGTTATCTTTGTTTTAAAAAACATCTATCTCTTCATGAAGATATAGTGATATTGAGTAGCAGTAGTATTAGTTGAAAATTTCCACCCAGGCAAGAGATTTGGAATGTGACCCTACCCGCTGACCTCTCTTTTGCTTCTCCTCATCCCATCTCTTCCTTTATGCCCCCACCACCTGTCCTCCATCTCTCTCAGATGCGTCACATTCGGCAGCCAGAGAGGAGGTCCAGAAAACCTCAGTCATTTCTTTGAGCTCAGCTGCTGCTGTATGCCTCCAGCTGAAATTCCATCTGGAGCTAATGCTGTGGGCCAACTCCTCCTGTGAAAGCCGTCTTTTTTCCATTGCATCTCTCAGCCTTGCACCCCAGGGGTGGCCTGAGCAGAATTGGCCACTGAGGACAAACATTGTATGTTTTCTTTCCCAAGTTGGAGCTCCTTTGGAGTCAAAACACCTTGATATCTGTGTCCAGGAAAATGAGCCCATATTTGGCACTGTCCCCAGCTAGAAGGACCTAGCCCTGCCCTCATGGCACTTATGTATGAGCCTAGGCTTTGTCACTTAAACAGTCAGAATATGGTTAGTCTTTACTTAACATTGCCTTGCAGTTTATGGGCATGTATGTTTGTTTTTCAGTTGTCTCAATTCACCCCAAAAGAAACTCAGCAAGTCCTATTATTCTCACTGTATAGATACAGAAAGAGAAGCTAAGGTGACTACCCTAAGATTGCATTACAGTGGGTAGAGTTAGAGTTGAGCCCTAATCTTTAACCTCAAGGCCTGCACTTTTGGCTGGGGTATAACTCAATGGTATGGTGCTTCTCTGACATGTGCTCTGGGTTTGACCACTGTGCCATTAAAAAAACAAAAACAAAAACAAAAACCAAATAAGACACCCTACCATTTTTTCTTTTCCCTTTTGTTAAGCTAATAAAAATCTTTTTAAGACCCTAGATCCTCCAGGAAGTAAGTCTCTGGGTTCCCAGGAAACTTGGCTCAAATCTTAACATATACATGATTAGTTCCCTGTATACTTCTCCTGCCTCAAACTAGATCAGGAAGACTTTGAGGATGCAGGCTGTGTCTTGGGTATCTTTGAGGACATTAAGAAGCTGCCTGTGATCCTTGAGCAATCTTTCTTGCTTTATTGCCATGCAAGTGCCCTCCTCCAATAGCAGTATATCTTCCATTCCATGCAGACCAGGTTCCAACTGGAGTCCCACCCTGATCTCAATTCTCTCTGCTTTCTGAAAGTCTTCTTTTAGACCCTCTTCCAAGACTGGGCTTGGGGAGTGAATTGTGTGGAAGCAGATCAGTGTGGGAGAGCTGGGCTTGAGAAAGGGCAAGGAAGATTCTCGGACTGCATAGGGAGAGAGCCAGGGACCTCACCAGGAGGTGATCTCCACTTGGAAAGCAGCACCATGTGCCAGCCACTGCTGGAGTGGGGACAGCCACACCCAAGCCTGTCTCTGTGAGTCTGAGCCATTGGCAGACTGTAGTGGGGAGAGAACCAGGCCTCACCAGGAAGCGATCCCGGTCAGGAAACCATATCATTTTCATTGTTTTGTTGGGTTGGGTTTTATTCTCTTTTGTTTTGTTTGATTATGTTAAATCCAATGGCAGGAGCAGCTATTTGAAAGATAACAAGATATATTATGGTGGCCATTTTGGATTTACTAGTGGCTTGTTTTGAAGTCCTTTATTGCTTTCACTGTTTTGGCTTCATTGTTTCTATTCTATTCTGTTCTGTTCGATTTTTACTATGTCTGAAAGTATCTACAGCTATTTTGAAGACAACAAAAGGCATTATGGTAAAGCTTTGAAGGCCTGTATCACTTATACTGGTTTATTTTTTATTGGTTTTATTCTGTTTTATTTTCCTTGGTTTTATCTTGTTTAAAATAAAAAAAAAGAAAGAGCAAGGAAGAGCCATCAGGAGGGAAACTGAGGCATGGAAATTGGGTCTTTGGGATATTAATGGCATCCTGGCTGATACATTTTTGAAGCTTCAATGACTGCTTTCACGTGCCTTTCAGGAGCTGGTGTGGGTCGTGGGAGCAAAGGTGGAGGTGGAATCTAAGGTGTTTTGTCTCAGTTGTGAAATATGAACAGTGATGTCCAGGGCTGAGTGTGGATGTGACCTTGAGGCTAAGTCAAAAACAGGCAAGGTGTGGCCTAAGCTCCTCCTGACTGCCGCGGTCCCGGGAGCCAGGCTGTGGCGCTTCAGCACCGAAGACAGCGCCCCGGGATCCCCCTCCGAGGCTGAGCTGGGACCTCTGTCGGTGACTGTGTAGACGGCGAGTTCTGTCCTTGACGAGCTGAGCGAGGATGGGAACGCGAGGCCTTAAGAGAGGCTCAGCTTGGGGGAGGGGGTCTCACTCAGATTCCTTGGGATTTTCCTCCAGGTTCACGAGTCTTTCCTCTTAAAACCTGTTTTCCCAGCTGATTGAGGCACTGGTCCACCTCTTTCTGCCCTGTTCTATCAGAAAGAAGATGAAATCTTGTGGTTTCTCTTTCCCCTCCCCAGGACTAACCTTATTCCTTTAGGTCTGAGTGTCTTCTCTCCATGGACATGGTTCTCTGGTTCCACAAAGAGCTGGTTACATAGTCTGGACTTTCAGGGGAAATGTGCAGGGAGCCTGAAATGTAGCTGGCAGAGGATTGGATTCCAGGAAACATCTGCACATCAGGGATATTTTGGAGATAGGCTACCTCAACTCAATGGGCTGTTCCCACTCGCTAGTGGGAGTTTCAAGATCAATTTTGGGTGAATGCAATTTCTAAGAATCTTCAGGGTCTCCAGTATGACTCAAACACTGCGATAAAGACAACCTGATATTGTACCCGTATGAAAATCCACCCTGGGTGTAGTGCTAACTGTTCACCAACTGTGTAACCTTGAGCAGTTTACTTAATTTCCTCAAGCCCCGATTTTCTAAGTGATGAATGGGGATAAGAGCAAATACCATACTATGTAAATATTAATGGAATCATTTATGGGAAATTGTATTGTTGACTGTAGAGTAAGACACAAGAGCTAAAAATAACGATGCCTTACAGTCGCTGATGGGAAGGAATTGGCATTTCTGGTTTCCTGATTACTGTGGGCTATGAAAGTGTCAACTCACGGCCATCACAGACTGTGCGGGTAGTGATGCCGGGCCAATTCAAAGGGGAATTTGTCATTCTGCTTTGAGTTAGCCTTTGCCTGTGAACTTGGCATTGGTGCCTTCTGTATCTGAAAATAATGTGTATTTTTTCCCATTTACTTAATAAGCTCAGGATGCTCACACTGACATCCTTGGTTCATGGGGCAGTCACAGTGCTGCTGGAAAGAGCTGGTGACACATTCTCCCCACACTATTCCCTACTGGCAGAGAGACATCTCAATTGGAGGTTGCAGAAGCCTGTGGGCTTGTTGGTGTTCATATTTGCCCATGTGTTTCCACCTCCTTCGCCTTCACATCACTTCCACTCACTGCTGACCTTCAGTTGAGTGGGTGACCTTCCTTAAGAGCTCATAGGAAAGATGGCTTTGTATAGCCTCTGAGGGAGGCAAGCCTGGCCATCGCTCAGTGTAGACGATACAGTTTCTGCCTACAACTCGTGATCAGCGTGTACAATAAAAGGCTAAATTTTAAAAATGCATTACCCTAAAAGATATATTGTCATGAGTCTTTCTCAAAGTCCTCCTCCTTGCTTCAAACACACTTTCCCATAAAAGATAAACATTTTGAATTGATCCAGGACATTGAAGCGGCCATGACAGCATGACTAAAGACATTCATGAAAGAGGACTTTCAGAACTGCTTCAGAAGGCAGCAAGCACGATGGGATACATGTGTTCAAAGGGAGGGGCTATATTTTTTGGGAGGAAGGCATCAGTGACATGCTGATAGGCAGCGAGCCCCTCAACAGCAATCTATGACGTCTTGGCACAGTTCGTGTTATGATCAGTGTCCTCTTTCCTCTCTCCTGGTGGAAGCCAGTTTTGTTCGTGCATCCTACATTCCCCATGAAGCCACATGCCTGGAAGCTGCCCTCATCGCCAGCTCCAGAACAGTTCTAGCTGGGGACAAGATAGCTTCTCGGTTTTGCTGGTGGTTAGTGCCATAAAGTCTCTGGGAGCAGCTTCTCTACCACTAAGAGGTGCTCTACCCCTAATGAGATGCTGAGAACTGCTGTCAGCCTAAGATTAGAGCTCTGGGGAGGATAACAGAGAGGAAAAGAACTTGGGTCCTTAGTGATCCTCCCAAGCCTTCGTGTCAGTCCATTCTGAAGCCTAGGCTTCTTCCGGTCCTCCTGCTGTGTGAGATGACGCAGTTCTTTACTGCCTGAACAGGGATTCCTATCATTGCGGTGAAGAGTACCCTAATGATTCCATTGCTGTGATGGGGTCAGGCCATTTGTCAATGACATGATACAAACATGAGCCCCACATGTAGCATCCCAACATAATCTCTCGATTTTCTTCCATTAACACTGTTTTCACTCACTCCTGCCGTTCTTAGCCATGTGTATGGGATGGAATTAGGCAGCAGTAGCTGGAAGATATGGACTTCGCATTTGTGGCTCTATTTTATTAGATATTCAAGTTCCTTCTTAAACAGAGCTTCATTTGCTAAGGTGGTTGACTATGTCATTTTGATTTAGAAGGAATGAAGTCCTTTAGCAGCACTGAATAAAAGTTCTATGGAAAGAGATCTATGTCAAATAGGAAGAAATTTTTGCTCCTTGGAAGTTAGTTTTGGGATTCTATCTCGGAAGGGCTACTTGGGGTTACACTGTTAATCTTCCTCTCAGGAGTACATTCCGTGGCTGACATGTCTACTTTTCTGTCCAAGTCTTTCTAACTGGTGTTCGTCACCTGAGACCATCATCTCCTCCCTTAGCTCTGTTTGGGGATAGAATGTGGAGGAGTCGTGGGTAAAACTGCAGGAGTCTTCACACTCATAGGTAGATAACTGATGGGCCGTGAGATGGGAATTAGAACAGAAATAGCAGATGGGGGAATGAAGAGAAAAAGAGGCTATAAGGAGGTAAATTTCATTCACCCCACAGACTCCATAATAAAACCTGGCCAAGGCATCATATCCAACAATTTCCAAGTACAAATGTTTGGAAAAGGTCACTGAGACACTTTGCCTGTCCTTGGGGTTGAAGGAGTTCACAGTCTAACTGAACGATCATGTAAACAAGCAAAAAGTGGATTTTAGCTACAAGCCTAGCAGACTAGAAGCTGTGAATGACTATTTTGGGCAACAATCAAAGGTTTATCCCAATAAAACAGATCATTACTTTTTCTTCCTTTCTTATTTGTTTTCTTTTTAAGTCATTACTTTCTTAAGAATTTAAATTAACTCTAAGGTCCAGTAGCAATACACAGAGGAGAAAGGACATTTGAGGATGCAGTAGATTAAGGCTTATGTAGGATTTGGGGATAATTTCACTACCATCATGTTCATCGCTAATTTTGTTGAGCATCTACTATAACCAGTGCTGGGCCCTTGGATATAGCTGCTCAGTCTTCATGATGATGTATTACGCTGCATTTTGTAATAAACAGAGTGAATTTTCCTTGGATCTTTTGTAATACTTTTAATGAGATTTAATTCACACATCATACAATTCACCCATTCACTGGATTTTTTTCACTATATTTGCTAAGCTGTACAACCACCACCACAATTAATTTTGGAGTACTTTCATTGCCCCCCTAAACCCCAAGTTTTTTAACCTCATTTCTCCCCATTTCTCTGAGACCTTTGCATAGAGGTTTTGACTCAAGCTTGTAGGGCCCTGAAGGATTTGTTAGGAGGGACACTTACAGTCCTGAATTATTAGAATATCTCTCAGCTCTCCAATGTCCACTGACTTTGAGACTGATTCTAATGACATAGGTAAGTAAATAATATGTGGATGAGTTCCCGGATGGACACTAGTGTCTGTTGTGCTTGGTGTTTGAATATACTGACTGGACTAGGAAGTCTGAGAATTGCACTCGTAGTGTAATTTCTCTCATGCAAGCTTATATGCTGCCAAGGGCCATTTCAAATAAAATTTCCTCTGCAGTTAGGGCTGACAGTTTAGGGTACTGACTCATAGATGACTAACCTCACCTTCAGGCCTCACCTCCAGACATGAAGTTGGGTACTGAACAGCAGGCATGCTGCACATCCTCTCGTTGTGGAGTGGTTCGGGCAGGCTGGCAGTTCCAAACCATCAGAGATCTCCTGACAGATCCCTCTGCACTGAGAACAAGTCAACAGGACTCACGACACAGTTCCTAAGCGCAAGAACTTGATAAATTTGAGATGTGGAGTTAAAAACTATATGTAAAAATGTTCAAAATGCAACCATTAGAATGATGAAGCATAAAACAAAGACCAAGAATCTGATGCCTTATTGTAAGTAAAAGCCCTGAGAGAGAAGACATTAAGGAACTTGCCTAAATCACACAGCAGAGGAAGAGCTGAGCTCTAAACTCAAGTCTGCCTGATTCCAAAGGGCACTTTGCTTCTGCTATGCCAGCTCTAAGGCAGGACGAGCCACAGTGTGCCTTTGTCCATTTGGCAGCTGGGACAAAACGACACAAACCAGGTAGCTTCTAGACAACAAACAGATTTCTCACAGTTCTGGAGGCTGAGAAGTTCAAGATGTCAGCAGATTGCATGCCTGGTCACGCTGCATGGGGAGCAGATTCACTTTTTGGCTCATAGATGGCGCCTTCTTGTATGTCCTCCCATGGCGGCAGTGGAGGAATCAATTTTTATAAGGACCCTAATTCCATTCTTGAGGCTTCTACCCCCTGACCACATCACCTGAAAATGCTCTACCTCCTAACACCACCACCTTGAGGGGTTACATTATTGAGGGTCACAAACATTCAGATTGTAGCACAGAAAAAAAAAATCAAAGATTCAACAAGGTGTGTGATAAACAACTTCCTCTTTGGGCATCTCATGGAGGACATGGCCAATGCTCTTACTGGCATCAGGAGAGAGAGCTCCAATACAAGCCATTGTGAAAAGGAGTCACAGACTCTGTCCTGATTTCTTGGAGCTTCTGTTTGCTGCTTAGGAGAGTGGCTGCTGGGCAAGGGACAGGGCTTAGAGCAGTAATGTCCCCAAACTTTGAAGACAGTTGATATCTTAATCTTTAAAATTTGATGCGGCAAAGCCAGGCCCGCAGGAAAATTCTTAGATATGACCATGCTAATACTGCGACATGGGAGTTCAAACATTGGGGTGGGGCCACCAGCCTCACTCCTAATCTTACTCCACAGAGAATTGTCCCCATATCTTCTCTGGGCTTCTGCAAAGATAGATCCCCTTGGAGAAGAATGAGATCATGTCTGAAAAGTGAACTCAACTTCTTGGGGCAAGAAGCTAAATAATTCTGAGGCTTACAAGCGTCATTATCTGTCTCCAATTTCTACTCCTGATTCAAGGGCCAGATTGAGTCTATCTTTTAAAAGAACTGGTCAGCTCTTGAATCAAAGAGCTGAATCCTCTTATTCTCCTCTTCTGGGTTTTCAAATGGTGACAAGAGCCCTGAATGCCATAGCAACGGGAGCTGTAGAAATCTTAACCCTGAAATGTGGGGTGCAAAGGACCTCGTGGAGTGGGCATCCTCAGAAGAAGAAAGTCATTGCCTGAAGATTCTTTCTTTCTCCATCCTGACCGATATTGCCCACTCTAGCCAGGATTTTGGGAACCAAACCCTGGGCTCTGGAGTTGAATAGCAGCTCTGATACTGGACTGGCTGCGTGATACTTGGTAAGCTACAGAACCATTTTGAGCCCCATGAAGCAGTATTATTGTGGCTGTAACATTTTTTTGTTGTTGTTTGGTACGGGGAATCGAACTCACAACCTCACGCTTGCCAGGCAGGCACTTATGCCACTGAGCTAAATCCCCGGCCCCTAGGATTATTGTGTAGACTATACCAGAACACAAATATTTAGTAGTGCTTGGCACATATTAGATGCTCAGAAATGAAAGGCATTGTGACCTGTTTTAAGCATTAGATTTCTTATCTCTTTATCCAAGTTCACCACTGACAACTTCTTTTAAACGATGAGGTTCATCCATTTGGAAGAGTCCAGCAGAGAACGGTGCCCCTATCTCAGGCTGTCTTAGGTCCAGGAAGACCCAGAGAAAGTCGCCTGAAACTTCCCTGCTATGTAGCTCTGCTCAACCCAAGAGGTGATGATGTAGAAGGAAGAGAGATTTACAGGCAGAGTCAGGAATCAGAGAGCCCAGATGCCTGCAGGCTGGACCCATGGGAAGATCCTGGGCCAGTCCTTTCCCTCTGCTAGCTTCAGACTTCTGCTCTGTCCTGAGGGCTAAAAAGGTTGACAGCTATTGGTAAAAAGCATGCAACAGAGTTGAAACAAGGTTGTCCTCCTCTGCAATACCCAGCTCCCCAAGGATTGAAATCCCCCAGCTGGGGCCTTGTCCCCAGGAGTCACTCAGACAGGGGGCCGGTCTGCTAGGCTGTGCAATCACTGCATAGTAATTAATTTGAAAGGTTGGGAAGGAAAGACGCATGAAGAAAAGAAATTGGAACACAGGGCTTGGAGGTCCCGGTACAGCTGCCACCTTTGGTCGCTTGACCAAGGGTCAGGCCACTGGCCACCTCCCCACAGAGTCTCTGTGCCTCTGTAGAGTGACAGATGCCCTTGGGGGGGCTCACTGTGGGCCCCTTGGGAAGGTGACTCATGAGGTCCTCAAGTCTGATTCCCCAAAACAGTAGTGTTGGACTCTCTCTCCTCTGACGCTGGGCCTGGGTGGGAGATCTGCCTGGATTCAGGGTACCAGTGGGGAGCAGCCAGGAGTGTCAAGATGGGGTCCTTTGGGCCTGCTCAGGGGGAAGGCGGAGCTTGCAGTTGCACCCAGTTTTTCTGCTTGTGTCTCCTGCAAGCTCCCAGTGGAGAAAACGCTGGACCGGGGCAGGCGGTGGTGTAGGGATGAGACAACTCTCCCTCTCGGTGTACTGTTACTCTGTTTTGTTTTGTTTCGTTTTTGATAAATACTTACTCCCACTTAGGGGGCTTCGGGCGCTTGTTCACATCAGTGTACAAAACACACAAAATCCACATCTTTAGAAAGCGTATGCTCCAGCTTAGGGAGACAGACCATAAAAGTAAATGTGACCAGAGCGAGTTAATTATGAGGCGGTGAGGCTGCAGGGGGCTGGCAGGGCTGTGACTGCGGGGTTTTCGTGGGAGAGGTGGCTGTAATTAAATTGGTGACTTTGCAAGCAGACAGTGAAAGCCCTTTTGCTGGCCAGGGAGAGAACGGAGCCCTTGTTTAGAATATAACTACACATTAATATTCACAAAATGCCCTTTAATGATACTATTCATTAGTGCCACTTGTTTGTTAATAATTAATAAACGAACCATCCTCTGCTCATGGATTTTTCTTCCCTTTCCTATCAGCGTACACGCGTTTTGTGTCTCCTTGGCTTTCCAACTTTTTGTCTTCTTTGTCTTCCTCTTGGTGTGGATGTTCCTGTTTTTCTCTCATTTTCCACTGCCCTTTGGTCCCGTCCCTACGGGCCTCAGCCCCTCCCCCGCCGCCCCTGCCTCACTACCCTCCCCCCAACTCCCCTTCCTGCATCTCGCACCCCCTCCCCGGCTCCGCTGCAGTTTTCCCGCGAGCCCTGTCAGTTTCACTCCGCTGCGGGCAAACCGTGCGGAACAGCAGCCGTGGAGACCAGGGGAAGCCGCGCATCCCGCCTGTCCCAAGCCGGCGTGGCTCGTCCCGGCTGCGCGCGTCTTCAGCCGTCCTTCCCGAAGTGGGCCGGGTGCGGGGAAACGCTGCGAGGGGAGATGAGGGCTCACATCCGCCTTCTGATGAGCTGGACAGCGTCGAGGACAGTCGGTCACCCAGCTGCGTGCCTCTGCTTCCTCTAATTAGGGCTAAGGCCAGTGATAATATTCATCGCGGTACCAGCTCAGGCTTCTTGTGAGAGTTGAATAAAGGTGTGTTTGGGAGTGCTGTGGACTGTGTCATAATGAAACTCACAATGTGATTCTGGATGCCGGGCAGGGGCGGGGGGCGGGGTCTTCTGCTTGGTTCCAAGGGCCCAACAGAGGCGCCCTGGGGCTGCAGGAATTTGTGCTCTCATTTGGGGAGGAGAGCTAGGTATGCCAGGCACGTAGCAGCCTGCAGACTGTGATCAATCTCAGCTCTGTGCTGGCCTGAGGATTAGTGACAACCCTGGCTCTGCACTGGGCTAGACTCATCTACATGGAACTGATCAGAATATGCAAATGCTCTTATTAAGGATTGGACGGGAAAGACACAGTTCAAGGGCATGGGTGGGGCTTCGGTTTCCGTGTAGAATCTGGTGTCCTGACCTGCCAGGTAGCAGCAGCTGGCATCGGGGTTGCAGGGCCCAGAGTGAGGGGTCGAAGGGCTGGGTTTGGCTGGGAGGTTTGGGGAGGTCCTTTCCGGTCTGCAGCTCACCTCGTTGACTGTCATTACCTATACTGCTGATTCTCCAGACTCCTCAGTGAACAGAGCATATTTTTACCTTCTGTGGAGGCAGAAAGAATTTTTCCCAGCATATTTGTTATTTACATTTGTTTCTGTACTCGTTCTCCGCAGCTTTGTGAGTTCTTTTTTTAAACTGACTTTTGGGCCCTTGTTATGTTGTACACATCGCCGTTTAGTGATCTGCTGGAGTAGTTGTTCTCGTTTATGGTTTATCTTAATTTTGTTCATAATGTATGTTTTACAACTTTACTGGGCATAATTGGTATACAATGGACTACGTATTGACAGTGTCCAGTTTTGTGAATTTTGGACTATTACACACACACCAATGAAAACATCATCTCGTTCAAAAAGACACACAGCCTCATCTCCCTCCAAAGAGTCCTCGAGCATCTCGGCAACCTTTCCCTCTTTCTCCTCTCATTCCCAGACAACCTGCATCTCCTTTGTGCCATCAGAGGTTAGCTTACGTTTTCTAGATTTTTGTAAATGGAATTAGTGTGTGTGTGCGTTTCTTAAATGCGGCCCCCTCCCCCCTCTCTGAGGACAATTGTCTTCGTTGCTCATATTGGCGGAGCGCTCTTTGTTACAGTAGAGCTGAGCCACAGTTTATCCCTTTGCCCACAGAGGGACATCGGGGTTGCTGAAAACAACTGAAAGTTACTGACTATGAAAGATTGCACTGCTGTGAAGTCGCTGGGTATCAAGTAGAAATAAAAGCGTGGTTCAGACAGAGGGAGAACGTGGCCACAGAGAAGAAAAGACCAGGGTCTGGATGGCAGGCATCGTTGGGTGAGGGTGCCTGGCAACAGGATAAGGGGAAAAGGGGGCTGGAGTTGGAGTTGGATCTCAGGAGGCTTTGCAGTTCCTGCTTAGGGCTTCGTTTTATTCCAGACACAAGGGACGGCCATGACAATGTCTTTTAAGACGAAAAAGACACAATAAGAATTCCAACCCTCCTCTTAACCTGTATTTATTGAGTAACCTGCCCAGGGTTTGTTTTATTTTGTTTTATTTTTTATGGTGCTAGGGATTGAACCTAGGGCCTCATACATGCCAAGCCTGAGCTTTACCGCTGACGACAGCTCAGCCCGTAAGTTTGCTTTTGGATTGAGAAACACTTACCCAAGCTCAGTGGCAGAGCCCCAGTGTTTTAGAGCAAGGAAGCTCCTCTGGGACTCAAATTTTCTCTTCCTCATAATAGCACAAACATGTATTATCACAAGCTGTCCCTTGCCTCAGTACCCTGTATGCAGAGGAATTTCTATATTCTCACAGGTTTGGAAAATGTGAAAATGGATTTCTGGAAATAAACTCTAGTTTCTCATTAACTTCTATTAAAGTTAGGGGTGCATTACTGTAAAAAAAATCACCTTATTAAAGTGGCACCTTATAAAAGTCATCATGAGATAATCTGAAAAGTCACAGGAGAGTCACATTCCTGGGCCAGGCTTGTAGGGTTGCGTAGTCAGCCTCCCAGCTAGAGAGAACCAGACAAACATCACCATTACATTCTTATGTTTGTCACTGGCTGAACCCAACTAGATGCCAGAGATCTTGGGAAGTATCCACATGGTCCATACAAGCAGACAATGCGATGCAGACAGGTGACAATATACCTGGGATGTGTGAGACTCAAGGACCTCGTCACATCTGTGTCCTCTGCCTGCTGATCCATTCTCTTCTTCACCTTGCTTTGAGCTCATCCTTGATCTCTGGCTTCTGTTGGTCCAGCAGGAGGCACCACCGGGAGCTTGGGGGTGGGTATTGATTCCCCTGGTTCCTTCCTTTCTGGTTACTGTAGCCTGTAACAAAAGATCAAAGACCACAGCTGCTGTTGGGGACTACCCCCTACCCTCATTCAGCTATTTTTCCATGTTGGGGCAACCAACACTTCCCCTCGTCCCTTTGTCTAAGGGTGGTACTGATGTGGCCATTTCTTGTCAGTTTCTTCCAGTCCTGCTGATGGCCTTGTGAACAGTCTCTTGTTATCTCTCCTTGGTTATGCAGTTTGCATTTCTCACCAGGACTTTGACTGTGGAGAGACAGAACCTTCCTTGCAAGTGAGGCAGGCCAGACCATATTTTAGAGTAGGATTTGTGGCTACAGTTTCTCCCAGCAGCATACCAGCTAAAAGGTACATCAGTTCTATTGTGACTACATTGACTAAAGATCATAGGATAGGAAAAGTGGGTCATTGGTTTCAGACTTGTTCTAATTTCTCCTTTAACAGGTGGCTCCATCTTTAATTCCCTGGTCCACTGTCCTTAATTAGCCTGCTGAAATGTTCTTTGTTACAGAATTTTTGTTCTGTTCAGAGCCCATCAGTTTGCCTAACAACCCCCCCACGAGGTCGCCCCGACATTCCTTGCCTGAGAAAGGTGTTTTCTGAGGCTCCTGGTAGAAAAGTCTCCTGGTAAAGCTGCATAGCAAATAAGATTTCCTTGTGATTTCTGGACTTCTTTGATTGATGGAGGGATTGGGAAAGGGCAGACATTGCATTAATATTAGGGGAGTTGTATTTCCTTTGGAGGTCAGGCACCTAAAGACACACCAAATACAACACTAATCATAAAAATGTCAAAGACATTTGAACATGAAAATGAATGTAAGCCAGGGGTAAGTTTATTTATTCAAAAGATACTCACTGCCTGAATACTAGGTGCTGGTTCTGTTCTAGGTACTAGAGAAAGAACTGCCTGTGGCCCATTTCCAGCCTCCTGATATTTGTATTGGGTTGGTATTAACAGGTGTAATTAGGTATTATTAGCTTATTAGCATATTTGTAAATCTGCTAGCTAATTAACTAATTAACTACATGAATGACTGTTTAGCATACCCAGTGGGGATTTATTTGGCCTGGTGAGGTTCCCTGGAGACAGGTCCCCCAGAGCATCCCGAGGCTGAGGTTAACATTGAGGAGTGTTGGTCTATTGGTGGAGACAATGCAGAACTCTGTCACACGTCACACCTGCAGTATAGCGAGCTGTCAGGCAAAGAGCATCCTGTGTGATGCTTACGGGGACAGACTGTGCAGGAGAAGCCGGTCTGTGGAGCCTGGCCTGGCACTCACTGCTGTGATGATGGGGATGTATAAGACCCACTCTATGGCTTTGTTTGTTGCTTGTCCAGTGGATGCCTGGACCATCTCCTTTGTAGCGCAGCACTCTCTCCCCATGTGTTAGCTGATTATGCCCACAGCCCTTGTGACCCTTGTGACCCTTATTACATCTCTGTGACTTGGTTATTTTTTATTTTAATTCATTTTTTTGGTACCAGGGATCGAAATCATGACCTTGTGCTTGCCAGGCAGGCGCTTGTGCCACTGAGCTAAATCCCCTTCATGACTTAGTTATTTTTGTACATTTTTGCATTTCTCTCCATCAGATGCATGCACCTGGTGATTCCTGAAACAATTAACACTTCCCAAATGCTTACAATAGGTTAGGTGACACTCAGCACAGGAACTGTTATCCAAGTTTTACAGTAGAGAGAATGGATGTACAGAGAACATTAAGGAAATCCAGTCAGTTGTTACAGATAGCAGCAAGCAGAGTCAGGACTTGAACCTAGGCATCTGGTTACGGAGCCTATGTGCTAATGACTGTACTGTTCTGTCTCTTATGGGTTTAATGAAGACCTTTGTGTGGCAACAACAATGAGGACATGAGGTGGATACAGAAAGCCACAGGTCCTCCTGCTGTCTGAATTGGGGAGGGATGCAGCCTTGTTATGTCACTAAGCCACTGCATTCATTTGGTTCCAAGCTGTGTTCCCTGCCTGGTACATGCATTTTGAAGGCATCACTACTGACTTCTTAGGGTAGGAAATTTGCTTATTCTTTTTCCTCTAGCCATGAGGATCTATCTAGGTTTCCCTTATAATTTTGCCAAAAGCAGGCCTTGAATTATGACACAGTGAATTGAACTAATGTGCTCATCATCTACGTTCTTGTCCACTCCTGCTCCAACCCCAGGAGGCTACCAAAACCAAGATGCAGTGGATTAGGGCTCTACAAGAAAGAATCCTGATCTGGAGCTCAGAAGTTCAATCTCAGTTCTGTCATCTTTTTCTTTCTTTTTTTTGTCTTTTTGAGACAAGTTCTCTTTATGCAGATCAGGATGGCCTTAGACTCACCTTGTAGCCCAGGCTGGTCTCAAACTTGCTCAAACTCAGCAGCCTCCTGAGTGCTGGGATTACAGGCATGCACCACTATGCCTGGCTATCAGTTCTGTCTTTTAACCTCTCTGAGCTTCACTTTTCATTTGTACAAACATGAAGGTCTTTGCCAGTTCGGCATCTCTGATGCATAATATTTCTGTCTTACCAGCCTGACTTTATTCCACAAACATTTATTTGAGAACTGTTCAGTGCTAATTACACAGCTAAGTATGAGGAAGACATAATCTTTGCCCTTAAGGAACTCTTGGTCTGGTGGAGTTGGAGAATTGATATCCTGGGAGGCAGATGAGCAGGCATCAGAATAACCTGAGGTCCTGGTGCTCACCTCCAACTTACAGAATTAGGTTCTCTGGAGTTTATTTTATTTTTGATACTGGTAATTGAACTCAGGGCCTTTAACATGCTGAGCAGGTGCTCTGTCCCCAGCCTCAGATTCCCTGGTTCTTATGCACAATAAAGACGCCTTGCCAGGTTGTATTTGGATGAAACAGATAGGTTACCCAGGGATGAGCACCTGCCCCAGGGTGGGTGCACATATCTCTCTACCACCTCCATGATTTTTGCCACAACTGCTGTATTACTGGCTTGGTACTTTTCTTCAAACACGCACACGTAAGATCTGAATTATTCTTAGTTACTTTCATTGTCACTGGAATTAAAATACCCAGCATTTGCAAGGAAAAGGCAGAGAGATTTACTTTGGCTTATATTTCAGTGCAAAGCTGGCTGACTCCAAGTCGGGACAGCACGGCAGAGGGGCACAGCCGAGAAGAGCTGCTCACAGCATGGCAGACATGAAGGGAGGAGCCCAGAAGAAAGCTGTAAGCTTCCAGGTCACACCCACAGTGACCCGGCTCTTCCAATCAGGCCCTACCTCCTAACAACAATCAGCTATAATGCCCCTATAATCTGATCATTTCCTAAGGGCCTGCCTACAATCACATGGAGTTTTAGGGAAACATCTGGATATAAAACATAATAAGTATACATATTTAAAACAAAAACTTCATGCCATAAGTGTTGATGGTAAGCAAACATTGCTTACCACACTAGCAGGCAATTTTAGTAAAGGGAACACAATGAGAGAACATGTTATGCAATGCCAGCAAAATACAGCTAAGAGCTTTGGCTACAGTTTCCTGGGGAAAATGGGAAATTAGCAAGTATGACAGAGATAGGAGATTGTGTTTAGAACAAGGAAGCCCAGCTACTGAAAAGGAGGTCAATTTGAAAGTGTTGATACCAAACCCTTGAATGTGGAACAGGATGAGAGAGTTTCAGATGTATTTTCTTAACTTCTCTTCAGAAAATGTCTTAGATAAACCAGGGTATAAAACAGAGTAACAACAATGGCAACAATAGTACAAAAAGCTAGCTGCTCTGGAAGACAGGCAGGACAAGGAAATATTCTCTACAATGTCTGACCCCAAAGCACCAGACTGCACTTGGAGAGCTCTGATCTGAAGGAAGGAGGAAGTTCCTGGGCTGTGGCAACTAGTGTGGGCACAGTGACAGGTCCTCCTGTCTCTAGCAGGGACTCTAGAAGCATCTAGATGATAGGTGAGGGAGTCACTAGAAGAGTTTGGCCACATGTAGGGATTTCTGTGGGGTTTTCTGAGCCAGGATGGAAGTTATTTTATTTGATATCACTAGTTTCTTTCTTGGCCTGGTGCGTAGTGGGTTTGCCCTTTTGCTGTGGGAGGACAGCCCTACGCAGGCCCTGGAAATCAAGCCTGCCTTTCAGATTCTTTGGAAAGAAATATTCAGGGGCTTTGGAGTTAACTGTGGTCTGGCTCCTGTCCCTGGGGCCTTGGTAAATCAGGGAGCCAGCAGATATCAGAGAGAGACATCATTTTAAAAGGATGATTGGCAGCCTTCAACCAACACCCCCGCACCCCACCCTGGGACTAGTCCAGGTGACTTGGTACCTTGATTTTGGGGAAAACCAGAGTTAGGCTAAGTTGTCATTTAGCATGAGAAGTTTAGTTAAAATGGTGGCCAACTGAAGTGACTTCTGTGGTGTCCTTTCCAGACTTTCTTTTGGGGACCACAGCTCCCTTTCCTACTTCCTGTGATGAATGTGCAGGGCTGTCCTTGTTGGGACTGGCTCTTGGCTGCAAGGATCTGCCTTTTGCAAGGTCTCATCTCTGTCTCTGTCTCTCTGTGTCTCTGTCTCTGTCTCTGTCTCTGTCTCTGTCTATCTCTCTCCCTCCCTCTTTCTGTCTCCTTCAGGGACTGGCTGATACAAGAATACAAAGGTCAAGCCTCTGGTCTTATTTTGGGATAACTATGAAAAGCCATCCCAACCCTAGAAAAATTGGTTCGGGTCTCAGTTGCATCTGTATCCTGGGCCAGCTCCCATATTCCTGTATTCTTGGTGACATCATGCTATGAAACCAGACAATGAAATTAAGCAATATTAAGTTTCCAGGAAAGTGAATTTCCCTGGAGGAATAAGGGAGCCTCCTTTATGGCTTGTTTTATTCAGAGCTGCAAGAGCTGCCGAACTCCTCTTCGAAGCCTTCCATCCAGCGTGACTCAGCCTGTATTCAGGGGACAAGCAATCACGTCTGATTCAATTGATGGACATCCAAATGCGTATATCGTAATTCAAACACAAAAGCAGCAGCACAGGGAGCAGGTGTTTAGCTGTGTGCCCACCTGCCCAGGTGCAGCCTGGCCTCCTCTTGAATGGCTCAGCCTTACCTACCCTGAAGTTCTTGACTGTCTCCTCCGCCAAGGACCCAACTGCTTCCTCTGTCACCTGTCTTCTAGCACAGCCATCTGTCTCTGCCTTCCCTTGCTGAGGGCCACGGTTTGGCAAGGCCCCTAGGACGTCTGCTGCTGTGCCAGCTGCAGCAGCCCCAGTGTGACTTGACACATGCCACAGGCACAGGCTTTGGTTCCCCCACTGGCTTCCTGGAGGAGCTGGATGATGCAGTCTAGAAGTGTAGGGGGTTATTGTCCCATTGGATGAAGCATGCTGGTGAGTCAGAGGAGTCAGGAGAGAACTGACAAGTCAATGGGTCACATGGTCCTGCACCCTTCCCTGAACCCTGTGTAGTCTGTCTGTGTCAACCCAGGCTGCTACAACAAAACACCATAGGTCGAGTGGCTGATACACAGCGGACATTCCTTCTTTCTGGGGAGTCAGGCATCAAGGTGCTGGCAGAGCCGGTGTGTGTGTGTGGGCTCTCCTGGCTTCCCAGGTGGCTGTCTTCTGCTTGCATCCTCTCCTGACAGAGGAGAATGATCCTACTTTGGCCTCTTCTACCAGGACACCAGCTTCACTCACAGGGCCTCTACCCTCCTGACCCTGTCACTTTCCGAAAGCCCCAACTCCCAGTCCCACAGCCTCAAGGGTTAGGGTTTCAGTGCATGAACTCTGGGGGGACACACACACTCAGACTGCAGCGCAGTCTTCCTGAAGACTTTCTTGTGACTGAGCAACCGGTGGTGCTATTTTGTGAAGCCGGGGAACATATCCCTTCTATACATAGTCACACCCGGCTGTGTACTCACAGTTACTTCCTTCCAGACTGGGGACAAAATCAGTGAGTGCTGAACAAGTTTTTTTTTCTGCATAAGAAAGAATGTAATCAGCTCAGAACCTTCACATTTTACTGGGCTAATTTTAGCCTTTTTCCGGGCTAACATAAGCCTTTCAGGCTTAGTGGCATCACTTTTAACCTTTGCATGGCCCATAGTACAAGGCAGCAAAGCGGAGACATGTGGGGCCTCTGCGCTGTTCCAGAGCTACTGTGACACTGCCGTGTGCACCGAGCACCAAGACATTATTTCCTCATCAAAATATGACGAGTACTGAAGCCCATGAGACCCGAGGTATGGCTGTATTTCTAGCCTTCTCCTTCTCTGAGGCCCGGTGATTATATCACCAATAAATGCTTCGGTGCCTGAGATTTGCTTCAGGCCCTGTGTGCCCAGGAACCTGGAACAAGACAGCACGTGAGAGCTCTTGTGTATATTTAAATGATATTTTGTGTCTAGCATCCAAATGTGTATGAAATACCTACACACATATTGCGGTGGAACTGAATGAATTTGTATGCAAACACATAAACAAATATAGCAAACATCTAGGGATGTGGTCAGAGCTGTGAAGTCCATGCAGTGTTAAAATGAATGCCTTAGCTGGGCGTGGTGGCGTGTACCTGCAATCCCAGCACTCTGGGCGGCAGAGGCAGAAGGATTGCAAGTTTGAGCCCAGCCTGGACGATTTAGTGACCTGATGAAACCCTGTCTCTAAATAAGAGTAAAAAAGGACTGAGGATGTAGTTTAGCACAAAAGCCCTGGATTTAAGACCAGCGCCACAAAAACAAAAACCAAGAATGAAACAGAACAAACCCTCAAGGCATCAAATAAAGAAAACAAAACAAAACAAAACAAAACAAAACAAAACACAATCAAAATCACACACACACACACACACACACACACACACACACACACACACACACACACACACAGATGTATTTGTCCTCTCCTGCTGCATTCTAAAAGGCTACACAGTACTGTAGCTGAAAACAGCGTGTGTTTATTATTTCCCAGTTTCTAGGTAGCTCAGGACCTGCGAGGAACCTTAATGTAGCTGCTGATTCTGCCTTGGGAGGCTGTGGTCAGTGCAGGGAGGCTGCAGGGATGGGCGGAAGCTTGAGGCCCAGTTTGAGGGGTGGGCACTGCTTAGTGTCAGTCTGCTGGTGCTGGGACACACCTGCCGATGCAAGGCAGCCTCGTGACTTGGCAGCGGTCTTCCTCCAGGGACAGCAAGAGCAAGCCCCTAAGAGGAGCCGTAGCTTTGATGTACTGAGTCTTGGAAGTCGCACACTGTCGTTTCCGCCACAGTCTATCCTTTTATTTTTGAGTCAAGGTTCTTGTTATATAATTCAGGCTGGCTTTGAACTCACTAGGTAGCCCAGGCTGGACTTGAACTCAAGGCAGTTCTCCTGCCTCAGCCTCCTTAGTGCTGGGTTTACAGGCATGTGCCACCACACCAGGCACCAAATTCTGTTCTTCAGAAGTGAGTCAGTAATCCACCTACACTCGGGGGAGGTGATCACACAGGGTGTGAATGCAGGGGTTATTTTCGAGGCTGCCCACCCAGTACCCACATGTGTTATCCCACCATCCCCTTGCATTGATTCCAGCAATTACTCAGCTAAAGCTGAACAATTCCTGCTATTTTTGTTTTCAGTGGTGCAGGATCTGAACATCCTGATTCTCCCAGCTTTGTTGGTGACAGGATTTTGCATAGTGCTGGGAAAAGTGTGGCATTCATGTGGACAGAGGTGGGTGGGCTCTGAGAAGAGCACAGGGACATGTCACCTTGGAGCACCCTGAGGGGGAGGCGATGGGCCAGAGAAATGAGCACTGTGCTTTCCAGGCTACTCAAGCCATCTTGCCTTTCCAAAGAGGCAGAGGAGGACTTAGTACAGCACTGGTCACTCCATGTCACCTGCTGTGTGTGAGGGACAGCTGGGTGTGAGCTGAGGGAGATGGGGTCTCGGTCCTCCACATGCAGTTTATTCATAAGTACCCATAGCTGTGGGAGGTACCACGACAAGGACATTTGGGAACCATGCATGTTTCAGAGCCACGAGTGAGTGTCCCTCCTGCACCGGCATCGGCTGGGAAGAAGGCAGAGCAGGCTCTGACCACCAGGCTGGGCTGGCTCCTGGGTGCAGTCTGCATCCAGGTCCTCCCATAACCCCAGGTGCCTCGAGGCACTCAGGAACAGTGTTGTTTGTGTGTTTAAATTAGACCAGATTATTTGGAGCAGTTTTGTTTTATCTTATGCTATTTTTTTGGTACCAGGGAGCAAACTCAAACCTTGTGCTTGCCAGGCAGGTGCTTGAGCCGCTGAGCTAAATCCCCAGCCTAGAGCAGTTTTTGAGTCACAGCAAAATGAAGCGGAAGGGACAGATTTCCTATACCCTCACCCTACTTCTAATCCCGCTTTCCGCGTGTGTGTGTGTGTGTGTGTGTGTGTATGTGTGTGTATGTGTGTGTGTGTATGTGTGTGTGTGTGTGTGTGTGTGTGTGTGTGTGTGTGTGTGTGTGTGTG